>NW_021024578.1:798701-948387 GCF_004153795.1 Camellia sinensis
CGACACGAAGTAAGAATTTTTGATTTAAAATATCATCTTGAAATTTTTGAATACATAAAACAGTAGATAAAATTTCTTTTTTAATAGTACTATAATTTAATTGTGCTTTATTCCAGACACCAGAATGATAACGAACAATTTGTTCAGGTGATTGAGGAGTAACTTTCTTAAAAAGAATGCCACCATAACCAATATCAGAAGCATCAGTTTTAATAATTTTGAATTATTTTTATTTTAAAATTTATTAAATATATTATATTTGTAAAAAATTAAATATGTTAGATACAAAAGAATATATTTGAAAAACTATTTATTAAATTTTTTGTAAAAATGATTTTTAATTCGATAATCCGAACATATAGTTTCTGAAATCTGATCAACTTGATTTTTTACAGGTATAATATACTTAACAAATCTTAAAATATTAATGGTTTGGATTATCGAAATTGAGACTAAAAGTGGACCCAATGGCCCAGCAAGTAGAAAGTCAAGGAAGAAAGTCAAGGGAAGGATCCTAATTCTGTAAGTTGTGTTAGTTGGTTTCAGATGAGTCAGATCCTCTACAGCGATCTTGTAGTAGTCTCAAAACGACATCATTTTAGCATTTTTTTTTCTTTTCTTTCCTTACTCCTATTACCAAATATGAGACGATGATAGGAATGGAATATAGCAATAGACGGAAACCAACGACCAAGAGTGGTGACGGAAAGCAGCAATGGCCACGAATCCATTCCCAGATTTGAAATAATCCCCTACTTTTATATTGGCTTTCCCTATTCACCTTTGATTTCCACATTGGATCCTAATTCTTATCCATCACTTCTTTTCCTTTCTCTCTATCACTCTACAACTTTCTCTCTCTGTATATTATACAAAAATTATGCTCTTGTAATACATAGTCCATCTTCAAAGCAAGGAGAGAGTGAAAGGGAGAGAATAAAACCCTTTCTCTAAGAATAGTTGTTTAGTGTTGTATAGTTGCTTTCTTGTGTGTGAAAGATGTTGATTATTTTTCAATCTTTTTGTTCATCTTTGGAGCTTCAATTTTTACATTAAATTAAACATGTTGTTAAGCAGCGTCGATATTGTGCAAGAGCAACTTTTGCTACATCATTCTTATGATATCTAATCTCTGAAAACCTCTTGTTAGTAAGATTTGTTTTGAAAATTTCTGTCAATCAACCCATATATATATATATATATGTGTGTGTGTTTACTGGGGACAAATAATAAGAAAGAACGTCATGAATTCTGAATAAAACTGTTGTTTGTTCTGATTTTTCCTTCTCCTCACTTCTTTTGTCCCCTGAACGAACACAAAACAGAAAAGGAATCAAAAAAAAAAAAAAAAAAAAAAAACAAAAAAAAAAGGCTTTTTTAAAACACTATAACCCCCCTTTATCGATGGTCATGCAACCATTGTCTTATTGATGAAAGAAAACGCTGTTAAATGGATGATTTGAGATAAATTTAGACTCACTAAAATTTGATACAACAAATTATTTAAAAATGGAAAATGCTAACCACTGGCTCATGGGCAGTGTTTAATGTTCGTATATGTGTAAGAAATACATTAAAAATATATAGAGAGAGTGTGTGTATGGAAATATATAACATAATAAGAACTTCATTTAAATTAACATCCATCAACTAATAAGTAGACATAATTACCTGAGTAATTGCACCAAAGCTTCCAAGAGTAATATTAGGAATGAAGAATGGAATACATAGTTTTACTTTCTTTGGGAAAGCAGCCAAAATATGCCCAACTTCCTGCGTCAAATGAATTTTCTCATTTACATATTCAAAAGATAACATACTACATGAATGACTAATTAAGGTGGAATTAACCTTCGGGAGGAGAAAAAATAAGGTCCAATCTGATTAGGAAGTAGTTACCATTTACCATTTTTTGTTTACAGAAAATAGGAAACATGTTCATCTTATTTTATTTTATTTTTTTGCTAAAAAAAAATACAAAAAACATGTTTGGAACACACATGTTTTAAAATACCCAAAAACATAAACAAGAAAACATGTTTGGAGAATTGCCAAAGGGTATGTCTGCCAGAAGGGGTAGGAGAGGGAAGTATGAATGAAAACTTGTTTTCAAAACAAGTGAAAACACAAATTTTGTGTTCCTAAAATTTTGTAAAAATTGAAAATTGTTTCCATTTTTTGGAAATGAAAACAGTTGTCAAAACAAAAACAAAAAATAATAACATAACCAAACATATTTTATAAAATTTTACGAAATTATGATTAGTACTTTACACACCCAAAACACTTTCCAATTTTCCCTCTCTCTCTCTCTCTCTCTTCTTGTTCCATACAGTCGACTTCGTCAGTCCGTCATCCACCGCCTTGCTGTTCACCATACGATACTCCGGCCTTGTTTGGTGCAGCTTAATTTCAGCTTATTTCAGCTTTCAGCTTAATTCAAGTTATTTTGATGTGTTTGGTTTAACTTAACAATACAACTTATAGCTTTTTGTAAGTCAGAAATCAACTTATTCTTTAAGTGGGACAGGAGAAACTTAATTTATAAGTCAGAAATCAGCTTATGTTCATAATTATAAGTTATAAGCTGTTAAGGTATAAGGTATAAGGTATAAGCACTTTCCCACAGTTCTACCAAACAGAGCTTCTGTATGGTCAACCGCGTCTCACTCCACCGCAAGGGTGGCTACTTTGCCGCATCGCCACCGCAAGGGCCAAAAGAAGAAAATCCTTCGCTTGCTGTCTACTTTCACTGCAATTCTGTCGTCTCTGCTGTGCCGGTTGCTAAGATTTGGTAGATCTGCTTGCCGGCCGACGGTGTAATGAGATTTGCTTCCAAGCGTTGATACATATATATATATATATATATATATATATATATATTGTATATTGTTTCATATATAAACTTCATGTATAATATATGTATGTATAAATTAAAGAGAGATTTTGAGTTATATCTAGTTTTGATGGTTTGTACTAATTATCTCCAGTGTATGGTGTAATAGATAGATAAAGAATAATGCGATATTATCAATTAGTTTATTAATTAATGTATTAATAGATGATGTGATATAATTTTAAAGGTTTTGGATATTTGTAATTTAATTAATAGGTGGGGTTAATAATAATAACATAATACTAATTAGTATATTAATTGGTGCATGTAGCACCACCGATAGATAAAATGAAGTAATATATTATAATAATTTCTTAATTTTTTTTGCCATAAGTCAAGACAAGAGTAATGCTATAAATACTAAGGACACTTTCTGAGTTTTGTTTAAAATATAAATTGTCTATGTGGTTTGAAAAATTATAAATATTTTCTTATTAAAATTTTTTATTTAACAAAATTAACTAAAAAAATAAAATTTATAATTACTCTTTTATATAATAATAAAATTACCTCAGTTATTAATTGAAACATATTTATAACATTATTAAAAACTCTTTTGTATGTTGTATATTGTATATTTCATATATAAACTACATGTATCATATATGTATGTATAAATTAAAGAGAGATTTTGAGTTATATCTAGTTTTTATGGGTTGTACTAATTATCTCTAGTGTATGGTGTAATAAATAGGTGAAGAATAATGTCATATGTATCAATTAGTTTATTAACTAATGTATCAACAGATGATGTGATATAATTTTAAAGGTTTTAAGTATTTGTAATTTAATTAATAGGTGGAATTAATAATAATAGCATAACACTAATTAGTACATTAATTGGTGCATGTAACGCCACCGATAGATAAAATGATGTAATATATTATAATAATTTCTTAATTTTTTTGGGCTAAAAAATCAAGGGATAAATTACCAATACACTTTCTGAGTAGACCAATTTAACACAATAAGAAAAATACATAGACCACAATCTAATTTGCAAAACAAAAACACAAAACAAAACAAAACAACTAACACTAAGCACAACATTAGACATAATCTTCAGCTTACCAACACCTACACACAGCACAAAGTTTATCCCACATTATATCTAGACACTAAAAATAGGTATACCTCATTATATTTTTTTTTTGAAAACCTCCTCTTTCTCTCTCTGAAAACCTCCTCCCCGGGCCTCATTTTGGGCCGGCCGGCCGCTGCCTTCGGCTATGGCGGTCGGCTGGCCTAGTTCTTTCCGGCGTCCGTTTGTTTGTTCTTTTTCCTCCAATAAACTTGATTTCCCCCATTTCTCCCACCTTAGGGTGTTTGTGTTGCAGCGGTTGGTTTTTATGGTGATTCGGGGCCGTCCAGGATCTTCATTCGTGCGCTCTTTTGCGAGTAGGAGCTTGAGGGGTGAACTCTAATTTTAAACCATTTTTTTTTCTCAAAAAAAAAAAAAAAAAAAAAAATCAAAAAATAATTTTTAATAATCTTCTCAAAAACACCTCGAAAAATGATTTGTCCCTCTAAAAAAATCTCCTAATCCTCTTAATGTCCAAAACGACATCGTTTTAGGTAAATTTTTTTTTTTTTTTCTTTTTTGTCTTGGTTTGAAATTTAAGAGGATTAGAGGACCAAAAATTAGGGGACGTAGTAAGGTACAAAACACCTCAAACCTAACTTTCCAACACGGGCCCAGTGTGAAATGAATAATTCGTTTTCCTCATGATGCTGGGGAGTAAGGATCCTCTAGAGTGATTTTTTTTTAAAGTTTCTTAGAGTGTTACATTGTGTGGTTGAGATTTACTGACAAGTCACATCAAATTTTCTGATGTGACTTGCCAGTAAATCTCAACCACACAATATAAAAAGGAAAAAAATGAATCATTAAGAGTCATTATGGTAATCATGAGCTTAATTACTCCAAGTAAAGCCAATCTTCATCATAGAAATAAAAATTACAAAAAAAAAAAAAAAAAAAAAGTCTTTCAGCTGAACAACCCATCCCTGCAACTGCACCACCATAATTGAGATCTAAATCTGAAGGAACTTGCTTGAGATCTAAATCTGAAGGAACTTGCTTGCTTAGGAACATCCACATCCATGATTTCTACAATTTTTGGAAGACACAGAACCAGAGAAGATGACTCAAAATCAAGCAGCAATTGTAAGAAAATTCGACCAATCGAAATCATCTTGGAATTAATCATTGTAGCCTCCTTCATCTCCACCACACTTCTCCTCCTACTTCCATGCGATTACGTCGACGGCAGCCCTATTCCCACCATCATATTCAAAGGACTCCCCTCCACCTTCCACGCCTTCGTCGTCTCCCTCATCTTCGCCTTCTCCGGAGCCTTGAGCGCCTTGTTGATCCACGACACATCCCTCTTTGCCAAGCTCTGCGAGTTCTCTTCCATGGCCTCCATGACCTCTGCTCTCTCTTTGCTACTTTGGGCTATGTTCTTCACCTGTTTTCAACCACAACCCAGGTAAAACTCGAATTCAGACATCACATGGTAAGAAAACAAGTTATTAAGGTTTTTAACCTTATAAAGACTTTTTTTCTTTTTTCTTTTCCTTCCTGTCCAACGGACACGTGGTGTGTTTTAAAATTAATAAATCGTGTATCAGATATGGATATACAATCGCGTGGTCAGTTGAAATTACTATTGGTATGCTTTATATACCGTGTCGTGTGTAAAATTAAAACTTGTTTTGTGATGTTGTTGGTCTGTTATGTACTTGGTGTTGTTGAAATAATATTACCATAAATTTGAATAAGCCTTTATTATGTGGAGATCCGATGGATTAATGATGCATATTGTCACAGAATTCAAAATGATTTCATTTTGAGCATGGTGACGAGGGTTCCAAGCCCTGATGGGGTGATATGGCCAGAAGATCATGAATTTTATGTTGTTTTAGATAATTTTAAAGAGTTTTTAAATTAAAAGGAAGATTTTAAAGGATTAATTGGTGATTTTAAATTTTGATTTCATTAGTTTTTCCTTTCTTGTCCTTTTTTTTTTCTTTTTTGAGCTCAATAAAAATATATGTAATTGTTTTTTCAATCATGTGTATGCGCAAATATGTTTGGATTTTCTTTTCATTATGTTTGGATTTTCTCTTCATAATTCTACTGAATTATCAATAAAAAAGCATAAAGAGAGCAAGAACACAAAGGCCATATTTGATTTCACAATACTAATAGTGAGGTATTAATAATTCAATCAAATTAATGTGGTATTCACAATTTTATTCCTACCCCATTACTAATAATGTTACAAATTTGTTGGATTAATTATCCAATAGATTGATAATCCTAAAACAAAATGTCAAAACAAACATAGGATAATTGGACCTGCGGATTAATAATCTCAATCTCATGCTCTAATCCTTCCAATCAAACATGCCAAAAGAGTATAGAGAGTGAAGGGGAAAAAACAGAGTAACAAGAACAAGGGAAGAGGAAGTCTTTTCTTTTCTACGGGGAAAAAACAGAGTAACAAGAACGAGGGAAGGGGAAGTCTTTTCTTTTCCACGAGATATAAAAAAATAAAATAAAATTTGATAACATTAATTTTATATAAATAATATAACGGTTAAGTGACCAATAAGTTTTAAATTTTAGATTTGTAATTCATATAGTCTTATATTTGTTTTTTTGATTCATTTAATTATTTTAGATGTGTAATAACTCCTTTACCTATTATATTAGAGTGTCACATTTGAAAAAAATATACTAAAAAGTTTTTTAGTGTCACATGCCACGTTTGAGTGTTTCATTTGAAAAAAAGTATACTAAAGAGTTTTTGATTTTTTTAGAGTGTTACATCATACCCGTCACGTTGGAGTGTCACATGTCACGTTTGGGAAAAGTTAATTTTTTTTAGAGTATCGCATCATACCTATCACGTTGTTACGTTTGATAAAAGTAAACTAAGGAGATTTTATTTTTTTAAACTGTCACATCATATCTGTCATGTTGTTATATTTGAAAAAAGTGCACTAAAACATATTTTTTTTTGGTGTAAAAGTTTTGGAATATCACATTATACCCGTCACATTGTCACATTTAGAAAAAGTACATTAAAGAGTTTTTAATTTTTTTTGAATGTTCATCGTTGGAGTGTCATATTAATATCTGTCACATTGTAGTATCACATCATACCCGTCCCATTAATAAAATAGTATAACTGTTTATTGAAACACTATCAAAATTAAAAATAAGACCACACGAAAAGAAACTTTCTACTAATAGGACTTAACAGATCAATAGAAAAAACTTGAGACTAATTGAAGTATTTGTTTGTGAGATGTGATTTATTGGTAAATATCCTTAATATAAATAGTTACACTTTTGTACGCAAAACACAGAAATGAAAAAGATTGAAATTCACAATTGGACTCGTTTGGAAATTGACTTTTTGAATAATTTTTTTAATTTATTACGAAAAGTCACATAAAAAAGTCGAGATTGTTAGGTCCTTACTTGTTGCAAATTCCGCAAATAAACTTAGATTCATCGAGTTGTAATTTTTCCTTATTGTTTGGTCTTTCTGCTCGAGCGGGAAAAGCTACGTTCAAGCGGAAATCTCACACTCTCAGTAATTAGGCTTGTCTGCAAAAGTATTGAGAGGCGTGTTTTTACACTTGAACGTAAGTTCCAGCGCTCGAGCGTAAACCTTGTCCAGAAACACGCGTTTTAGTTACTCCGATCGAGCAGCCATTCCTGCGCCCGAGCGGTGATTGCAGATCTGTTTGCTATAAATCTACGTTTTCATTAGTTTTTAGGGCACAACTTTCAGATATTATTTTTGGGGTTCTAGGGTTTTCTTCTGGAGGTCCTGTGCTAGTTTTCCTTTGATTTCTTTGTGAGTTTATTCATAGATTAAGAGAGTTAAATCAAAGGGTTGTTAGTTTATTTTTTTATCAATACAAAAGTTTTGTTCTTCAATGGATTTCGAAGATTTAAGCGTGGAGTATTTGAAGGAGTTCGAAGCTGTGCGTGGGTCGTTGACTCGACATAGATGTTGTGGATTCAATATCAAACTGATCAATTCCGAGACGAAGATAGCGGTGAAAGAGATACAGATTGTTGAAGACAAATCGACAGAGTTTGGGTAATTTGTTTAGCATTTTTTGTATTCTTTCTTCTTTTATAGTAGATTGATTAGTGGCGTTTCGCCCGTGATTTTTTAATCACAATTGGAGGTGCTCCAATTGTGATTTTTTCATGCAAAAATTAGTTGTGTCAATTTATTATTTTTGAAGCAACAATCTAAATCACTTTCGTACGCGCTAGATGTTTTAGATTGTTAGTTTTAATTGTTTGGGAATTGTTGCGATTAATTCTGGTCCGAATCACGAATCACTTAAGTTTTTTAATTGGTATCAGAGCAGGTCACTCATTGTTTTTATCAAAACTATAGGAGTATGATTTTGTGTGATTTGTGATATGGATTCAATTCGCGAAGGTAACTCGACCTATAGACCTTCGTTGCTTGATGGTACAAACTATTCTTATTGGAAAGTGCGTATGAGGGCTTTTTCTAAATTTATTGATGAGAAAGTTTGGCACTGTGTGATCTATAGGTGGAGTGAACCTGTTGTCACCATTGATGGTGTTGATATCCCCAAACCACTTGATAGATGAAATGCAATCGATTATTAAAACTCGAGTTGAAACAGTAAAACTCTCAATTCCCTCTTTTGCTCTGTCACACTTGAAGCGTTTCGTCGTATTTGCACACGTGAGGTAGCAAAAGAGGCTTGGGACATTCTTGAAATTATTCACGAGGGCACTACTGCTGTTAAAAGATAAAAAATTCAACGGCTCATCTCTTCTTTTGAAACTCTTTTTATGCGTGATGGTAAGACATTTGATGATTTTTATGTTAGACTTAGTGACATCGTGAATTCTTGTTTCATACTCGGTAACAAAAATTCCTGAATCAAAGGTTATTGGAAAAATTTTGAGGTGACAACTATGAAGCCTATTGAGGAGGCTCAGAATGTTGAGAACCTCAAGCTTGATTAGTTGGTTGGAAACTTGTAGACTTATGAAGCCTACCAAATTTTTAAGAAAAAACAAAAAGATAATGTGGCTTTTACTAGTGCTCATGAGACTGCTAAGACCCCTGAGTTGAGTTTGATCTAGAGTCCGAAATGACGGTGATGTTTACCAAACAGTTTTAAAAAAATTTAAAGAAAAAAAAATTTAATTTCAAGGACTCTAGTTCAAAAGATAAGGGTAATGATAAATTCAAAACTTTTTCACCTAAAGTTGCTCAAAAAATGGAGAAGAAGACTGTGAAGGGGCAAGGTGTCAAGTGGTATGAATGTCAAGGGTTTGGACATATTGCACTTGAATCTCCATCGAAAAAGAACCGAAAGAAAGTCTATATAGTGATTTGGGATGATGAAAGCAGAATAGAGCAAGAACTCGAAGAAACCGAATCTAGTGAAGACGGAGATAGTACCTATATGGCATTCTGGTCTACCATCACTCAACCATCTCCAAAGCCAGTTGAGTTTGCTCGTGGTCAGAGTCAGCATCGTGCTCCTACCTTTGATGGGAGTAATTACTTATTTTAGAAGATCCGAATGAGGATATATCTTAGAACTCATGACCCTAAAGGTTGGCAAGTAAATGAAGAGGATGTTTAAAGTGCTGTCAATCTGAGCAATCAAACAGTTTTGACTACAATCCGTGAATCAATTTCTGAAGAAGAAGAATAACGGATTGCTCACTGTACAAAGGTTAAAGATGCATGGGTCATTCTTAGTTAAGTCCATGAAAGAGAAGAGTCATTTTCACAACCATCCATCAACTTTCATGCCTTGGTTGCTCGATTAGATAAGATCGAGAAGAAAGAGAAACAAAAAAAAGATGATAAAATCTCGGAAAACAATGATGAGATTGATGGTGATAACCTACAACAAGTTTTTGAAAAACCTTACAATGAATCTCTGAACTTATCCAAGATTAATGACAAATTGACTTTCAAGCTCAAAGCCTGTGAAAGCGAGAATGTCAAACTAAAGGGAGAGATTGTAACAACAAAAAAAGATGTCATCAAGATCTCCAATGACAGGCAAGACCTGTGTGGAAAACTTCTATCTTGCGAGATCGAAAGGAATGAACTTCTGAAAATCTATGCCACATATGAAGAAAAGATTGAAATCCTTGAGATGTCACAAGCTGCATTGAAAGAGATGATCGGTCAGAAAGATGAATAACTCAAATATGCTAGAGCCATAATTGTTATGTGGAACAAAAGGGTTAAAGACATTGGAAGACATCCTCGGGTCTCAATAGATGAGTTGTGACAAAAGTGGGCTAGGCTATGGTAATTAATGCCACAGTTCAAAAGGGATAGGCCTCTACATCACATAACATCAAGACTTAAACAAAGGGAAAGCTGAAGGTTTAACGGGGTGATTCCTCTCTTCATCTACCTAAAAGGGGTAAGATCAACAAAAGGGAGGTAAAACCTATTTTTGTTTATCATCTTTGTGGTAGGTATGGCCACATTTGTCTTTATTGTTTTGAGTTGTTTGGTAAGGTGTCTTAAAAGGGTAGAAATTCTAATACATTTTGGGTGAGGAGACAACCATATATGTCTAGGCAGAACACCAAGATTCGTGAGGATGTTCACAACGCTAAGACGTTTACCAAGACTGCCAGTCCTACTTCTGTTAAGAGCAAAGAGATATGGATGAGAAAAAGTGACTTAACTTGTTTTGTTGTTCACACTGCACTGAAAGCACGTGACTCACACATGTGGTACTTTGATAGTGGGTGCTCTCATCACATGTGTGGTAATAAATCCTACTTCACATCTCTTGAAAAATATGAAGGAGGAATTGTTACCTTTGGAGATGGTGGCACTTCTAGAGTCATTGGTAAGGGCTCTATAAGTGTGGCTGGTCTTCCTAAGCTCGAAAATGCCCTTCTTGTTGATGGCCTTACAGAAAATCTGTTGAGCATTAGTCAAATGTGTGATTCCCATCATGAAGTATTATTTTCAAAAAATAAATGTAAAATTTTGGATAAGAAGGGAAATACCATCATGCATAGGGTTCGCACATCTGATAATTGCTATAGGATTATTACCACTAATGATCTTACTTGTCACTCGGCCGTCATAAGTAATCTTGACTTGTGGCATTAAAGATTAGGTCACATAAATTTCAAGGACCTAACTAAGATAGCCAACTAAGAGCTTGTGAGAGGAGTACCCAAAATGGGTAAGAATGTGAACCATGTGTGTGGACCTTGTCAACTTGGGAAGCAAACTCATGCTTCTCATAAAAAGTTGAACAACTTTACAACCAAACATCCTCTTGAACTGGTTCATATGGATCTTATAGGACCCACTCGCACTGAAAGCATTGGAGGTAAAAGATAATTTTTTTTAACTGTGGATGATTACTCTCATTTTTCATAGATTAATTTTTTAAGAGAAAAATCTGATACATTTGATGCTTTCCAGGCTTTAGTCTTTAAAATCCAAAATGAATACGGTGTCTCTATTGGGCGTATCATAAGAATCCGAACTAATCATGGTCGTGAGTTTGAAAATAGCTTGTTTTCGGAGTTCTGTGATATGCATGAAATTAAGCACGAGTTTTCTGCACCTATTACTCCACAGCAGATCAATAGAAAAAACTTGAGACTAATTGAAGTATTTGTTTGTGAGATGTGATTTATTGGTAAATATCCTTAATATAAATAGTTACACTTTTGTATGCAAAACACAGAAATGAAAAAGATTGAAATTCACAATTGGACTTGTTTGGAAATTGACTTTTTGAATAATTTTTTAAATTTATTACGAAAAGTCACATAAAAAAGTCGAGATTGTTAGGTCCTTACTTGTTGCAAATTCCGCAAATAAACTTGGATTCATCGAGTTATAATTTTTCCTTATTGTTTGGTCTTTCCGCTCGAGCGGGAAAAACTACGCTCAAGCGGAAATCTCACACTCTCAGTAATTAGGCTTGTCTGCAAATGTATTGAGAGGCGTGTTTTTACACTTGAACGTAAGTTCCGGCACTCGAGCGTAAACCTTGTCCAGAAACACGCGTTTTAGTTACTCCGATCGAGCAGCTATTCCTGCGCTCGAGCAGTGATTGCAGATCTGTTAGCTATAAATCTACGTTTTCATTAGTTTTTAGGGCACAACTTTCAGATATTATTTTTGGGGTTCTAGGGTTTTCTTCTGGAGGTCCTGTGCTAGTTTTCCTTTGATTTCTTTGTGAGTTTATTCATAGATTAAGAGAGTTAAATCAAAGGGTTGTTAGTTTATTTTTTTATCAATACAAAAGTTTTGTTCTTCAATGGATTTCGAAGATTTAAGCGTGGAGTATTTGAAGGAGTTCGAAGCTGTGCGTGGGTCGTTGACTCGACATAGATGTTGTGGATTCAATATCAAACTGATCAATTCCGAGACGAAGATAGCGGTGAAAGAGATACAGATTGTTGAAGACAAATCGACAGAGTTTGGGTAATTTGTTTGGTATTTTTTGTATTCTTTCTTCTTTTATAGTAGATTGATTAGTGGCGTTTCGCCCGTGGTTTTTTAATCACAATTGGAGGTGCTCCAATTGTGATTTTTTTATGTAAAAATTAGTTGTGTCAATTTATTATTTTTGAAACAACAATTTAAATCACTTTCGTATGCGCTAGATGATTTAGATTGTTAGTTTTAATTGTTTGGGAATTGTTGCGATTAATTCTGGTTTGAATCACGAATCACTTAAGTTTTTCAATTGGGATCAGAGCAGGTCGCTCTTTGTTTTTATCAAAACTATAAGAGTATGATTTTGTGTGATTTGTGATATGGATTCAATTCGCGAAGGTAACTCGACCTATAGACCTTCGTTGCTTGATGGTACAAACTATTCTTATTGGAAAGTGCGTATGAGGGCTTTTTCTAAATTTATTGATGAGAAAGTTTGGCACTGTGTGATCTATAGGTGGAGTGAACCTGTTGTCACCATTGATGGTGTTGATATCCCCAAACCACTTGATAGATGAAATGCAATCGATTATTAAAACTCGAGTTGAAACAGTAAAACTCTCAATTCCCTCTTTTGCTCTGTCACACTTGAAGCGTTTCGTCGTATTTGCACGCGTGAGGTAGCAAAAGAGGCTTGCGACATTCTTGAAATTATTCACGAGGGCACTATTGCTATTAAAAGATAAAAAATTCAACGGCTCACCTCTTCTTTTGAAACTCTTTTTATGCATGATGGTAAGACATTTGATGATTTTTATGTTAGACTTAGTGACATTGTGAATTCTTATTTCATACTCGGTAACAAAAATTCCTGAATCAAAGGTTATTGGAAAAATTTTGAGGTGACAAGTATGAAGCCTATTGAGGAGGCTCAAAATGTTGAGAACCTCAAGCTTGATTAGTTGGTTGGAAACTTGTAGACTTATGAAGCCTACCAAATTTTTAAGAAAAAACAAAAAGATAATGTGGCTTTTACTAGTGCTCATGAAATGCTAAGACCCCTGAGTTGAGTTTGATCTAGAGTTCGAAATGACGGTGATGTTTACCAAATAGTTTTAAAAAAATTTAAAGAAAAAAAAAATTTTAATTTCAAGGACTCTAGTTCAAAAGATAAGGGTAATGATAAATTCAAAACTTCTTCACCTAAAGTTGCTCAAAAAATAGAGAAGAAGACTGTGAAGGGGCAAGGTGTCAAGTGGTATGAATGTCAAGGGTTTGGACATATTGCACTTGAATCTCCATCGAAAAAGAACCGAAAGAAAGTCTATACAGTGATTTGGGATGATGAAAGCGGAATAGAGCAAGAACTCGAAGAAACCGAATCTAGTGAAGATGGAGATAGTACCTATATGGCATTCTGGTCTACCATCACTCAACCATCTCCAAAGCCAGTTGAGTTTGCTTGTGGTCAGAGTCAGAAAAAAACACCTGTCAATCAAAAGCTGTAGGCACTCTTTCAATTTACCCAACATGAATAAACAAAGGAAGGAAACATTGTTTTTCCCTTGCTCTTTGGCAAGAGATGCAAGTTTTGATATCCCTTCTACATCTCCTAAAGAAGAGTAGAGTAGCAACAAACCACTTAGGTTACTTATTTTAGAAGATCCGAATGAGGATATATCTTAGAACTCATGACTCTAAAGGTTGGCAAGTAAATGAAGAGGATGTTGAAAGTGCTGTCAATCTGAGCAATCAAACAGTTTTGAGTACAATCCGTGAATCAATTTTTGAAGAAGAAGAATAACGGATTGCTCACTGTACAAAGGTTAAAGATGCATGGGTCATTTTTAGTTAAGTCCATGAAAGAGAAGAGTCATCTTCACAACCATCCATCAACTTTCATGCCTTGGTTGCTCGATTGGATAAGATCGAGAAGAAAGAGAAACAAAAAAAAGATGATAAAATCTCGGAAGACAATGATGAGATTGATGGTGATAACCTACAACAAGTTTTTGAAAAACGTTACAATGAATCTCTGAACTTATCCAAGATTAATGACAAATTGACTTTCAAGCTCAAAGCTTGTGAAAGCGAGAATGTTAAACTAAAGGGAGAGATTGTAACAACAAAAAAAGATGTCATCAAGATCTCCAATGACAGGTAAGACCTATGTGGAAAACTTCTATCTTGCGAGATCGAAAGGAATGAACTTCTGAAAATCTATGCCACATATGAAGAAAATATTGAAATCCTTGAGATGTCACAAGCTGCATTGAAAGAGATGATCGGTTAGAAAGAGGCAGAACTCAAAGGTGCTAGAGCCACAATTGATATGTGGAATAAAGGGTCAAAAACACTAGAAGACATCCTTGGGTCTCAACATATGAATTGTGACAAAAGTGGGATGGACTATGGTAATGCAACAGTTCAAAAGGGACAAGCCTTTACATCACATGATATCAAGACTCAAACAAAGAAAAAGCTGAAGGTTCAACGGGGTGATCCATCTATTCATTAACCAAAAGGGGGTAAGATCAACAAAAAAGAGGTAAAATCTGTTTTTGTTTGTCATCATTGTGGTAGGTATTGCCACATTCGTTCTTATTGTTATGAGTTGTTTGGTAAGGTGTCTCAAAAAATAAAAAATTCTAATACTTCATGAGTTAGGAGACAACCTTACATGTCTAGGCGGAATACCAAAATTTATGATGGTGCTCACAACACCAAGACAGTTACCAAGACTGTCAATCCTACTTCTGTTAAGACTAAAAAGATATGGGTGAGAAAGAGTGACTTAACTTGTTTTGTTGTTCATATTGCACTGAAAGCACGTGACTCACACGTGTGGTATCTTGATAATGGGTGCTCTCGTCACATTTCTGGTGACAAATCCTACTTCACATCACTTGAAAAATATGAAGAAGGAATTGTTACCTTTGAAGATGATGGTACTTCTAGAGTTATTGGTAAGGGCTATATAAGTGTGGCCGATCTTTCCAAGCTCGAAAATGCCTTGTTGATGGCCTTAAAGTGAATCTTTTGAGCATCAGTCAAATGTATTATTCCCACCATGAAGTATTATTTTCAAAAAATAAATGTGAAATTTTGGATAAGAAGAGATATACTGTCATGCATAGGGTTCGCACATCTGATAACTGCTATGAGATTGTTACCACAAATTATCTCACTTGCCACTCAGCCATCATAAGTAATCTTGACCTGTGACATCAAAGATTATGTCATATGAATTTCAAAGACCTAACTAAAATAGCCAACAAAGTGCTAGTGAGAGGAGTACCAAAAATGGGTGAAGTAAACTCGTGTCCTGCATAAAAAGGTGAACAGTCTAACAACTAAACAATCTCTTGAACTTGTTCATATGGATCTTATGGGACCCACTTACATTGAAAGCATTGAATGTAAAAGATATATTTTTTTAACTGTTGATGATTACACTATTTTTTCATGGGTTAATTTTTTAAGAGAAAAATCTGATACGTTTGATGCTTTCCAGTCCTTAGTCCTTAAAATCCAAAATGAACAGGGTGTTTTTATTGGACATATCATAACAATCCGAACTGATCATGGTCGTGAATTTGAAAATAGTTCGTTTTTAGATATTTGTGATATGTATGGAATTAAGCATGAGTTTTTTGCATCCATTAGTCCACAACAAAATGGAGTTGTTGAAAGAAAAAATAAGGTTGTCCAAGAGATGGCTAAGGTTATACTCTTTAGCAAGAAAGTTCCTCCAAAGTTCTAGGCTGAAACCTTGAATACTGGTGTTTATGTTGTGAATCGTGTGTATTTAATGCCTGACACTTTACAAACTCCATATGAATTATGGAAAGAGTTGAAACCAAATGTAAAATACTAGAAAACATTTGGGAGTAAATGTTACAGTTTTAGGCCCCGTTTGTTTGGGTTTATAATAATGGAATTGAGACTACTAATACCTTGGTATTACTAATACCTTGTTTGTTTTGAGAGATGGTCTTGGGACTACTAATACCTTGGTATTACTAATACCCTTGGAAGGGAGATTCATAGTGAGGAGGTAGAGATGGTATTAGAAAAATAGTGAGGGGATTATAAATTTTTTATTTTTTTTATTTTTTATATATTGGGAATTTTTTTTTAAATATTAATGTTTAATTTTTATATTTTTATATTTGTTTTATTATTTTATATAAAAATAATTTAACAATTTCTCACTATCAATCCCCTCACTATTAATCCCCTCACTATCAATCCCCTCCATTCTATCTCTGAAAACAAACGGGGCCTTAAAGATAAAGCTTTTGGACAAATTTGACTCCCGAAGTGATGAAGGTATTTTTCTAGAGTATTCAACCACCAGTAGAGCTTTTCGTGTCTATAACTTGCGTACTTTTATCTTTAATGAAATTGATCAATATGGTTGTAGATGACACAGGTTCTCTTACTCCATGTATATATGAGGCAGAAAATGGTGAGTCTTCAATCTTGGATACTGAACCATAAAGTCAAGAAGAAGCACATGGTCAAGCCCAAGAAGGTGTGCAAGTACCAACGTCTATGGTAAGTCCGAGTCCAAAGAGTGCACAAAGAGACACCACCTCTGATACTTCAGTCACTACTAGTCCAGAGTTAAAACCATCAGTAAAAGTAAAATTGAATCATCCGGTTCAACAGGTAATTGGAAGTGTTTCAAACCGAATGAAAACCTGAAAACAAATTCGGTAAGAGGTAACTCATATGTGCTATGTTTCGTTAATTGAACCTAAGAATATAAAAAAGGCCTTACTAGATGATAGTTGGGTTAATGAGTCAATTTGAATGTAACAAAGTTTGGACTCTTGTCCCCAGACCTAGAGACATGAATGTGATAGGTACCAAGTGGATCTTTAAAAATAAATTTGATGGGAACGGTACTGTGGTTAGAAATAAAGATATGTTGGTTGCTCAAGGCTTTCCACAAGTAGAGGGTGTTGACTATGATGAGACGTTTGCTCCTGTTGTACGTCTCGAATCTATTCGTATTTTACTTGGTGTTGCATGCTGGGTTCAAACTGTTCCAAATGGAAATGAGAAGTGCTTTTCTATATGAGTACTTGAAAGAAGAGGCTTATGTTGAGCAACCGAAAGGGTTTGAGGACCCAAAATATCCACACCATGTCTACAAGTTAGACAAGGCGTTATACGGGTTAAAATAAGCCCCTCGAACTTGGTATGATAGACTTATTATCTTTCTTCTTGATAATGATTTTCAAAGGGGTAATGCGGACAATACTTTATTTGTGAAACATATCAAGTCTCATGTACTTGTTGCTCAGATTTATGTTGATGATATTGTGTTTGAATCCACTTCTGATTCTCTAGTAAAATATTTCTCAGATTGCATGAGACATGAGTTTGAGATGAGCATGATGGCAGAGTTGTTTTATTTCTTGGGTCTTCAAATTAAACAGTTACCTTCTGATATGTTTGTCTCTCAGATCAAGTAAACCTTGTGTCTAAGTTCGGTCTAGAGTCGGCCAAACATGCTCGTACTCCCATAAGCACTAGTCTTCACCTTTCCAAAGATTCCTCTGGTACTGATGTTGATCTTACCCTTTATAGGAGTATGATAGGAAGTCTTTTGTATCTTACAGCTAGTCGACCTAACATTGCATTTAGTGTAGGCGTTTGTGTCTGTTACCAAGCCTGTCCTAAAGAGTCTCATCTTCTTGCTGTCAAACGCATCATTAAGTATGTTAAATGAGACATTGGGGTATGGGATTTGGTTCTCGACCGACACTACAGTCGTAATCACTGGGTTTTTTTTTTTTATGCCGACTAGGTAGGGTGTGCTGATGATCGTAAGAGCACATCTGGAGGGTGTTTTTACCTTGGGAATAATTTGGTTGCCTGGCATAGCAAAAAGAAAAATACCATTTCTCTTTCGATCACTGAGGCTGAGTACATTGCTGCAAGGAGTTGTTGTGCACAAATGTTGTGGATAAAGCAAATGTTTCATAATTATGGTATTGATCAGGACACTCTCACCCTATTCTGTGATAATACAAGTGCCATTAATATCTCTAAAAATCATGTCCGACACTCGCACCAAATCATAATGTTTCTGATAGTTATTTTACTATACTGGATAGGGCTAGCTGTTTTGGAAGGATCAAGCAAAGTGTGCTTGATCTCAGCAGTAGCAGTTTCAATAAGTATCTGTTTATAAACATAACGATACTGGCCAAAATGAGGAGGAAATTGTTGCGTGGTAAGATACCTACGCTTAAGACATCCATTGTTCATCGGCTGGTTCAATATAGAGGACTGTTTCCTCAGTAATACTGTTAGCGGTATACTGTTCTTCAGGCTTAAGGAGAATATCCTTAATCGTTTGACTAGATTCACCTTTACTGATAGAGGCTTTCAACCTTGGGATTCTATTTTATATAGGTTAGAACCTCTGCCCCGACCTCGATGGCCCCGGCCTCTGCTGGTCATGAGCTTGCTGGACCCTGTGAGTATTCACGGGTAAGAAAATCTGGTAATGAATTCTGTTCACCTTTATTATATTCAATATTAAAGTCAAATGCTGATAAAATACTTTGCCAAGTAGCAAATATCTGTTTAGACGCTAAATTTAAAAAATCTTTTTTAAAAATCTGTTTAGTTGCAGAACAATCAACTCGAATAAGGAAATGTTGATTAAGAAGATTATCCTGGAATTTTAGCACACATTTAATAATGGCTAAACATTCTTGTTTGATAGTTGGATAATTTAAGGCAGGTTCTTTCCAAATACCAGATGTAAAACGTAAAAGTTCTTCTGTTGAGGTAGTAGGATTAAATTGTTTTAAAATTCCATTATAGCCCTGATTGGAGGCGTTACTTTCAACAATCTTCTACCACACTGGATTAGGAAGATGAAGGCAAGGAAGTTGCTTAACTTTAGCCTTAATTTTCTGTACTGTTTGGATATGTTCCATAGACCAAGGAGGAGGATTTTTCTGTAATCTGGTATAAAGAATGGATGCATCCTGGGATAACTGATGATAGTAGTCTCGAATGTAATTTAAACTACCAAGAAATCTCTGTAATTGAGTTTTATTTTCGATCTCATTAGGAAATTTAGATGCAAACTCTATACTGCGATTGATGGGTATAATACTGCCATTATGAATGTTATGACCCAAAAATCTGACTGTTGTCTGAAAAAGTTTCATTTTTAGGACAGAAATAACCAAACCATTTCTAATAATAACATGCTTAAAGATGTTAAGATGCTTAATATGCTGATCAATAGAAGATGAGAAAATAAGAACATCATCTATATAACAGATAGCAAATTCTGTAAAAGGAGTAAATCTGTCTTTCATGATATGCTGAAATTTTGAAGGAGCATTTTTCAAATCAAAAGGCATAACATTTCATTCAAAATGCTCAAAATGTATTGTAAAAGCGGTTTTATAACATTGGTCTGTAATTTGTACTTGCCAATACCCTGATTTAAGATCAAATTTAGAAAAAAATTACAGCATCCTGTAAACGATCCGAAAGATCTTTTTTATTCGGAATTGGATATCTGATCAATTTCAAGGCGTCATTAAAAGGTTTATAATTGATTACCAATCTTGGCATACCTTTTTCTATTTCTGCATGTTTATTTACATAAAATGTTGCACAACTCCAAGGTGAGTGGCTAATTTTGATTAATTTTTTTTGAAGGAGAGAATTAATTTCTATTTTGCAAAGTTCAAGGTAGTCTTTTTTCATTTGACTAGGGCAAGCTTTGGTTGGGATGGATTTTTCATCAAAATCAGGTTCTTAAGGAAGAGAAACAACGTGTCTTTTCCTTTCCCAAAAAGCATTTGGAAGATCATTACAAATTTATGTTTGAAATTCTTTCTCAATAAGCTTGATTTTATTTTGTAATGAGGGTTGTTGTAACTGTTGCTCAGTTGTGAGAAAATGAATTTCTGTTTGAAGAAAATTAATTTGTTTTTCTTTTAAAGCGACTAAATCACGAATTTGATCTAGCTCTTTTGTATATGGTTCGGTTACAAATTCAAAAATAAGTGGTTGATTACGAATAGTCGTATGAATCCCTTTAGGATCAACCTTGGTGATAGGCATTAAAAGACAAAAAAATGGTGTGTCCAAAATAATAGTTGGAGGCATGTTTCTGATAAGGACAAAAGATGTAGATAAACAAATGCCTTGATTACAGATAAGAGCTTCAGGTATTTTATACTTGATATGCATAGAGTTACCACTAGCACTAGTAAGAGACTGGGTAGTTTTCTAAAAATATCTGGTTGGAATTAATCATTCATGTATACAGTTCATGTCAGCACCACTATCAACGAGGGCAACTGCATCTTTGATAATAAAATCAAGTTGAATAACGAAAGTAATACGAATATACCATTTCTGAAATGTAACCTGATTAACAAGCATTAAATATTGGTTCTTTTTATTTTTCTTTTCAGAAGTTTCTGGTGCAATATCGCTATTTGCCTTTTTTGCAGTCTTAAACTGATTTATATCGGCTTGTATAACTTGATTGGCAGTTTGATGGTGTTTAATTTCTGTTTTTAAAACATTAATTTCCATTTTCAAGTCTTGAATGGTGACTGGTTTTTCAATAACAGGTGAAGACTACATTCTATTCAAAACATCTTTCATGCTATAAGATTGAATAGGAAGTAAAGGAGGTTCAGTACTAGCTTTTTGTTGTCGATAACAAATTTCTAAAAATTTGAGTTTCATTTCTGGATCCTTAATTTGCTCAGCTAAATCTAACAGGGATTTCTGATCCTCAATTAAAACTTGAATACTAGGATCCCTAAGGGCTAAACCATTCAATTCAACAATAGATTTCAATTAATTAATTTTAGAAATTTGGTTCAGGTTGGCTGAACATGAGTAATCAGGGTCTGGTGTTTCTAGCTCATCATCATTAGCGGTGGAAGGGGAGTATAGCTCAGCGAGTCCATCTGACTCAGAGCTAGTGTCAGTTTCTTCTTCAGATAAAGTCTGTAAGAGCTGTTGAGTTATAATAGGGTCTAAAGACATTGTATTAATTTTCTATTTTAATTTCGATTTACATCGATTAGCATAATGTTCGGTTGCTCCATACTTATAGCATTTAATATTCTGTTTTGATAAAGGTTTTTTAGTGGGTTGTTGTTTATGGGGGAAAAACATTTTCTATTGAGATGGTATATTTTGAGATTTTTTATATTATTTATGATTCTGTTTAGAAGGCTTTTTGTGATGGAATTTTCGAGACTTTGAAGGATACTGAAACTTGGTGTCATAGGCAAACTGTTCACAAAATTCACCTAATTATTTTTTACTGGTAAGATTCTGTTTTTTCATCTGGTATCGAAGTTTAAGGTCATTACACAAACAAAGACCTTCTTCTATGATAAGGCCTACAAGTTGGCCATAGGTGTACTGGTTATAAGGAATGGTCATGCAACCATGGCAATCTCGAAGTTTTTTTCGAACTTTTTCTACAAAAAGAGTAGGAAGGCCATCAATAAATTTGGCTTTTCAATGTTCATTGTTAGCATCAGATTGTTGCATAACTTTTAATAAAAACACATATGTGTACGAACGAAAATGGGTTTGTAGAGGGTCAGAAATTAAATCTCAAACTAAGTATGGGCCTAAGCGCTGAGGTCGCCCCAAAGAGGCGACCAGGAATGAAAAAGGGGGGTGGGCTAAAGCCCAAGGGAAGTGGGCCAACAGTGGGCCGAGGCAGGTGCTACCCACCAGGGCTTCAGATGGACTCCACGAAGAAAAATGCCCAACTCAAGTTGCGGAGGCAACACCTGCAGTGCTGAAGTTGTGGAGGGAACACCTGCAGCGGTGAAGTTGCTGAGGCACTTTGCCTCAGCGCCGCCATTCATAATATCTTCGGTTCCGCCGCCATCTGAAGTTGCGGAGGGGACACCTGCAGCGGTGAAGTTACTGAGGTACTTTGCTTCAGCACCGCCATTCCTAATATCTTCAGTTTCGCCGCCATCTGAAGTTGCAAAGAAAAAAGGAAAGCTGACGTAACTAAGTTGCAGAGGCAAAACTTGAAGTGCCCAAGTTGCGGAGGCACTTTGTCTCAGCGCCGCCATTCCAAGTAATGTCAGCACCAGCCATCTAGAATTGCTGAGGAAAGGAGAAAACCGAAGCAACTAAGTCGCAGAGGCAGTACTTGTAGCGCCCAAGTTGCGGAGGCATTATGTCGGCGCCGCCATCTTTAATATTCTAGGTTCTGTCGTTTGGACTCGTCGCGGGAAATGGTTACCCCAGCAACTACTACCGTAGTAACTAAGTTGCAGAGGGAATATCCTACCAAAGTGATAGTAGCCTTTGAGAGAGGCTTCCCTCTACAAGTAGAGGCTAATGCTTGGCGCTGATAGTAGGCCCCAAAGTTCATTTAACTTGGCGCTGATAGCAAGCCCCAAGGCTTACTGGTTGGAGCTGATAGCAGGCCTAGAAATACCAGTTTACCGCAGCAACCCTGCGAAGATGGGAGCAGGGTAGCCCGAGTATAAGGGACTTCCTTTCCATTACCCAGGACATAGACATGCCTTAGTCGTACAGGCAGGACTAAGGAAGCCTCATTGGGCTTGGTACTAAGGCACAACATGGTCGATAGCAGGCTTGACTGTGGCTTTCACCCTGGGAAGCTGGGGAGTTTTTGGTTAGGTGGCTAAGAGTGGAGGCTTCGCTGAGGAGGGCACGGACATAGTCGATAGCAGACTAATGGAGTTCTGAAAATGCATGTACTGGCAAAATAGAGCTGAGAAGGCAAGTGTAGCGGCGAGGTTCACCGCTGCAAGTGCACTTGCTGAGGTTCAAGTTGAGAAGGCAAGTGCAGGTGCAAACACACCTACTGCAACTGCACTTGCTGAGGCTCAAAAGGGAGTTGCAGCGCCAAACACTCCCGTCACAACTACATTTGCTGATGCTTAAAAAAGGTAGTTGCAAAGGCAAACAGATAGTACACAGTACATGCAAAGGGGCACGTGGCACTTCAGCTTAGTGGCTCAAGATAGAATATTCCATGTGATCCTCTGAGACACATGTTTTCTCTCTATTTGGCCACTTGGTGTCCTCTTGGCACCAAGGAAAAGCCTATAAATAGGACCCATTTCCCAAGGTTCAACAAGAGGAATTTTGGGGATTTGGGGGAGATGCTGCCCATTTTGGCATTGTCATTGTCTTTTTCTTGAGCCATTTGCTTCAATATCACCCAGCTACACACTCTCCAACTCCCAAATGGTTGCTGCTACTCATTCTCCAGCCATTTCCACCATTATTGGACCATTAATATAGTTTTGCCTTTCTAATTACCTCTCTAACCATGAAACCCCCTACAGGGTTAAAGATAGACATCCAAGATTCTGAAGTAATTGACAGCTATGGTCAGCGTTAACTGTACCGCTTGTAACAAAATGGTAGAGAATTGTCTAGACTAAAGTATGAACTGCATCTTCTCTTTGAATAACAGTATTACTAACGGGATCTGTTTCAGTTTTGGTAGCATTAAAGACTTCATTCTGTTGAGTGAGAGTGAGAACATTATCCCACCATCCCTTTAGGATGCCTATGAATCCATTAACAATGAATCTAACTATCTGATGGTCAGAATTATTATTCTGTTTACAAACAGTGGCATACATAATAATTTGATGTATACATTCAAATATCTGATATTCAGAATAACCATCTATATTCCATTCATAAATGGTTTTTCCATGGTAAGAGTTCTGGCCATGAAAGAAATCTTCTTCATAAAGAATATCCTGTGGTGTAGTTCTATGATAATAATACCTACTGGGGCCTAGTAAAGCTGTCCTGCCGGTTTGTTTTGGGAAAACGGTTCTGTTAACAGATTGCATATCCTGAAAATTATTTTGAATTTCGTAAATTAATGAAGGTGTAACTCCTTCATCATCATCCTGTTGTATTTCTGGAGATTGTTGAGTAGACAACATGTTTATAGAACTACTGCCTGGTGCTGATTCTCCTAAATTTAATTCAATCATTTTCTTCAAAAGGGTATCCATAAATTCATAATCCTGTTGTACAGAATGTAACTTAAAATTAGTTACTTCTAAAGGTGGTTTAATATTTACCGGTTGAAGAGTTTAGGTGAAAGGTGGTTACCAGTTTATGATTTCTAAAAGTATTTATAGCTTCCTCAATTTTAGTTAGTTGCTTTCCTACAGTTTGAAAGCATAAATTGGCATAATTGTTTTGTTTAATTAATGGCACAATATCTTTAGCCAGTAATGTCTCTCTTTGAGCTATTCTGGATGGAGTTTCCACAAAAGCAGTGATAACCAAAGGCTGAGATGAACCAAAAACATCACTAGGTGCTAACTTTAATGACTGCGGTGGAGCATGGATATATATTATATTTTGGCCATCTACAGTTTTCCATGTCCTTTGAATATTTTCTAAGACATTAAGCTGGCTGGTTGAAAGGGTTTCCATGATTGTAATAAATTCAAAGTACCATTCTGGAAAAGGTTGATGAGTTTGATATTTCTCTAAATGATAATAATACTGATTTTTTAATTGTTGAAGTTCATGCTGAGAATGGTTATTAAAATACCATATTCTAAATTCTTGATATTTATCTTGCATAAAATTCTAGTTAAGTTGTTTTCTAATTTCACTCCCTGATGTAAAATCCATTAAATTTCAAAATTCATATCACTATTGGTTGGGCTCTCAGGCCTTCTGATTTCATAAACACCATGAGGAATTTGGTTTTCGGATATATGAATCCCCTGGATTAGGGTTTTAGAAAGTGGATCACTGGAGGGTTGACTAGGAGGTCGAGAAGGCATTCCTTGGTTAACAGATTCAATTGGTTCAGACATAGAATGTCTGGAGGATTTTGGTAAATCTTTTCTATAGGGTAATTAGAGTGATGACTCATAGTAGATAGACTTCTGCTTAGAGGTCTTTGGAATTTAAGGTAAACATTACCTCTTTGTGTCTGGATAACATCATCTAGAGTTTGTCTAATAATTGGTCTGACTGGTACAACATTCTTAATTTGCCATTTTTTTTGGAAAAGTAATATTGTTCCAAGGAATCATTTTAGGAACAATTATCTGGCTATTGAAAAGATTAGTATCAATAAAGACAGTTTGTCCTAACTCATTGTGTTTTCTGATATAAGGATTTAAAGTACTTAAAACCTTAAGATGAATTCTGAAAATAGGTGATAACGGTGGTGATCTTAGTAAATACTGGTAACCATTAGTCATGATTCTAAGTTCAAGTACTTTAGACATGTTAGGGTCTATGAGTGCTATACTCAAATTTGGATAAATATTGAAATATACTGGTCCATGAGGTAAACTAGTTTCAGTGGCTCCCATCAAAGAAACTTTCCAATTAAGGCATTTACCATCCCTAAGCGTACAAGTAAAACTGGTATTTTTCCTAACAAAGTTAAGGGTTTAAAAGCTATCTGGACAAGTCCTATGTGGACATATTTATATTTTTTCAGGAAAGGTACTAAATTCTGTATTTGTAGCAATTGAATTACTTCACCATCATTCTGTAAAGGAACTTCATGTTCAAAAGTTTTAATGATTTTCCTACTGGTAAAATCAAAGGTTCCTATTTTATAAATAGTTTATGGTTTCACTTTTGGGATTGTCCACTTATCAAGGGCTTTCCGAACGTCTTGTTTGGTAACTAGTTATGCTGCTTCTGACGTAGAAGCTACTGTATTAGCTACTGTTGTGATGGTTGAGTCTTCTGCCATTGGGTATTTGTGACCATATATGTATAATTTATATATATATATATATATATATATATATGTATTATGTTTATCTATAAACTTGGCTTTGATACCAACTAAGTGCTCGAAAAAGGGCTAAGCTAAGCACATCTCTCAACGATTTATAAGGTGCAAATGTAAGCAATTCCGGCAAGTGGGACGTCATCTAAGTCGCGTATAGGTCAGTCCCATGTGGTAATAGGCATTCAGATGGATGCCCCAGGTGGTAATGGGCATTCGAGAGTTAGAATTCCCTTTAATTTTCATCATATTAC
The DNA here is from genome assembly GCF_004153795.1 of Camellia sinensis. NCBI lineage: Eukaryota > Viridiplantae > Streptophyta > Magnoliopsida > Ericales > Theaceae > Camellia > Camellia sinensis. The sequence continues at coordinate 825,135 of NW_021024578.1, forward strand.
CCTTTCTTTTCTCTTTCTCTTCTAGCCCTAAAGAAGAAAGGTTCTCTTTAACTCTCTCCGTCTTTCTCTCATTTGTTCTAAGAACTAATTAGCTTAGGCATCAAATAGTTTCATTAGCTTAAGTGGCCAAGTTTGACTTAAACTAATCTTGTTTGGCTCTGTAAGAGTGTTTATTTATAAACACTCTTACAGAACGTAACTTAAAATTAGTTCTAAAGGTGGTTTAATATTTATCGGTTGGCGAGTTGTATGCGGATGGATGCCCCATGTGGTAATGGGCATAATGTTTCTAATAGTTATTTTACTATACTGGATAGGGCTAGCTGTTTTGGAAGGATCATGCAATGTGTGCTTGATCTCAGCAGCAGCAGTTTCAATAAGTATCTGTTTATAGACATAACGATACTGGCCAAAATGAGGAGGAAATTGTTGCGTGGTAAGATACCTACGTTTAATTTCCCATGGGTCAGACATCCATTGTTCATTGGCTGGTTCAATATAGAGGACTGTTTTCTCAGTAATACTGTTAGCGGTATACTATTCTTCAGGCTTAAGGAGAATATCCTTAACCGTTTGACTAGATTCACCTTTACTAATAGAAGCTTACAGCCTTGGGATTCTGTTTGATATGGGTTAGAGCCCCTGCCCCGGCCTTGACGGCTTTGGCCTCTGCTGGTCATGGGTTTGCTTTGTAAGTATTCACGGGTGAGAAAATCTGGTAATGAGTTCTGTTCATCTTTAATATATTCAATATTAAAGTCAAATGCTGATAAAATACTTTGCCAAGTAGCAAATATCTGTTTAGACGCTAAATTTAAAACATCTTTTTTAAAAATCTGTTTAGTTGCAGAACAATCAATTCGAATAAGGAAATGTTGATTAAGAAGATCATCATGGAATTTTATCACACATTTAATAATGGCTAAACATTCCTGTTTAATAGTTGGATAATTTATGGCAGGTCCTTTCCAACTACCAGATGTAAAACGTAAAAGTTCTTCTGTTGAGGTAGTACGATTAAATTGTTTTAAAATCCCACCATAGCCCTGATTGGAGGCGTTAGTTTCGACAATCTTCTGCCACACTGGATTAGGAAGATGAAGGCAAGGAAGTTGCTTAACTTTAGCCTTAATTTTTTGTACTGCTTGGGTATGTTCCACAGACCAAAGAGGAGGATTTTTCTGTAATCTGGTATAAAGAATGGATGCATCCTGGGATAACTGATGATAGTAGTCTCGAATGTAATTTAAACTACCAAGAAATCGCTGTAATTGAGTTTTATTTTTGATCTCATTAGGAAATTTAGATGCAAACTCTATACTGCGGTTGATGGGTATAATACTGCCATTATGAATGTTATGACCTAAAAATTTGACTGTTGTCTGAAAAAGTTTCATTTTTAGTGCAGAAATAACTAAACCATTTCTGATAATAACATGCTTAAAGATATTAAAATGTTTAATATACTGATCAATAGAAGATGAGAAAATAAGAACATCATCTATATAACAGATAGCAAATTCTGTATAAGGAGTAAAAATGTCATTCATTATAGGTTTCCCTGATTGGTACTGGTAAAACTTCTAACAGTAACCCAAATTTACAGCGGATGGAGGTAAGCACCTCATTTAAACTTAACGATATTAGTTTAACATAAGCACCTTGTTAACCCAAATTTACAGTTATAAATTTTACCAATACCAATCAGGGAAGCCTATAATGAATGGCATGTTGCATATTCCCATTTACCAGTAAATAAGGATATCTTTATCACAAAATCCTTAGTCCATTTCATAATTCATTTTGGTATTCCATGGATTTGGAAATGAGACTTTCGGTGTGATTATTCAAATAAGATCCTACGTCTCAAAAGGGTTTTCTTTGTGAGATGGCGGGATAAGGGTATGAACCTTACTCTACCAGAAACTGTCCAGAAAATCAATGTACATTCTCAAGCCTGTTAGGATGCTATTCCAAAAACTATTTCCAGCCAAACCAGTTACTCAAAATCCGTTTTTACAAATCCAAACAAAATTACGATAAAAATATCCTAATTTGTCAGAAATAGAATTAATTATTAAAAGTATGGATTTCATTAAGGAACAATTTCTTCAAACTCTCTCCAGTGATGACACTTCCATGAAATCTGTTACTAGGTAGTCAAGGTCATGAAGATCCCGATCCTGACCAGGATGAAAATGAATTTGCTGTTTTAGCTAGAGAATCACAAGCACCAGAAGATGACAAACCCAACTTTGGTGATTTTTGGGATTCACTTACCAGTATGATTGTCGACAAAACCGACAAAGAAAACGATAAAAAAGGTAAAGGCAAAGCGTAAGATGACAAAACCAGTATAACCACTTTCAACAAAAGTTGATGTCCTGTCTGCCATCTATCTACAACCAGATAAAGAGGATAAGATACTGGCTCATTAAGGATAAGGACGATCGACTCTACTCTATTAGGACACCACCTATCTTCATTGTATCTTATCTTTTCCATTTCTATGTCTATAAAAGGCAAGGACCTCATCCTTGTTGAGGCAGAGTGTGTTTTTTTTTAAGAATAAGTTTTACAAATTTTAAGTTTTATTGGTGTAAGCTTTCCCTCTCTCATCTTGTAAACATTTCTCCAATATATAAATTAAGTGTTGAAGAATTAAGCTGCTTTGAAGAGTGTGATTGTAAGTATTTCTTTCTTTAATGTATGCCCTCTGTAGATTTACTTGTTGATTTATTAAATGTTTTAGAATTTTATAATATAAGTCGTAACAATTATCTAACAATTCTTCAAGATCAGTATCTTCAGCCGTGGGCTACACAACAGATAGAATTTTGTGAGCAACAAATAACCAGAGTAAAACAACAAATATAGGAGCTTATTTGTGTGTCGGCGGCCATCATTGGGCCTCCACCCCAACAGTAAAACATGAGACTATATATGTCAAAATTTGTTTATTATATACTTGTATTATGTGTATTTATATTTTTGGATTTGTGCCATATAAGGGTAGATTGGAGTTAGGAGAAGTGGAACGTCACCCAAGTCGCTTATAGGTTAGTTCGCTAGTAGGGATTGCTTATAGGACATTTGCATCGTATAAATCGTTGACAGACATGATTAGCCTAGCCCCCTTTCGAGCACTTAGTTGGTATCAGGGCCATGTTTATAGATAAACATAATACATATAATTAAATTATACATATATGGTCATAAACATCCAATGGCAGAAGACTCAACCATCACAACAGTAGCTAATATAGTAGCTTCTACGTCAGAAGCAGCAGAACTAGTTGCCTACCAGGACGTTTGGGAAGCCATTGATAAGTGGACAATCCCAAAAGTGAAACCAGTAACTATTTATAAAAATCATTAAAACTTTTGAACATGAAGTTCCTTTACAGAATGATGATGAAGTAATTCAATTACTACAAATACAGGATTTAGTACATTTTCTGAAAAAATATAAATATGCCCCACATAGGACTTGCCCAAATAGCTTTTAAACCCTTAACTTTGTTAGGACAAAATACCAACCTTACTTGTACGCTGAGGGATGGTAGATGCCTTGATTGGAAAGCTTCTTTGATAGGAGCCATTGAAACCAGCTCATCTCATGGACCAGTATATTTCAATATTTTTCCGAATTTGAGTATAGCACTCATTGACCCTAACATGTCTAAAGTTCTTCAACTTAGAATCTTGACTAATGGTTACCAGTATTTACCAAGATCACCACTGTTATCAACTATTTTCAGAATTCATCTTAAAGTTTTAAGTATTTTAAATCCTTATATCAGAAAACACAGTGAGTTAGGACAAACTGTCCTTATTGATACTAATCTTTTTAGTAGCCATGTAGCTATTCCTAAAATGATTCCTTGGAACAATATTACTTTTCTAGAAAAATGGCAAATTAAGAATGTTGTACTAGTTAGACCAATTATTAGACATACTCTTGATGATGTTATCTAGACACAAGAAGGTAATGTTTATCTTAAACTCCAAAGACCTCTAAGCAGAAATCTATCTATGTAGCTCGACTTTTTCGCGCACCCCTTTTGGATGTTCGAAATATAAGTCCTATAGTTTAGACTTCCACGGTTCTGAATCTAATCTCACAAGTGCAATGTGAAATTGATAAACACCAAAGAATCCAAATCCGGCAAATCTTTTAGAAAATCGATTTTGAATCAAATTGCCAAAAATGGACTACTTTGCAAGATGCAGAGTCGCCACCAAAATATTTTTTTTTGGAAAAATTTAGGAAATCCATGACTCATGTCAAAGGCCACGTGTCCGTCATCACCAAGATTGTCTCGGCTCGGGAACTTGGGTACGAAAGAGGAAGGTTATGAATGCATTTGAGCACCTTGCTTCCCCGATCAAAGATCGACCTCTACTAATTATGATATGAATCTTATGTACATTATATACTTTTGTTTTGATTATTATGCTAACATTACTATGTGATGTGCACACACAAGTATAGATTAACTTGCAAGAATTAGAACACTTGGTTCATATTTGTTTTGAAAATTGTTTCGAAAAATGTATCGCTTGAAAAAAGTGATTGCATATGAACATTACTCAAATTATTCCAATTCAAGCAACAAGCCTTCATCCACAAGCATCCAAGCAATAATAGCATTTAAGCAATTAGCCTCATGGCAAGCATGCTAGACATGGCAACAATCACACATATGCGATATGCTAAAGTGAGTAAAGGCTCACCTCGTACTTCAATCCAAAATAAACAAAAGAGTTAGAAAAATGCATGATTCTAACTTTTGTAATATGACTAATGCGACACATGCGATATGTAATTACTAGGCTCGGCTACTAATATGACATATTAATCAATGAAATAGCATGCGATCTAAGCACGCATTCAAAGAAGTATTTAAACTAACAATGCAATTAGAATGATGAACCGAGCCCCGACGCATGTAATATAAATGGATGCAAACATGGAGTATGCTAAACAAAATGTGATGTCCCTAAACTAACCATCATAAGCTAGTAAACAAAAAGGAGAAAGACGTGGGGTTGGAAGACATACACATTATTACATTGTGCTTTCAAAAAGGACTGTCTGTATAAACTAACTAGCTAATTAACTAACTAAAGTTAAGCTAATTATTACAAAACAAATGAACAAATTAGCTAACTATTTAACTAATTATTATAACAAATGAATCAACTAATTAGTCTAGTTAACCAACTAATTACAAAACGAAATTGAATAACTAGTTAACTAACTAATTAAATAATTACAGCACAAGTGCAATTAAAAGAATCAAGTAAACTAAACAATTTAATATGAAGCTAGTTACTCCATCTCAGGATGTGTGGGATGTTCATGTGCATGCTTGGTTTCCACTGGAAAGACCATCGTCTTGCTTCCAGAGAGCCTCTATTGCGCAATAGAACTCATACACTATTGCTCACTTCCAGAATAACTCTTCTCTGCCTTACAAACATGCTAGAGGAATTTGCATTATTGGCCGGCCGGCCGGCTAGTGATGAGAGTTGCCGGCCATCAAAGGTGGTCTACCAGCCATGAAAAGTGGCCTGCCGACCACTGCCGCCCAGTTCTCTTTGCTGCAATAGAGGACAAACAGAGCATATACATGGTATTTCATGGGTTTGTTTGCACAACTCACCTCTTCTTTTCATGAACAAATCAAAGGAATATCAAGTTTGGTTCATGAACCATCAATGGACGCATTTTCATTACATGATGGCTTATGAAACCAAGTGTGCAAGTTCAATAAATGCAATGAAACAAGACTCATACCACCTCCCTTTCATGGAAGATCAAGGGAAGTGATGACCTTGGAGACTTGAATCATTTCATCACTAGCAAGTATGAAATGGCTCAAGTTCCCATGTATTCAATTAACATCCGATTGAACACAACCAAATTATTATCTTTCACAATTTTTAGCCTCAATTTTAATTACTCCATTTTAATTACCAACTATTCTTTAATCGATTGAGTCCAATAGTGAGTTTAAGTCCTCTAATGGAAAGAAGGCTCAAACCAAGTGTTGTCTTAGGCATGAAAGAGAAATCATACCGTTGGTAATGAACCCTCTAAGGGATAAAACCATTAAGCATGACACCTCAATCTCATGTTTTAAACAAAAAAGTTATTTGAACCATTTTCAAAGCAAAACAAAAGCCAAGAAAGCAAGGAGATTGCAGAGATTATTAGTGTTGAAAATGAGTGAGAAAAGCATAAATAAATGCTATCAACTCCAATAAGATGGTGTTTAAGGCCTAGAACACCAAACTTATGAGGACAATTACATTACAATCATGCAAAACAAAGCACAAATGCAACTAACAACCCAAAACAGTCTAAAACAAGTTGGAATTGAGTTAAAAATAGCTAGATTAATATGCTAAAACATGGCATAAACTAGGCTAGTAAACAAGACACAAGGAGGGGAGGTTAACCCCTCCAAATTTGGATTTCAAAACATGATTTTGGCTACTAAAAAATCTCTGAAAATCAGTATTTACAAGCTCAGAAAAGTAGTAAATGGGTGGGAATCACAGGGGTAAAGGCCTCCAAAACAAGGTACAAAGAAGGGCTATCAACCCTTTAACCTTTAATGGCCTTAAATCTCAAGTTTCAGCTTAAAAATACAGAAGTTTTATAGCCTAAAATCAGTTGGAAAACAGCAAAAATAAGAGTAGAAAAACAAGCAAATAGGTAAAGCCTTATACCTCTTGAAGGGAAGAAGTAATTCAAGCAACAAAACCAAGATGACGCACCCTTCAAGAGCTCAAACTAAGCTCAAAAGTGCCTCAGCTCAAAGATGAGAAGATTTGGTTAAGGGTGTATAGGCAAAGGTTAAGGATTTGTAGGCGAAACTGTAGAGATTTGCTAAAGAGAGAGGAAAAATTTTGATCTCAAAATTTTTTGACCTTAAAACAAGAGAGGGAGGTCTCCTATATATAGAAAACATGAATTCCCTACAAGGATATCCAGCCCTACACGTGAGTGAAGATGTATGCATCTGTGCAAACAGCTGGCACAACTATCACAAAATATCTGTAAAAGAAACTAGTGGCCGTCTGGGCACTAGTGGTGGCCGGCAAGCCACATCAGTGGCCAGCTGCCCAAAAGTGATGGCTGGCAGCCCAAAAAGGTGACCAGTAGGCCACCAAGGGTTGCAGGCTTGAAGGACCAAGGCTTGGTCCAAGAATGAAGCAACAAGAGTGTAAGGTTTGAAAGGCTCAAAGTTATGGCATTTCGCTGAGGACCTTGAGGACTTCGAGGACTTGGCGAGCATATAAACTCATCATCGGGTGTATATGCAATGGTGTCCAAGTCGTAAGGGCCGTCAAAAATGGGGTGTCTACAGTTGCACCTCTTTGACAGAACTCGGAGTCATGAAATGACGTGAGTGAATGTCAAAGCCCGAAGACGACCCATTTTGACAAGGCTGTAAGACTTGGACAAACAATCAAGACATAAATAAATGGTTGAGCCCGCAGGCTGCCTACGTATCCTTTTGCAAAGAATCAAACCATTGTAGTTCTGGGGTAAAATGCAAATGATATTCACAATGTAACTTTGAAAGCTGAACTCATATGCTACACGAAGCCAGCTATTTTGAAAACTCATCATTATGCGAGATGATACAACAATCAATAACAAGCCAATAAGCAAAAAAACAAGATGACAACATATGAATGAGCAAATTCAAGCTAACCAACACAGGTTCCATGCAAAAAGATAAAATCACATTCTAACCTTGCTGAAACAAGAGACAGGGAAAGAAAACACAGCTCAGGGTTGCGTTTCATGCATCTTGAGAAATTGAGAAAACCGCTCGGGGTCGTGTTTTACCCTACTTGAGAAATAGAAAGACCGCTCGGGCTCGGGCTTCACACGTCCCGAGATGAAACCTGCCCAGGGCCACGCTTCACGCATCCTAAGATAAAATCGCTCGGGCTCGGGCTTGTGCTCGGGCTTCGCATGTCCCTAGATGAAACCTGCCCAGGGCTGCGCTTCGCGCGTCCCAAGGAGCAATAGAGAGGTGTGCGATAGATCCACAAAGTGAACGTGCGCGATAGATGCACAAAGTGAACGTGCGCGATAGATGTACAAAGTAAACAAGTGTGATAGATGCACAAAGCATATTCTATGCAAGATGGATAACCGATGTATTGAAAGCATGTTCTATGCAAGAATAAAAAGCATATTCTATGTATGAAATAAGAGCATATTCTGCGCATGATTGATAGCATGTTCCACGCACAAATGATAAATGATGTATGACGTATGTGCAGCTTGTATATACAGGAAATGCATATTTAATGCAACGAAAAAGAACAAAACTTAAATCGAATAAAGCAATACTTGGTGGCACCTCCAAGTTACCTCTCGGAGGAATTACAATATGTTCAAATGGATGCACCTCGTTCATGTTGACAAGTGATGAACATCACGTGCTGAAAATACAGTTTTGAGCTTCCATAGACAATCTGAACCCAACAGTGAACTTTCCTTGCACTTCTTGGAAAATAAAGGCACAAAACAGCAGCAGGACTCAGAGGGAGGCCACCGGCCACTTGTCAGCCATGGAAAGGCCTTGTCGCCCACCAATGAGCCTTACAGGCCATCTGCCGGCCATCGATGGTTGTTCGGGACAAAAATAACTTTTCATGCACATGTCTTTAAGTATAGGTATCTAGACTTCATTTCCACACCACATATCCGAAAACCTCCTCTCTCTCACTCTAGACACTTTCTGTCTCTAGATCCGAGCTTTTTACGCGTTTTCTAACGCCCCGTGCAAACTTTATTTGTTAAACCCTCTTGATTCTCTTCACTTTGAATCGATTGGATTTTGGTTTCGATACTTTTTTTTTTCTCATTTTCACCCTTCTAGGCTTGTTCCCTTTGAGTTTCTCTCGGGTTTCGCAAACGTTTTTGGGCTTTGACTTTTTCTTTCATTTTCTCTCTCCTAGGGTTGAATTTTTGCAAGGTTTCATCTTTTCTCCATTTTTCTTCATTTTTTACCTACTTTTCACCAATTTTCCAGATGGTGTGCCTGTTTGGCAGAGCTTAATTACAGCTTATTTCAGCTTTCAGCTTAATTTAAGCAATTTTAATGTGTTTAGTTTAGCTTATAGCTTATAGCTTATAATTTTTTGGAAGTCAGAAATCAGCTTATTCTTTGAGTGGGGCAGGAGATGCTTTAAGAATAAGCTGGAAATCAGCTTAAGCTGAAAGTTATAAGCTATAAGCTGTTGAGGCATAAGCTATAAGCACTTTCCCACAGCTCTACCAAACAGGGCCGGTAGATGATTCACCACATGACGGGGCTCCTCAAGAGGTTCCCTCTGTATTTTCACCTGTTGTCGAGACAGAGGAGCCGGTCGCTACCGAGGCTAGCGAGGCAGCTCAGGGCATCGAGGTTGACCTCGAGGCGGAGTTTGAGCCTGAGGTGGATCCAGAGCCGTTACCACTGAGGGTATGGCCTTTTGATCCCGCGAGGTACCATCCTCGGACACATATCTTGCCGGCCGGTGGCTTTAGGCGCTTTAGCGACTTTGTTCTCGGTGTACCAGAGGATCTTCTATTGAGGGAACCGACTTCTCACCTTTTATCCATTGCCGTTGAGGTATGAGCTCTATTTTCATACATTCCTGCCTGCCTTTTACTGCATTTCTTGCACTTCTTTTCATTTAACTGTACTTTCATTACTTTTCATTACATTTCTTGCACTGCCTTTCATCTGACTGTACTTTCATCACTGCCTTATCTGATTTATCAATTCTTTACCACAGGGCGAGTCTCGTGCCTTCAGAGGGTACGGGGCCACAACTGCACGAGATTGGTACAACGAGCTTCCTATTAGAGTTCGCGACATTGTGGACGAGACTGGCTTCGGCCTCTTCTGCTCTGACCTAACACGGGTCACCCTTAGCCGTCCTCTTCTGGGAGCACTTGTGGAGAGATGGTGGGACACCACCAACTCCTTTCACTTCTCCACTATCAAGGAGATGACGATGACTCCCTACGAATTTGCCATGATCACTAGCTTAGGCATAAAGGATGATCCGATCCTGTTCGACACGGACACGGGAGAGTGGAAGGCCGCCTGGATCGAGCTACTGGGAGCGCGTCCACCCTTATACCAAATAGCTATAGTTAGATATAGCTGGCTTGTTGAGCGCTTTCAATGGAGTGATCCCGAGATAGTAGTGGAGATGAAGCAGTGCACCAGGGGTTTTATGATGTTCGTCCTCAGTACCACCTTGTTTTCGAATAGGTGGAACACCGTGGGCTTATATCTGTTGAGTGCCTTAGTGACTCTTCCCGGGGTTCGCTTCTATGATTGGGACGGAGCTAGCCTCGCCACATTGTATGGCTACATGAGCTCTACCTCCCGCCTGAGGGGAGAGTTGATCGGAGGCTACTGGCGAGCCTGGGAGGTATGCATTTCAGTTCCCTCTTTGTATTTTACATTTTTCGCTTCATATCTGTTCAGCACTTGTGCTTTCTGCTTTGCACTTTCTAGATCTGTTCATACTGTATGCTTTCTGTTTTGTACTTTTTGCATCTGTTCATACATTGTGTTCTCACATATTGCTACATTTTCTCTACAGTTGTGGGTGTATGCTTATTTTCCAACTCTCGCCCCAGAGCCCATAGAGGAGCTCCCATTGGCAGTCCCTTACTGGAGGCAGTATGATGACAGGTGCCAGCACAGTACTCGCGAGACCTTCACCTTCTTTCGCCACTACTTCGACACAGTAGCTGCTCATGAGGTAACCCAAAACATAGTCACTTCTGCTTTACAACCGTTACGATTCACATTTTAGCAATTGTCAACAACTAACAATCTATACACTTTATTTACAGATCACATGGCAGCCTTGGGCCACGATGCTGATTAGGATATGGGACCAGTATGCCGGGGCCTGGGCCACTTCTCGTTTTCGCATTTTACTTGAGGGCCCAGTCTGCTGGGCCTGGCTTCTGAGTGAGCAGTTCGTCTGACAGACCGTGGGCTTACCAGACCTGATCATTCCGATGGCACCGCCGGAGTCTATGAGATTAGCAGACAGCCTATTCGTTGATGCAGTCACTCAGTTTATGACGGGCTTGGATGCTGACTACTTTAGGGCAGAGGGCGACTACGTGACCTTCATTTAGACCCATCTCATGACACCTCTAACAGGCCCTCGTGGAGGCAAGGGCTCCTACAGTGAAAGAGGTGCGTAGGGCGACCAGGGCGACCAAGGCCCGTGCTAGAGGGGCTCCCCCTACAGGACAGGGCGTTGGTTGGCCAGAGCTTCCCACCACGCTTACATGCTTGCAGCATACTGGAGCGGCTTAGCATATCCCGATTGAGCCTGCAACGGTTGGGCACGAGCTTGTTGGAATGCGAGGCCCATCCTAGGTATGGACTACACTTTACTATTTACATTTCGCATTTCATTTCAGATATGTTTATTGCAGACGCTGATCAACCAAATACATTTGTAGGCATCGATAGAGTACACATAGGGCACTCTCGAGCTGATAGCCTCATTGATGGACATGGTATAGAGAAGGGAGACGCTGTTTGGTCTCCACGACATACCGGTAATTTCCTTTGCGCTTCATGCTATCATCTTTCCACTGATTCACTGACATTTCAACTGTAGTCTTTTCCAAATTGTATTTAACACACTATATCTGATAGTATCTGATATACAGACTATAACTGATATGTTGCCAACTGTCTTTTAGATCCTAGTTATACCGAGGGCTCCGGCAGCGGCAGCACCAGTAGTACCTTCTCCAACAGCAGGGAAGAGAGAGAGAGTAGAGGCACCTGAGGCCGGAGCAGTCCTCCAGAGCCCATCTTGAGCGATGACGATGCTGAGACCAATGACTCTAAGGAGGCGGTGAGTCAGCATTCTGAGTCGCCCGAGAGTGGAGATGATGATGTTGGCTCGAGTTCTGAGAACGGAGATGACGATGCCGAGGCGGGTTCTGGGACAAAGAGCGGAGACGATGCCGGCTCGGGTTTAGAGACAGATTCAGACAGCGGAGTCGACGGAAGGAGTGCCCTAGAGTCCTCTCCTTCGAGGAAGAGGACAAAGAGGGCCTCTCGAGCATGAGACGACTGGCGCTAATATTTGATTTTTTGCTTAGTTTCTTTTTGTTTGGTAGCATTAGTAGATGTATAGCTTCAGATAGGTTTTATTTGCTTTAAAACTTGTACTCATTTTTTGTAAAAACCGCGATTGGAATAAAACCTCGCAGTTTTTATAAAAAGAGTGTTGTTATTTTTTTGCATCATAAGCACCACATTTGCATGAAAATGGACATGGAATCGAATTGGCCAAGAGCGCTTGATTGAAATAATGTTCTTAATTGGGCAATGAACCGACAAACAAACAAAATACAAAAGGCAAAACACAACTCGATCTAAGGCCAGCTTCCCTTCTACGCCGATTGTCACCACCACAGGTTTAGGTTGCAGTGTGGACGTGTCCATCATGCACAAATCTGTACTTTCATGAATGAACACCGCCGATCTGGGTAGGTGGAAAAGGGTAATATATACGCTGGAGTCATAGGGGGTGGCCAATGTATGGATTAGGTTTAGGTTCTGAGGCGGGGGAACTTGATTGTGGGTCAGGAGAGGGTTTGTGGTCACGGTTTCTGTGGTGGTGCAATCACTTTATTGTCAATGAGGTCTTGAATCTCATTATGCAACCTGAAGCATTGGTCGATGTCGTGACTGTGCTGCTAGTAGAAAGCACAGTACTTGGCTGGGTTGTGTTTAGGTGGGAGAGGATTGGTAGTGGGCGTGGCTCTAATGGCATGAGATGTCCTTTTTTGATCAATACCTTCATGGCTTGAGATAAGGGCATGTAAAGTAAGGTAAAGGTCCTTTGGGATCGGGTAGGGTTATTGAAGTTTGTGGTGCTGTATTGGCAAAAGGATTGGCGGTCTTGGTAGCGGTGGTGACAATGCTTACATCAGACAGCCGCCCAGCTGTGCTACCACTAGTGGTTGCATTGGAACTGCGCACAAAAGGCCTCTTGACTTGCTCTTTCTCATCAGTGATCAACCCATGTTTCATAGCGTCTTCAATCTGAACCTCCATCTCGTGGAGCTCAGTGAATGTGAACAAAGGCAGGATGATCATTTTCTGCAACAACTTCCTATGCAGATTGCGGACTATTATCCTTATCTGATCTTTCTCTGAAGGTCGTGTGGTCATCATTGAAGCCTTGGCCCTCCACCTTGTCACGAATTCTGAAAAGCCCTCCTTTGGCTCTTGGCGCGTTGCCTCGAGATCACGAGTTGACCTTGATTTGCATGTTCTTCGAGTACTGTGCAACAAAGGCCTCAGCCATTTCCTCCCAACTATGCTTCATAGAATCTTCTAGCTTGGCATACCATATTACCGTTATTCTTGACATGGACCAGCCAAAAAGTGAGAGCTTCTACAATCTGGTCAGGCCCATCGGCCGCAGAATGTTTGAAAACAGCCGAAAATGAACCATGGGGTCTCCGAAACCATCAAACCGATCAATGTGTGGCATTTTGAATCGGTCTAGCAATGTCATTGCAGAGTCGGTATACCCGTCTCCTATGTCGGGGATAGAGTTAACACTCTGCACCTTTTTGAGGAGCTTCTCCAGCTTGTTAACCTTAAGCACAGTCGAGTCAACGTCAAACTGAAATGGAGTCTCGGTTTGATACACAGATGCTTTGGAGGCTTGTGGTGGGATTGGCTTTGCCGGATTGCCCTAATTCTCAACATGGGTGGTGGCTCCAGGTGTTGGGATACCCGTAGGAGGTGCATGAGACACAAAAGCTGCTGTCGGCTGTGACTGTTGTTGTTACAGCCTGTTTATTACCTCAGTCTGACGTGCTGTAACCTCGGCTTGACAAGCAGCGTCTTGCTGCATGGTTTCAACTGCTTGCTGAAGGTGGTGAATCAAGTCCTCCATACTGACAGGGGGATATTGTGCCATTGGAATGGGTGAATGATCTCGTACTGAACTAGATGTAGAAGATTATGCCTGACTAGATGCAAGTGAAGTGAAGGGTGACTACTGTAGAAATCAAACCAATGAACTCTACCTTACCCTCCTCCGTCTAGTAACCGGAGGGAGCGAAGTAAACACGGGCTGTCCCCTAACAAGATCTCCGGCTCTGTAAAGCCTCCTAACACGGGTCCAGAGCGCTTGGGGGACATCTGAACTGTCCGAAGCTATGGTATTATACTACCTAGCAAAAAGAAATAAAGCAAAAAGAAAGCAGTAATCAGAAATCGTGCAGCACCTCAGCCCAAATGTTAACAACACACAGATGTAATCAAAGTTGTAGGACTGCACTCAACGCTGAATTCTATCCCCAAAACTGATACCCAACTTGCAACTGATACGCACGTTCCTGTACAGTTTCACTGTAAAGCACATACTAGTTAAATGAGAACCAAAACACCCCTATGAGGGGATAAGGTGTCACGACCCAAACCTGCCCCTATAGATTTAGTATCGTAACCGGCCAGTAATCCTATGATTACCAAAGGCCTCTGAACATAATAATATACAAACAAGGGCTGCGGAAGCAAATATACTAAACATACATAGTCCATAGAGCTATGTAGACATACATGGGACAGAAAATTTTCGAAAACAAACTTATACATGTATATATATATAGATGTGGCATAAAAAAAAATACATTAGTCTTACGTCATCCAAGCCACTTATACAAAACTTTTAAAAATGTGTTCAGACTAGACATAATCAATTAGAAGGTACAAAAAGTCTCAAGGACACAAAAAAACTTGAGCAGATTTCAAAAAGAGAACCTTCACGGGAGGCATGATGGCTGGCTGACACCAAAACTTGCCAGGCATCAACTTAGGCCTGGTCACCTGCCTGCTCACCTACAAACATACAAATAAATAGTGAGCGGAAGTCCAGTGAATAATAACAAGGTAAAGGGTTTTAGTGAATAAAGACCATCACAGAGTTAGAAATTAGAGTTTATAACAAAACATATTCTTATCGGAAAACAAGTCTTATGCGTATTCAGATTCCAAATCAGAAATAGGTTCAGATACATGTTCATATTCATATTCAGATTTTGCATAAGATCATACGTGGTACACCCATTAGCTATCATATCAACTTGGTCCTGAGACCCACATATATAGTTGGTACTGTCGACCATAAAGGTCCATATCTTGCGCGCAAGTAGCCATGGTATTGTTACCCCCAGGTGAGGGCCACGTGAATATAAGCCTCGGTATTGTTACCCCCGGGCAAGGGCCACGTGCATATAAGCCACAGTATTGTTACCCCTGGGCAAGGGCCACGTGCATATTGGCCTTGGTATTGTTACCCCCGGGCAAGGGCCACGTGAACTAAGGGTGCCACAATTACATTTCAGAAAAATGGACATTCATTCATAATTCATAAAATAGCATTTCAAAGAACAGATCGTATCATATCAGTCAGAAAATACTTGTAATTAAACATAGCTTTACAGAGTTATTACCCATTGTTGACAGATGGCTCCAAATAAACGAGTAGAGTAGGTAATTCACTTAACTCGTGGCGCGTGACTTACATAACATGACAGAGACATTCATTGAAACACACGCTCGAATTGCACATAACACATTTTCTTGTCCTAAGTGTGTTTCTAACCTTTATCCTCATCATAGTGTCTTAATCAAGGCCTAGGAATGCCTAGTATGAAATGAGGATGCAAAAATGCACTTGAAAATATTTTTCAAAACTTGCTGAAAACGGGGTCCACGCTCGAATGTGGCATTCCTCGGTCGAGCGGACATGCAAAATGTGAAGGTTCGCTCGAGCGTGACTTCCTTCGCTTGAGCGGACTATAAACTTTGACAAAAGTATTGGTTGTTTGCTTTTCACGCTCGACGAACGCTCGACCCACGCTCGAGCGTGAGACTCAGACCCTCGCTCGAGCGTGACTTTTGTCGCTCGAGTTTGCTGCAAAACATAAGAACTTCTAAGGGCTTGCATTTCACGCTCGAGCATGATTCAAGTCGCTCGAGTGAAAGTGTACCCACTCAGAGTGGTCGCTCGAGCGTGAATGTAACAACCCCGATCCGCAATTAGCTACTAATCGATGCTAATGAGGGGATTAAAATAAATTATGTGTTTATCATGTATTTTATATGTTATTTGGCTTTCTATCTGTTACTCGTAGTAATATCTGTTGTGAAATCTGCTTTGATATGAGGATTGGAAGCCTTATCGATATCCGAAACTGAAATTGGTTACACTAATATGTTATTCGAAATTTTTAGAATGATATGACAAATTTTATTAAAAATGGATTCAATTTGGTAAATTAAGTTATGCTTGGCTAACCTAATGTTCTCATTAATGTATCATATCATCACAACTATATATATGTGAGTTATAAGCTCATTTTGAGCTCAAGACCCTTCATTCTTTGAGTGGAAAAATCTGGTGAGACTTTTTAGAGAGAGAGTGAGTTCACTTTAGTGAGAGAAAGCTAAAGAACTTGATAGATTAAAGTTTGATTCTTGAAGATTAAGAAGAGAAGCTCTAAGATTTACAAGAATTTGGCTTATTCAAGACTCTAGGTAAGCCTTTGACTAATAATTCATGGAGATTATGTATTGTAGTGATGAATTCATGGAGTTATTATGATCATTTGCATGTATTTTACATAAATTTGTTAAGAAGATGGAGAATTTGATTATAATTTCGCATGCATGCATATATATAAATATATAGAGTTTTGTCATATTGAGTTTGATTTTGAGCATCTAAGTTGTTACCATAAGTTATTTTGCACATGCATGTATAATTCATCATGTTTTAAAGTTTAAATTCATGTTTTGAAAATGATTTCCCTCATGTATGGAGCCTTTGAGCTCAATTTTGTTAAAACCATGGTGTTGGAGAAAAAGAGTTTATAAATGTTATATACATGGAAGTTTGAACTCAATTTTAGCTAAATCCATGAGTTTTGAGCTAAGGGTTTGTAATTGATCATATATTTGTGTTTTAAAAAAGTTTTCCAAGTGTTTTGAAGAAGCCATGCACGGGTTTGCCTTTAATTTTGCATTTGGAAGCTCAAAACTCTGCTTTTGAAAACTCAGAATTTCATAGTCCGCTCGAGCGAGGAAACCTACGCTCGATCGAAGAATGCGAGCTCTTAGCATTTTTGCAGACATGAGCACTCCACTTGAACGACCAAGGTTACGCTCGAGCGAATCGTTTGTATTTGTTGAACCGTTCGAGCGTGGAAGTTGTGGCTCGAGCGTAGATTGAGACCAACCAGTACTTTTTCCAAGTTTGCAGACCGCTCGAGCGAAGGAAGTCACACTCGAGCAACCCCTCACATGTTTGCATGTCCAGTCGAGCGAGGAAAGCTACGCTCGAGTGAGGACCTTGTCTTTAGCAATTTTACCAAGTGTTTCACCTTATATTATGGCATCCTCATTGCATCTTAGGCATTCCTAAGTCTTAATTAAGCCATAGTAACGAAGTTATGGAATAGAAACACACTAAGAAAGGAATGTACTAAGTTAAGAGATTACAAGAGTGTGTTTTGAACAATGCGTTAAGCAAGAAACCTATGTAATGAGAACTAAGCCGTGATGGCCAAGTACATGTGTAATGATACGATATGTTTGTGTTATGTACTTTGTGGTTGTAGGTCAAGACTCGAAGATTAATTGACCGTTTACGAGAACCCCTGTGAGTAACGTTATTGTAAAGATATATTCGTATGAATTATGTTCCAAATGAGATATGATAAGTTATGTTTTCTGAAATGATATCGTTTACGTGAATGAATGTCCTATGTTTGAAATCTATTATGACACCCATAGATAGTCTCAAGTCATAAATGAGGACATGTTAATGCGGGTCCATGACATATATGTGATTACGAGATCTCGTTAGCCACTTCATTGTGGTGATATATGTTTAATCGGTATCCAGAACCGATTACTCTAGTCGGAAGACAATATGTGATGTGTTCTATAGGATGTATCATTATTATGTTTAGATATGATAATGATTATGTTACGATCTGTTTTATGATTAGGAAATATTCAGATTTTGTTCACTAACCCCTTTACCTTAATGTTATTCACTGGGCTATAGCTCACTATGTGTATATATATGTATAGGTGAGCGTTCTGGAGATCAGGCCTAAAGACTTTTGTCTAGATCTGTGTTCTGTTGTTAGCCAACCTTTGTTCCTCACGTAGAGGTTCCGAAAGTGTCACATGTTATGAGTTCTAGTTGCTTATGTATATCAGACTTTGTTTTTGTTGGCTGTACTTAAGATGCTATTATGTGTGTGGGTATAATGCAAGACTGACTTTTGGATACTTTTTATGTTTTCTGTTTCATATAAGTCAGCACGGCTCATTGGATAATTATATTATATGTATTTGCTTCCGCTAGCCCCTTAATTATGTTAATCTGTTCAGAGGCCTTCGGTAATCCAAGGATTACTGGCCGGTTATGATGCTAAATCCATAGGGGCGGGTTTGGGTCGTGACAGAGTGGTATAAGAGCATGAGTTATACCGTGTACATGTGTCCATATGAGCTATAGGATGTCCTAGAAAAGAAATTGGGACATTGTATTATCATGTAAGAGTATGTGTAAATTTTCTGTACATGTTTGATAAGAGAATGAAAACTTCAAGCATGAACAAAGAAGTTATGTGGAATAACATGTAATGTTGATTTCAATATTGAATGTGTAATTCTTGTGAACATGACCATATGAACGTGAAAGACTACGTAACTTATGTGAATATATTTGAATTGAGGTAAAATAACGAACATGTTTGATACGAAATGAAACATGAAATCAGTGAGAACTTTTCCTATATTGATAATCACCCTGGTTATGTATATATGGAAGAAATGAGAAATGTAGACGAATCTGAATCTTCTGATGCTAGAATTAGCCGGTTAGAAAGAATGGTCAAAGCCTTAACCGAGCCCAAGAGATGTGTTTTGAAGAGTTGAATTCGAGTTTTGAGCTTGGTGATCAAATCTGGAAATTCTAGAATTTGCATCTATGCTCGAGCGCAGGAGTTTACGCTCGAGCGACCAATCTTCTGCTCGAGGGACCAGAAGTCCTCTCGAGCGTGAAATGAAAGCTCCCAAAAGTTTCATACCTTTGCAGATTGCTCGAGTGAAGGAAGCCGCGCTCGAGCGATCACTCACATTTTGCGTGTCTGCTCGAGCGAGGAAAGCTACGCTCGAGCGGGGACCTTGTTTTCAGAAATTTGACGAAGTGTTTCAATTCACGTTTTGGCATCCTTATTGCATCCTAGGCATTTCTAAGCCTTAATTAAGCCATAGTAATGAAGTTATGGAATAGAAACACACTAAGAAAGGAATGTACTAAGTTAAGAGATTATAAGAGTGTGTTTTGAACAATGCGTTAAGCAAGAAACCTATGTAATGAGAACTAAGCTGTGATGGCCAAGTACATGTGTAATGATACGATATGTTTGTGTTATGTACTTTGTGGTTGTAGGTCAAGACTCGAAGATTGATTGACCGTTTACGAGAACCCCTGTGAGTAACGTTATTGTAAAGATATATTCGTATGAATTATGTTCCAAATGAGATATGATAAATTATGATTTCTGAAATGATATCGTTTACGTAAACGAATGTCCTATGTTTGAAATCTATTATGACACCCATAGATAGTCCTAAGTCATGGGGGACGACATGTTAATGCGGGTCCATGACATATATGTGGTTACGAGATCTCGTTAGCCACTTCATTGTGGTGATATATATTTAATCGGTATCCGGAACCGATTACTCTAGTCGGAAGACAATATGTGATGTGTTCTATAGGATGTATCATTATTATGTTCAGATATGTGAATGATTATGTTACGATCTGTTTTATGATTACGAAATATTCAGATTTCGTTCACTAACCCCTTTACCTTAATGTTATTCACTGGGCTATAGCTCACTATGTGTATATATATGTATAGGTAAGCGTTCTGGAGATCAGGCCTGAAGACTTTTGTTTGGATCTGTGTTCTGTTGTCAGCCAACCTTTGTACCTCACGTGGAGGTTCCGGAAGTGTCACATGTTATGAGTTCTAGTTGCTTATGTATATCAGACTTTGTTTTTGTTGGCTGTACTTAAGATGCTATTATGTGTGTGGGTATATGCAAGACTGACTTTTGGATACTTATATAAACTTTTATGTTTTCTGTTTCATATAAGTCAGCACGGCTCATTGAACAATTATATTATATGTATTTGCTTCCGCTAGTCCCTTAATTTTGTTAATCTATTCAAAGGCCTTCGGTAATCCAAGGATTACTGGTCGGTTATGATGCTAAACCCATAGGGGCGGGTTTGGGTCGTGACAGAGTGGTATAAGAGCACGAGTTATACCGTGCACACGTGTCCATATGAGCTATAGGATGTCCTAGAAAAGAAATTAGGACATTGTATTATCGTGTAAGAGTATGTGTAAATTTTCTGTAAATGTTTGATAAGAGAATGAAAACTTCAAGCATGAACAAAGAAGTTATGTGGAATAACATGTAATGTCGATTTCAATATTGAATGTGTAATTCTTGTGAACATGACCATATGAACGTGAAAGACTACGTAACTTATGTGAATATATTTGAATTGAGGTAAAATAACGAACATGTTTGATACGAAATGAAACATGAAATCAGTGAGAACTTTTCCTATATTGATAATCACCCTGGTTATGTATATATGGAAGAAATGAGAAATGTAGACGAATCTGAATCTTCTGATGCTAGAATTAGCCGGTTAGAAAGAATGGTCAAAGCCTTAACCGAACCTTTGAGACAACAACAACAAAGGCAAATACACGTACCTGAACTAACTAATTCTGATATGATAACACTGACACAGAAATACAATAAAATGAAGCCTCTAGAATTTATGGAGGGTATTGAACCGTTAAAAGTTGAGGCTTGGGTTTTAGAAACTGAGAACATATTTGAAGTATTTCCGTGTACTGAGGCACAGAAAGTTTTGTTAGCAACATTCACACTCAAAGAAGAAGCTAGGAGATGGTGGATGTTAGTACATAATGATAATGAAGGTATAACATGGGATAGATTTGAAGAAATTTTCTTTGAAAAATATTTTCCCCAATGTATCCGAGATAGGAAAGTATCTGAATTTGTATAACTAAAACAATGCGACATGATAGTGGCTGAATACAAGGCAAAATTTACTGAACTAGCTCAATATGCACCCCACATGATAGATATAGACTACAAAAAAGGTAGAAAATTTGAAGGCGGGCTTGACCTAGATGTGTATGACGAAGTGGGCATTTCAAAGTTGTCAAAGTATGTGGACATTCTTGACAGGGTCTTAATGTCCAAGGCAAACATAACAGCGTTGAAAATATCAAATCAACATCATCAACTGAATTAGAGGGAAAGAAACAAAAGAAACAGAAAGTTGAAATGACCAGTAACTCGATGACCTCTGTGAATGAAAAATCTAAGGCAATAACTTTTGACAATGTAAGTCGGGGAAGCAATGTGAACAATGATATACCTATTTGTAAAGAATGTGGGAAACAACATTGGGGCATTTGTCGCTGCTTGTCAGGAGCTTGTTTTAGATGTGGACAGAAAGGACACTTGGCTAAATCTTGCTCACGAGCTCAACCGAACAACAATAGGCCTAATGCTAGTACGACTGATTCTGTTCCTGTACCTAGAGGCAAGGAAGGGTTTACACCCTAGTTTCAGGAGATGCTCGGAATACTGAAACAACTGCCGCAGGTATTACCTTAATTACGTGTAAAATGTATGTATGAAAATTGATTTGGGAATCCGTATGACCATGACCTGAACTGAATTGTTATATATTGACTGAAATCATTGAATGATTAGACCCATGAACTCGAACTGTGTACATGAATCATTCGTGTGTGGAACTTCTGAAATTGAGAACCTATGTCAGTTTTGGAAGAATGAACCTTTACTTATGGGTTTACGAACGAATGCCTAAATGATAATTGATTCTAGACTCGTACCTGTATATATATGTCCTCGCTTGTAATTCTATTAGAATTGATGGGGTTGAACTGTGGTTAATGAACACTTTGAGACCTACTGCCTGATGTGAACTATATGTGTGATACTTTGAACCTTTATGTTTGACAATTACCTATGCTATGGAAAAATGTTGAACTTACGAAACTTTGGGGGTTTGCTAGGTAAATCCTTTATACTGAATTTGGGATAATTTACTATGAACCGTTGTGTATGACCTCTTGAACTATGCCAGGGCAATAGAAAACGGGGGCGTATTGTGCCTGATTATGATATGGAACTGTTGTGTATATATATTTGAACTTTGACTTTTGAACTACCACGATCAAAACGATATGAACCGTCATGCTATGATTTCAGAATCACTGTGCAAACTAATGGATCTATGCCGGATTTGATGAATGATTAACGTGTATCTGATTTGGGAAACTGGAAAACTTGTAGTTGATTTGAATCTGTTTACGTGGAATTACAGATTATTCGCGAATTATTCGCGAACAAATGATTTGTTATGTTATTTGGCTTATTAACTAGACCATTGAGACTATGACTCTGTGATTGTGTACCTTATGTGAATACCCTAGATAGTAAACCTATGCTTTAATGACTGCATGACAGATTTGGAACTTTTGCATAACAACTCACTATTCTATGTCACCAAGGAACCTTATGTAATACATTACTGTGTACCGTATGACTACATGATAGGCTTATTTGGGAAACTGCTATATTGACCATGATGCTTACCTCTTGATATGAACAATTACATACCTGTGCACCTACATGTAAACTTATTTGGAGAATGCCACATTGTATATGACCTGAAACACCTCGATATGAACTATTATGATACATGACCCTGATGTGATTTTGAGAACTGATGAACTTAGAACAATTATGGAACTAGTGACTATGTACCTAAGCGAATGGGGTATAGAACTTTTATCTGATCCGATCTGATAGAACTTGTGTTTAATGACATACGCTCTGAACTTTTGTTTGATTTGACCGAATAGAACATTCCATCTGATGTGACCTGATAGAACTTTTATTTGATTTGATCTGAGGAGACCTTTACCTAAATTGAGAACTATTATCTGATTTGATTACGTTATGGGGGCTTAGGAATTGCTTATGACCGAATGACCGGATTGTGTTGCTACGGGAACTAATCGACTAAGAACTTGAATCAATTTTGAACACTTATGAAGAATGTGAACTATCAATAGCAGACTATATGAATATAAACAGCTTTTAACCATATGCCTATAATTGATTGGGAACACATGTGAATGGGATTATAGGGTTTTATAATTTATGCTCTGGGAATATAAGAATATCTGTATGTAAGACACATGACTAATAGCTTCAGTGTACCATTCCTACCATGAACTTGTTTGAATAAAAGAATGGTTGCTTTTGTATTACTATATTTGGAATTTGATGCTACGATTGGAATTTGATGCTATGAGACTTGTTGACAGCAGACCAGTTTGACTGTAGACCCTGACTATTTGGAAATACATGAAATCAGTATGTTCTATGATTGACTACTTCCGTATTAGCATGTGATACAATCGAATCTGTGAAAACCGAGGTTGATGAACAGTACGTGAATGATTACCTCAAAATTTCATTTACCACTATGGGATTGATATATGGATTTGCCTGGTACACTGGACAACTTCTAAACGACTTGGAATAACTATGATTGATTACTGAATTGAGTACCGAATCGAACAATGAATTGTTGAATGGCTCGGAAATGAATCAAGTCTCTATAACAAGTTGAATGGGGAGGAAACCACTTATGAACATGGAAACCAATGTGAGTCTAAGACGTCTGATCTGTTATACATGGTAACTCAAGTTTGGAGGACCAAACTTCTTAAGCTGGGGAGACTGTAACAACCCTGATCCGCAATTAGCTACTAATCGATGCTAATGAAGGGATTAAAATAAATTATGTGTTTATCATGTATTTTATATGTTATTGGGCTTTCTATCTGTTAGTCGTAGTAATATCTGTTGTGAAATCTGCTTTGATATAAGGATTAGAAGCCTTATCGATATCCGAAACTGAAATTGGTTACACTAATATGTTATTCAGAATTTTTAGAATGATATGGCAATTTTTATTAAAAATGGATTCAATTTGGTAAATTAAGTTATGTTTGGCTAACCTAATGTTCTCATTAATGTATCATATCATCACAACTATATATATGTGAGTTATAAGCTCATTTTGAGCTCAAGACCCTTCATTCTTTGAGTGGAAAAATCTGGTGAGACCTTTTAGAGAGAGAGCGAGTTCACTTTAGTGAGAGAAAGCTAAAGAACTTGATAGATTAAAGTTTGATTCTTGAAGATTAAGAAGAGAAGCTTTAAGATTTGCAAGAATTTGGCTTATTCAAGACTCTAGGTAAGCCTTTGACTAATAATTCATGGAGATTATGTATTGTAGTGATGAATTCATGGAGTTATTATGATCATTTACATGTATTTTACATAAGTTTGTCAAGAATATGGAGAATTTGATTATAATTTCACATGCATGCGTATATATATAGAGTTTTGTCATATTGAGTTTGATTTTGAGCATCTAAGTTGTTATCATAAGTTATTTGGCACATGTATGTATAATTCATCATGTTTTAAAGTTTAAATTCATGTTTTGAAAAGGATTTCCCTCATGTATGGAGCCTTTGAGCTCAATTTTGTTAAAACCATGGTGTTGGAGAAAAAGAGTTTATAAACCTTATATACATGGAAGTTTGAACTCAATTTTAGCTAAATCCATGAGTTTTGAGCTAAGGGTTTGTAAATGATCATATATTTATGTTTTAGAAAAGTTTTCCAAGTGTTTTGAAAAAGCCATGCACGAGTTTTCCTTTAAATTTGCATTTGGAAGCTCAAAACTCTGTTTTTGAAAACCCAGAATTTCGCAGTCCGCTCGAGCGAGGAAACCTGCGCTTGAGCGGAGAATGTGAGCTCTCAGCATTTTTGCAGACATAGGCGCTCTGCTCGAGCGACCAAGGTCATGCTTGAGCGAACCCTTTGTATTTTGTTGAACCGCTCGAGCGTGAGAGTTGTGGCTTAAGCGTAGATTGAGACCAACCAGTACTTTTTTCAAGTTTGCAGACCACCCGAACAAAGGAAGTCACGCTCGAGTAACCCCTCACATGTTTGCATGTCCACTCGAGCGAGGAAAGCTACGCTTGAGCGGGGACCTTGTTTTTAGAAATTTTACCAAGTGTTTCACCTCATATTTTGGCATCCTCATTGCATCTTAGGCATTCCTAAGCCTTAATTAAGCCATAGCCTTACTTAAGCCATAGTAACGAAGTTATGGAATAGAAACACACTAAGAAAGGAATGTACTAAGTTAAGAGATTATAAGAGTGTGTTTTGAACAATGCGTTAAGCAAGAAACCTATGTAATGAGAACTAAGCTGTGATGGCCAAGTACATATGTAATGATACGATATGTTTGTGTTATGTACTTTGTGGTTGTAGGTCAAGACTCGAAGATTAATTGACCGTTTACGAGAACCCCTGTGAGTAACGTTATTGTAAAGATATATTCGTATGAATTATGTTCCAAATGAGATATGATAAGTTATGTTTTCTGAAATGATATCATTTACGTGAATGAATGTCCTATGTTTGAAATCTATTATGACACCCATAGATAGTCTCAAGTCATAAAGGACGACATGTTAATGCGGGTCCATGACATATATGTGATTACGAGATCTCGTTAGCCACTTCATTGTGGTGATATATGTTTAATCGGTATCCAGAACCGATTACTCTAGTCGGAAGACGATATGTGATGTGTTCTATGGGATGTATCATTATTATGTTTAGATATGAGAATGATTATGTTACGATCTGTTTTATGATTGCGAAATATTCAGATTTCATTCACTAACCCCTTTACCTTAATGTTATTCACTGGGCTATAGCTCATTGTGTGTATATATATATGTATAGGTGAGCGTTCTGGAGATCAGGCCCGAAGACTTTTGTCTAGATCTGTGTTCTGTTGTTAGCCAACCTTTGTTCCTCACGTAGAGGTTCCGAAAGTGTCACATGTTATGAGTTCTAGTTGCTTATGTATATCAGACTTTGTTTTTGTTGGCTGTACTTAAGATGCTATTATGTGTGTGGGTATAATGCAAGACTGACTTTTGGATACTCATATAAACTTTTATGTTTTCTGTTTCGTATAAGTCAGTATGGCTCATTGGACAATTATATTATATGTATTTGCTTCCGTTAGCCCCTTAATTATGTTAATCTGTTCAGAGACCTTCGGTAATCCTAGGATTATTGGCCGGTTACGATGCTAAACCCATAGGGGCGGGTTTGGGTTGTGAGAGTGAACTTCTATGCTTGAGCGTAGGTGCAATTTCTGGAATTTCCAGATTTGATCTTCAAGTTCAAACTCAACCTTAAAGCCTTCAAACTTGATTTTTCTGCGCCTAAACTTGAGGAAATACATGAAAACTTTTAAAACAACATGAATTAAAGATTATTTCAAGAAATCATGGCCCAATAGCTTTCTAATTGTGCAAAAATTCAAATCAAGATTTATGTATGATCCATGAATAAGACATACATGCACAATTTGAGTTTATAGCTTCCCAAAACATGACCCAATGAAATATTGAACTCAAAAACATAGTGAATTCTTAGATTACAACCAAAATATAAACGTGCATGTGTGATTTCACATGAAAACAACTTCAAAACTTCATGATATCGACATGCATGCATGGAATGACTTACAATTCCGAAGTTCTAACTCAATTCTTGCATCATATAGCTTAATTCTTTGGTTTCTTATACTAAATAGTTCAATTTTGAACTCTTACCTAGAATCCTTAATTCTTTTGATTCCTAAGAAGTCTTGTTCAACAACAACCAATTCCTTAAGTTTCCAAGCCAAAATCTTCTTGAATTCAACTCTTTTCTTGGTCCCTTCCTATCTCCCACGTTTGTGTGTGTGTGATAGCTCAAATATGTTTTACAATCAGGAAAAAGAGTTGAGCGGGGCTTATATGGAGCCTTATATAGGCTTCTTTAATGTTGGTTCATTAAAACTAATCAAATGGGTTATTAAATCAATCCAATTTATTCGTTCCGAATCGAACTTCAATTAAACCTATCATAAAATTTTAAAAATTCTATTTAACCCATAAATCAAGTCAATTTCTGATTCGGATACTGATGAGGCCTCCAATTCGTAGACCGGAATAAAAACATGAACAAATCTTTCTACATTAAATAGATATAAACACAAGATAATGCAATGCACATGCAATTTAATTCAAAATTTCACTTTAATTACTGATTAGGCATAATTAATCATAGATTAACGTTAATCAGGGATCGGGTTGTTACATAGGGTTACCATGTCCTAGTTTCGTCAGGAACTAGGGTTCACTATTCAAACAAAGCGGTTTCACGTAATCCTGCTTTTAAGGTAAGCATCCTGTCCTAGTTTGGATCAGTCTCTATGGCTTTCGATATGCAATTAGGCCAAATGGTCAAAAGGGTACCTTAGCAAGACTACCTAATATACCTATTACACCTAACACCGAGAAGTGAAAGGAGGATCAAATGGTACAGCGGCAGTCCAGATCCAAGGGTTGTGTTCTCATCATGGCAGAGCCCGCGACTGGTCAGCCTTTTGGCAAAGCTTTTAGGCAAGCCTCCGGCAAATCGTCCAGGAATAGCAGATGCCAAACACAGTGACTTAGGCGCATTAATGCAAATGCAAATGCAAATGCAAAGAACATATTATATGTAGATAAAATTTCATATCATGAATTTCAAGTCAAGTTCTCTAAATTCCCTAGTAGAGTCGACAGAAATTGTAGCTCGACTTTTTCGTGCTCTCCTTTCAAAAATTTGAAATATAAGCCCTACAGTTCGGACTCCCGCAGTTATGAATCTAATCTTACAAGTGCAATGTGAAATTGATTAACACTAAAGAGTTCAAATCTGACAAATCTTTTAGAAAATCGATTTTGAATCAAATTGTCAAAAACGGATTGCATTGCCAGATACAGAGTCGCCACCTAAATATTTTTTTTTGGGGAAATTTAGGAAACCCATGACTCGTGTCAAAGGTCACGTGTCCGTCATCACCAAGATTGTCTCGGCTCAGGAACTTGGGCACGAGAAGGGAAGGTCATGAATGCATTTGAGCCCCCTCGCTTGCCTGATCAAAGATTGGTCTTTACTAATCATGATATGACTAATGCGACACATGCGATATGCTAAAGCGAGTAAAGGCTCACCTAGTACTCCAAGCCAAAATAAACAAAAGAGTTAGAAAAATGCATGATTATAATTTTTGCAATATGACTAATGTGGCACATGCGATATGTAATTACTAGGTTCGGCTACTAATATGACATATGAATCAATGAAATAACATGAGGTCTAAGCACATATTCAAAAAAGTATTTAAACTAACAATGCAGTTAGAATGATGAACCGAACCCCGGTGCATGTAATACAAATGGATGCAAACATGGAGTATGCTAAACAAAACGTGATGTCCCTAAACTAACCATCATAAGCTAGTAAATAAAAGGGAGAAAGACGTCGGGTTAGAAGACATACACATTATTATATTGTGCTTTCATGAAGGAGAGTCCAAATAAACTAACTAGCTAATTAACTAACCAAAGCTAAGCTAATTATTACAAAACAAACGAACAAATTAGCTACTACTTAACTAATTATTACAACAAATAAATCAACTAACTAGTCTAGTTAACTAACTAATTACAAAACGAAATTGAATAACTAGTTAACTAACTAATTAAATAATTGCAACACAAGTGCAATTAAAAGAATACAGTAAGCTAAACAATCTAAATATGAAGCTAACTACTCTGCCTCGCGATGCGCGGGATGTTCATGCGCATGCTGGGTTTCCATCCGAAAAGATCGCCGCTTTGCTTCTAGAAAGCCTCTGTTGCACGATAGAACTCATACACTGTTGTTCACTTCCAGAATAACACTTCTCTGCCTTACAAACATGCTAGAGGAATTTGCATTAGTGGCCGGTCGGCCAATGATGAGAGTTGTCGACCACCAGTGATGGCTGGCCGGCCATCAAAGGTGGTCTGCCGGCCACCTGCCGGCCATGGAAAGTGGCCTGCCAGCCACTACTGCCCAATTCTCTTTGCTGCAATAGAGGACAAACAGAGCATATACATGGTATTTCAAGGGTTTTTTTGCACAACTCACCCCTCATTTTCATGAACAAATCAAAGAAGTAGCAAGTTTGGTTCACAAACCATTAATGGACGCAATTTCATTGCATGATGGCTTATGAAACCAAGTGTGCAAGCTCAATAAATGCAATGAAACAAGACTTATACCACCTCCCTTTGATGGACGATCAAGGGAAGTGATGACCTTAGAGATTTGAATCATTTCATCACTAGCAGTTATGAAATGGCTCAAGTTTCCACGTGTTCAATTAACGTCCGATTGAACACAACCAAATTATTATCTTTCACAATTTTTAGCCTCAATTTTAATTACACCATTTTAATTACCAACCATTCTGTAATTAATTAAGTCCAATGGTGAGTTTAAGTCCTCTAATGGAAAGAAGGCTCAAACCAAGTGTTGTCTTGGGCATGAAAGAAAAATCAAACCGTTGGTAATGAACCCCCTAAAGGATTAAACCATTAAGCATGGCATCTCAATCTCATGTTTTAAATAAACAAGTTGTTTGAACCACTTTCAAAGCAAAACAAAAGCTAAAAAAGTAGGGAGGTTGCAGAGATTATTAGTGGTGAAAATGAGTGACAAAGGCATAAATAAATGCTATCAACTCCAATAAGATGGTGTCTAAAGCCTAGAACACCAAACTCATGAGGATAATTACACTACAAGCATGCAAAACAAAGCTCAAATGCAACTAACAACCCAAAACAGTGCTAAAACAATCTAAAACAAGTCCTAAAACATTTTGAAATTAAGTTAAAAATAGCTAGATTAATATGCTAAAACGTGGCACAAACTAGGCTAGTAAGCAAGACACAAGGAGGGAAGGCTAACCCCTCCAAATTTGGACTTCAAAACATAATTTTGGCCACTGAAAAATCTCTGAAAATCAATGTTTAAAGGCTCAGAAAAAGATAGTAAATGGGTGGAAAACACAAGGGTAAAGGCCTCCAAAACAAGGTACAAAGAAGGGCTATCAACACTTTAACCTTTAATGGCCTTAAATCTCAAGTTTCAGCCCAAAAATATAGAAGTTTTACAGCCCAAAATTAGTTGGAAAACAGTAAGAATAAGAGTAGAAAAAACAAGCAAATAGGTAAAGTCTTATACCTCTTGAAGAGAAGAAGCAATTCAAGCAACAAAAGCAAGATAGCGCACCCTTCAAGAGCTCAAACTAAGCTCAAAAGTGCCTCCGCTCAAAGATGAGAAGATTTGGTTAAGGGTGTATAGGCAAATGTTAAGGATTTGTAGCAAAAGTGTAGAGATTTGTTAGAGAAAGAGAAAAAATTTTGATCTCAAAATTTTCTAACCTTAAAACAAAAGAGGGAGGTCTCCTATACACAGAAAACATGAATTCTCTACAAGGATATCCAGCCTTACACGTGGGTGAAGATGCATGCATCTATGCAAACAGCCGGCACAGTTGTCACAAAATATCTGTAAAAGAAATTGGTGGCTGGCCGGCCATCAGTGGTGGCTGGTGTCACAAAAACCAGTACAACCACTTTCAGCAAAAGTAGATGCCCTGTCTGTCATCTATCTAAAACCAGACAAAGAGGATAAGATGCTGACTTATTGAGGATAAGGACGATCGACTCTACTCCACTAGGACATGCCACATGTCCTTTTTGTATCTTATATTTTCCATTTTTATGTCTATAAAGGGGAAGGACCTCACCCTTATTGAGGTAGAGTGTGTTTTTTTTAAGAATAAGTTTTTCAAATTTTAAGTTTTATTGGTGTAAGCTCTCCTTCTCTCATCTTGTAAACATTTCTCCAATAAATACATTTAGTGTTGAAGAATTAAGCTGCTTTGAAGAGTGTAATTGCAAGTATTTCTTTCTTTAATGTATGCCCTCTGTAGATTTACTTGTTGATTTATTAAATGTTTTAGAATTTTATAATATAAGTCGTAATAATTATCTAACAGTTTTTCAAGATCAGTATCTTCAACCGTGGGCTACACAACAGATAGAATTTTATGAGCAACAAATAACCAGAGTAAAACAGCAACTAAAGGAGCTTATTTGTGTGTGGGCGGCCACCGTTGGGCCTCCACCCCAACAGTAAGACATGAGACCATATATGTCATAATTTGTTTATTATATACTTGTATTATGTGTATTTATATTTCTGGATTTGTGCCACATAAGGGTAGGTTGGAGTTAGGAGAAGTGGGAAGTCACCCAAGTCGTGTATAGGTTAGTCCACTAGCAGGGATTGCTTATAAGACATTTGCACCTTATAAATCGTTGACAGACGTGCTTAGCCTAGCCCCCTTTCGAGCACTTAGTTGGTATCAGAGCCATGTTTATAGATAAACATAATACATATATATATATATATATAAATTAAATTATACATATATATGGTCACAAACATTCAATGGCAGAAGACTCAACCATTACAATAGTAGCCAATACAGTAGCTTCTACGTCAGAAGCAGCAGAACTAGTTGCCTACCAGGACATTCGGGAAGCCCTTGATAAATGGACAATCCCAAAAGTGAAACCAAAAGCTATTTATAAAATTGGGCATAATGTTTCTGATAGTTAGTTTACTATACTGGATAGGGCTAGTTGTTTTGGAATGATCATGCAAAGTGCTCTTGATCTCAGTAGCACCAGTTTCAATAAGTATTTGTTCATAGACATAACGATACTGGTCAAAATGAGGAGGAAATTGTTGCGTGGTAAGATACCTATGCTTAATTCCCATGGATCGGATATCCATTGTTTATCAGCTGGTTCAATATAGAGGATTGTTTCCTCAGTAATACTGTTAGCGGTATAATGTTCTTCAGGCTTAAGGAGAATATCCTTAACTGTTTGACTAGATTCATCTTTACTGATAAAGGCTTGCAGCCTTGGGAATTCTGTTTGATATGGGTTAGGGCCCTTGCCACGGCCTCGACGTCCCCGGTCTCCGATGGTCATGAGTTTGCTAGACCCTGTAAGCATTCATGGGTGAGAAAATCTGGTAATGAATTCTGTTCACCTTTAATATATTCAATATCAACGTCAAATGCTGATAAAATACTTTTCCAAGTAGCAAATATCTGTCTAGACGCTAAATTTAAAACATTTTTTTTAAAAATCTGTTTAGTTGTAAAACAATCAACTCGAATACGGAAAGTTGATTAAGAAAATCATCCTGGAATTTTAGCACACATTTAACAATGGCTATACATTCCTGTTTAATAGTTGGATAATTTATGGCAGGTCCTTTCTAACTACCAGATGTAAAACGTAAAAATTCTTCTGTTAAGGTAGTAGGATTAAATAGTTTTAAAATCCCACCATAGCCCTGACTGGAGGCATCAGTTTCGACAATCTTCTGCCACACTAGATTAGGAAGATGAAGGCAAGGAAGTTTCTTAACTTTAGCTTTAATTTTCTGTACTGCTTGGGTATGTTCCACAGACCAAGGAGGAGGATTTTTCTGCAATCTGGTATAAAGAATAGATGCATCCTGGGATAATTGATGATAGTAGTTTCGAATGTAATTTAAACTAAACAATCAACTCGAATACGGAAATGTTGATTAAGAAAATCATCCTGGAATTTTAGCACACATTTAACAATGGCTAGACATTCCTGTTTAATAGTTGGATAATTTATGGCAGGTCCTTTCTAACTACCAGATGTAAAACCTAAAAATTCTTCTATTGAGGTAGTAGGATTAAATAGTTTTAAAATCCCACCATAGCCCTGACTGGAGGCATCAGTTTCGACAATCTTCTGCCACACTAGATTAGGAAGATGAAGGCAAGGAAGTTTCTTAACTTTAGCTTTAATTTTCTGTACTGCTTGGGTATGTTCCACAGACCAAGGAGGAGGATTTTTCTGCAATCTGGTATAAAGAATAGATGCATCCTGGGATAATTGATGATAGTAGTTTCGAATGTAATTTAAACTACCAAGAAATCGCTGTAATTGAGTTTTATCTTTGATCTCATCAGGAAATTTAGATGCAAACTCTATACTACGGTTGATGGGTATAATACTGCCATTATGAATATTATTACCCAAAAATCTAACTGTTGTCTGAAAAAGTTTCATTTTTGGTGCAGAAATAACTAAACAATTTCTGATAATAACATGCTTAAAGATATTAAGATGTTTAATATGCTATCAATAAAAGATAAGAAACTAAGAACATCATCTATATAACACATATCAAATTCTTTATAAGGAGTAAATATGTCATTCATGATATGCTGGAATTTTGAAGGAGCAGTTTTCAAATCAAAAGGCATAACATTCTATTCAAAATGCCCAAAAGGTACTGTAAAAGTGGTTTTATAACGGTCCTGGTTTGCAATTTGTACTTGCCAATACCCTAATTTAAGATCAAATTTAGAAAAATTACAGCATCCTGTAAACGATCTAAAAGATCTTTTTTATTCGAAATTGGATATCTGATCCATTTCGAGGCGTTATTAAGAGGTTTATAATTGATTACCAATTTTGGCACACGTCTTTCTATTTCTGCATGTTTATTTACATAAAATGCTGTACAACTCCAAGGTGAGTGGCTAATTCTGATTAATTTTTTATGAATGAGAGAATTAATTTCTGTTTTGCAAAGTTCAAGGTAGTCTTTTTTCATTTAACTAGGGCAAGCTTTGGTTGGGATGAATTTTTCATCAAAATCGAGTTCATAAGGAAAAGAAACAATGTGTCTTTTCCTTTCCGAAAAAGCATTTAGAAGATCATTACAAATTTCTGTTTGAAATTCTTTTTCAATAAGCTTGATTTTATTTTGTAACGAGGGTTGTTGTAACCGTTGCTCAGTTATGAGAAAATGAATTTATGTTTGAAGAAAATTAATTTGTTTTTCTTTTAAAGTGACTAAATCACGAATTTGATCTAGCTCTTTTGTATATGGTTCGGTTATAAATTCAAAGATAAGTGGTTGATTACTAATAGTCGTATGAATGCCTTTAGGATCAACCTTGGTGATAGGCATTAAGAGACATAAAAATGGTGTGCCCAAAATAATAGTTGGAGACATGTTTCTGATAAGGACAAAAGATGTAGATAAACAAATGCCCTGATTACAGATAAGAGCTTCAGGTATTTTATACTTGATATGTATAGAGTTACCACTAGCACTAGTAAGAGACTGGGTAGTTTTCTGAATTAAGCATGTTATTTTCTGAATTAAAAGGAATTTAGAAAATAACATGCTTAAAGATGTGAGAAGTGCCTTTCTGAATGGGTACTTGAAAGAGGAGGCTTATGTTGAGTAACTAAAAGGGTTTGATGACCCAAAATGTCCACACCATGTCTACAAGTTAGACAAGGCGTTATACGGGTTGAAATAAGTCCCTTGAACTTGGTATGATAGACTTACTACCTTTCTTCTTGCTAATGATTTTCAAAGGGGTAGTGTGGACAAGACCTTCTTTGTGAAACATATTAAGTCTCATGTACTTGTTGCTCAGATTTATGTTGATGACATTGTGTTTGGATCCACTTCTGATTCTCTAGTAAAATATTTGTCGGATTGCATGACACATGAGTTTGAGATGAGCATGATGGGAGAGTTGTTTTATTTCTTGGGTCTTCAAATTAAATAGTTACCTTCTGATATGTTTGTCGCTCAGATCAAGTAAACCTTGTATCTAAGTTCGGTCTAGAGTCAGCCAAACATGCTCACACTTCCATGAGCACTAGTCTTCACCTTTCTAAAGATTCCTCTGGTACTGATGTTGATCTTACCCTTTATAGGAGTATGATCGGAAGTCTTCTGTACCTTACAACCAATTAACCTGACATTACATTTAGTGTAGGTGTTTGTGTCCATTACCAAGCCTGTTCTAAAGAGTCTCATCTTCTTGCTGTCAAACGCATCATTAAGTATGTTAATGGGACATTGGGGTGTGGGATTTGGTTCTTGACTGACAATACAGTTGAAATTACTGGATTTTTTTTTTTTTTAATGCAGACTAGGTAGGTGTGCTGATGATTGTAAGAGCACATCTGAAGGGTGTTTTTACCTTGGGAATAATTTGGTTGCCTGGCATAACAAAAAGCAAAATGTGATTTCTCTTTCGACCGCTGAGGCTGAGTACATTGCTGCAGGGAGTTGTTCTGCACAAATGTTCTGGATGAAGCAAATGCTTTATGATTATGGTATTGACCAGGACACTCTTACCCTATTCTGTGATAATACAAGTGCCATTAACATCTCTAAAAATCATGTCCAACACTCTCGCACCAAACATATTGACATTTGTGATCATTTCATTCGAGAGTTAGTTGCAGAGGGCCTTGTAGTTCTTGAACATGTACCTATTGAGCATCAAAAAACTGATATTATTACAAAACCCTTTGTTCTTTTTAGGTTTGAGTTCCTTAGAAAGACCTTGGGTGTAGTGCTCAATAACTAGAGTGTGTCCTGTTGCATGAATGGGTGCTACTGAATGGCAGTTTGTGTACTTGGATGTTCTAATCTCATTACCATTGATTCTTGTCATTTTTGCACTTAGACTTAATGAACACTTCTCATGCTGCTTGCAAGATTTCATTTATCTTTGTTCATAGCTCATTCTGAATACTCATGCTCATTGACTTCATGATCTCATTCTGCACACATTCTTGAGATAAATTGTTGCAGGGGTTTCCGCATAAGTGATCAATTCTCTCTATGGACTTCTCACATTGTCTCTTATCCAATACTAGAGGAATTAACCTATATTGGCATATCATAGGTGATATTGAATCTCCTAACCATCCACCATCTAGTTTCACTTCCACGGTTTCTCCCTCACTTCTTTGTAGTCTGGGCATTAGGAAAAGGCTACTTTAGAGGCATCAACCAGGCCATCCTTATTGTTTTCATGCTTCTATGGTTTAGTCTCCATACTCTTAAGCATGCATGCCACTAATGAGTGCCCACAAGCAAGAAAAGTCAAAAATTAAATAAAGAAAAAAAAAATGGAACTCATTGATTAAGGGGGAGTCTCCGCTTTTACTCAACAAATACCCCTTGATTTCTAATAGTTTGACTTTTCTTAGTAAAGTTTAGATGCTCTTGCCAGCAGTCCAGCCATCCGATTACTACTAGGATTAACTCGAGTACTGTGGCCTCTCAAGGATTGTACACACACACACTTTCATTAAGTGAACTCTCATGTTTGTCTTTGAGTTGTGCATTCATATGTTGTTTATGATCATTGATCTTTGTTTCCCTATTCTGCTCATGATATTGTGCTTCATATTGTCCAACATACGTGATTGCGGGTTTTATGGTATGTGGATTATTTCATCTTAGCGTCACATTCCTGCTCTATATTGTGCTAATCCCCTTTTGTTTCAGGTCTCACTTGACAGTGTGACGTGTTATTAACTGCTCAGAAGGGCGTTTTTTTGATCCTGCTATTTTTTTACCCCACTCAAGCATTCACTATTGTGCTCGAGTGTAGATTTCACTCATCTAGTTGTGTTACAGAGTGCGCGAGATTCTAAGAGCAGGTTTTTTGTGCTCGAGTGGCACATTCTTGGCTCGAGCAGTGCCACGACCATAAGTGAGTCCGCTCGAGCGTTGTGTATCCCGCTCGAGCGGTAAGCCCTAGTATAAAAGCTTCACCCCATCCTTTCAGTCTTATTTTTTTCCAAATCACTTCTCCTCTCTCCTAGGGCTTCCACTGCGACTTTTTCGGTCCCTCTTGCGTTTTACTTGGCTTGTGCTTCGGTGTTCTTTTCTTCCATCTTCATCCTTGGTAAGTCTTTCTCTCCATTGTTTTTTACCTTTTCGTGTTCTGTCTCTCACAGTTTGATTTGGGGTTTGGTTGTGGGGGTTTGGTCTCTGTTTTTGTGTTGGATCTTCACTTGTTCACACACTTTCACAGAGGGTTTGAACTTGTTGAGTGTTGCATTTGAGTTTCATTTTGCACTTGTTTGACTGGATGTTGTTTCTGCTTTGGGCTCTATTTTTGTCTTCGTATTGTTTTTTTTTTTATATGAATGCTTTTTGTTCCCTTTAGATTATACTATATTGGGTTTTTGGTCACTAATGTTCTTATTGGATTTGTTACTAATGGTTTGTATGATCCTACGGTTTTGGGTCTTCGGTTTGGTATTTTAGGGGTGTGTTTTTTGTCTTGTTGGTTTTGGTTGTCGTTGGTTTTAGCCATGTCTACCTCCAAACGTCGAAAGTCAACCGTTAACTGCCCTAATTATAACCCTGATTGATTCCCCTTCGCAAAAAAAGCCAAAAAATTTCGCGAATCCTACATCTATCGTACAGTCCATCTTGAACGTAATGTGCAGCCAAATGTACAACCAAATACTTTTGAGTCCATCCTTATCCGACTTGTGTTTCAACCCTTAGGAGGTGACCTAGTCCTTTCCATCACTGGGCGCCAAAATTTGGATTAGGTCCGTGAGTTTTACTATAATATTGAGAGAGTCAATGATATCGCTCCTTCCTTTAAAACTTGGGTTCGATTAAAAGCAATTGTTGTTGACCAGGACCTCATTTGCTCTATCATCGGCATTGGCCTGATTTTCAATGCTCGCTTCCCTTTCTTTGTCTGCCTCACTTGTGACTTCAATGAGGTGGCCACTAAGTTGTGTGGTACACCCCGAACCTGGATCCAGGGGGCCTTAATCAAACAGAATGAACTCCTTCCCAAGTTTAGGTTGCTTAACCTCACCGTTTTTACCAATCTTATTGTTTAACTGGTGTAACAACCCCGACCTATGATTAGCTAATTAACTAGGATTAATTATGCCTAATAAGTAATTAAGATGAATCCTAAGTTAATTGCATGTGTTATAAACTATATGAGTTTCTATCTATCTATCGTAAGAATATCTGTTTCTAATTGAAGACCTTATCGGCATCCGATCATGAAATTGACTTGGTTTTTGTGTTAATTGAAATTTTTAGAATTTTATGGTAGGCTTAATTGAAGTTCAATTCGGAATGAATTAATTACAATAAAATATTGTCCATTTGATTAGTAATAAGCTTAAACTTCCTAATCAAGCCTATATAAGGCTAATTTAACTCCCAGAGATCATTTTTGCACCTTCATTTCATCCTCCTTGAGCCCAAAAACGTGAGAGAGGGAGAGAAATGAGAGATTTAAGCTCAACTAAGGGGAATTGCTAGGAAGAAGAAGGATTGGACTTAGAGATTCAAGAATTAAGCCTCGAGCTCTCATCTTGGGAAGTCTAGGTAAAAATTCAACCTTTAGATTGTACAAATATGATGTGTAGGACTTGAAATCTAAAGAATTAAGTTGGTTGATACAAGAATTGAGTTAGAATTGTAGAGAATTGAACCATATCATGCATGCATGCTCATTTCATCACAATTTGAGATTGTTTTCAAAGAATTCCTCTTGTATGTCCGTACCTTGATCTTTTTCTAAGAATTCAACATGTTTTTTAGTTAGACACCTCATTGGATCATGTTTTGAAAGCTTTGAACTTGCACCTTCACATGCATGATACATAATGATATGTTTTCATAATTTCAAGGTTGAGTTTAAAACAATTGACAAGCTTTTGGACTTAATTTTGTGAAATGATTTAGAATTCACCATGTTTTATCCATTTACAAGTATTTCCTCAAGTTTCCTCAAGTTTTTGGCCCAAAAGACCATGATTTGCAGCTTTGGAATTGAGTTTTGCACATGACAGAGCAATTTGAAAATTTCAGATTCTGCCTCTCCACTCGAGCGACTAATCCTATGCTCAAGCCACCACTTTATGTTTTGCACCTCCGCTCGAGCGACCGAAAGTTAGCTCAAGCATAAAATGTATGTTCCCAGAAGTTTACATGTTTTGCAGACCGCTAGAGCGAGGACATGAGTCGCATGCTTGAGCGAGCATTGAGTGAGCGTCGAGCAACCAGTACTTTTGCAAAGTTTACAGACCGCTCGAGCAAGGGAAGTTGTGCTCGAGCGATCCCTTACATGTTTGCATGTCTATTCAAGCGAGGGAAGTAACACTCGAGCATAACCCCTGTTTTCAGCAAGTTTTGTTAAGAGTTCCAAAGTGCATTTTTGGCATCCACATTGCATCCTAGGCATTCCTAGGCCATGATTAAGACACAATAAGAGGTTAAGACCTAGAAACACACTAAGAGTGAAACGAAAGAAGTTAAGTACCAACCGAGTATGTGTTTCTGCTATGTGTATGTAGGTCACGCGCCACAAGTTATTTGATTTGTCCGTTCTGCAAGTGGAGCCATCTGTGAGTAATAACTCTGTAAAGTTATGTTTGACACCTCATTGGATCATGTTTTGAAAGCTTTGAACTTGCACCTTCACATGCATGATACATAATGATATGTTTTCATAATTTCAAGGTTGAGTTTAAAACAATTGACAAGCTTTTGGACTTAATTTTGTGAAATGATTTAGAATTCACCATGTTTTATCCATTTACAAGTATTTCCTCAAGTTTCCTCAAGTTTTTGGCCCAAAAGACCATGATTTGCAGCTTTGGAATTGAGTTTTGCACATGACAGAGCAATTTGAAAATTTTAGATTCTGCCTCTCCACTGGAGCGACTAATCCTATGCTCAAGCGACCACTTTATGTTTTGCACCTCCGCTCGAGTGACCGAAAGTTAGCTCAAGCGTAAAATGTATGTTCCCAGAAGTTTACATGTTTTGCAGACCGCTAGAGCGAGGACATGAGTCGCACGCTTGAGCGAGCATTAAGCAAGCGTCGAGCAACCAGTACTTTTGCAAAGTTTACAGACTGCTCGAGCAAGGGAAGTTGTGCTCGAGCGATCCCTTACATGTTTACATGTCCGCTCAAGCGAGGGAAGTAACACTCGAGCATGACCCCTGTTTTCAGCAAGTTTTGTTAAGAGTTCCAAAGTGTATTTTTGGCATCCACATTGCATCCTAGGCATTCCTAGGCCATGATTAAGACACAATAAGAGGTTAAGACCTAGAAACACACTAAGAGTGAAACGAAAGAAGTTAAGTACCAACTGAGTATGTGTTTCATTATGTGTTTCTGCTATGTGTATGTAGGTCACACGCCACAAGTTATCTGATTTGTCCGTTCTGCAAGTGGAGCCATCTGTGAGTAATAACTCTGTAAAGTTATGTTTCACTTTAATTATTTTCGATGCTATGAAATGATCAGTTTTTTGAAATGCGATATTTTGTATGAATAAATGATTGTCCAAATTTCTGAAATGTATTCGTGGCATCCTTAGTACAAGGCCCTTACCTGGGGGTAATAATACCGTGGTTTACAAGTACAAGGCCTTTGCCCGGGGGTAACAATACTGTGGTCTCAAGGCCCTTGTCCGGGGGTGATAACACTGTGGTTTCAAGGCCCTTTCCCGGGGGTAATTATACCGTGGCTCAACTATGATACAAGTTTTCCGGTACCGGAGGTTCCTTATGGAACTAACAAGCATGATAACCCTAATGGATGTACCATGTATGATTAAGCATGAAC
This sequence comes from Camellia sinensis, assembly GCF_004153795.1. NCBI lineage: Eukaryota > Viridiplantae > Streptophyta > Magnoliopsida > Ericales > Theaceae > Camellia > Camellia sinensis. The sequence continues at coordinate 865,959 of NW_021024578.1, forward strand.
TCTGATTTCTATATGTAGTTTGAACAAATATATGAATATACATCTGTTTTTTATATGAACTCTGATTTTTGAATCTGTTAGGGACATCATTCATTTAAACCCTTTAGTTTGTTATATTATTCACTAGGCTTCCGCTCACTATTTATATTATGTTATGTAGGTAAGCAGGCGCATGACTAAGCCTAAGTTGCTACCTGGAGTGTTTTTGAGTCAGCCAACCACTGTGCCTCCTGAGGAGGTTTCCTTTTAAGAAGTCAAGTTCTGTGAACCTCATGAAGATGTTTTTGTTGGTTGTTTTGCTTATCTGTAAGTTGGGCTAAGTCCGTCATGGCATTATGTATGGTGATACAAGTCTTATGGAAATTTGATATTATATAAGTTTAAACTTATTTGTCTCATGCACGTCTTCACAGCTCTATGGACCTTGTATTTTGTATGATTGCTTCCACAACCCCTTATATTTTGTTATTCTGTTAAGAGGCCTTTGGTAATCTCAGGATTACTGGTCAGTTACGTCGCTAAACCTTAAGGGGTGGGTTTGGGACATGACAGAGTGGCATCAGAGCACATGATATACCGCACACACGAGTCCATATGAGCTATAGGGTGTCCTAGAAAAGAAATAGAGACATTTCATGTGCATGTGTGAGTGTGTGAGTTGATTACTGTGACAACTAGATCTGAACAAGAATTCAACTTGACCTCACATAAAGGAAACAAATGAACTGAAACTAAATACTTTGAACATTGTGGAAGGGATTACTCGCTTGTGTTTATTATTGTTTTGTTTACCTATAGCTAATGGAGAATGCAAGAAATAATGATGCAAGTGAATCCTCAAAGGCTCGCATGTGCCGAATGGAACAAATGATTACCGCTCTAACTGAAGCAATAACACAGCAACAAAGACAACAACTGATGCCTCCCTCGGCTTCTCCGGTCCAAGTTGAGTTGGATAATAATAACATCATCAACCTAACTCAAAAATTCATGAAGATGAAACCGCCAACTTTCTTAGGTGGTATTGAATCGTTGAAAGCAGAGACATGGTTACTTGAAATGGAGAAGTTATTGGAAGTGTTTCCCTGTATTGAGACTTAGAAGGTTTTATTGGCCACCTACACTCTTAAAGATGAAGCTCGGAGATGGTGGTTATTAATCCAAAATAGTAATGGAAATATGACCTGGGCTTAATTCAATGAGATCTTCTACAAGTATTTTCCTCAGTATTTTCGGGATCGGAAAGTTTTTGAATTCCAAGAATTGAAGCAAGGTAGGATGTCCTTAGCCGAGTATGAGGCTAAGTTTACTGAGTTGGCCAGATTTGCTCCTCATATGGTTGACATAGGTTATAAGAAGGCTCGAAAATTTAAGGGGGGCTTAGACCTGAACGTGTATGATCGAGTGGGTGTATTAAAATTGCCTACCTATGTGGAAGTACTTAATAGGGCATTGATGGTAGAGGCCATACTAGCAGCAAAGAGATAGACTAATGCTCCAACAACTGAATGGAGAGGTAAAAGATCTGGCTCCAATTTTTAAAAGGTCACTCATCCTTTGCAGGCAAAAAGTAAAATACTGGATCTTCAAGTAATTCAAGCCAAAACAGTGAGTCTATGCCAGTTTGTCCAGAATGTGGAAGGAAGCATAAGGGCACGTGTCACTGTGCATCTAGCACTTGTTTTTTATGCGGAAAAACATGCCACGTGATTAAAGATTGCCCTATGAGACTCGACACGACTAACCGTCTTGCGACAAGCTCAACCGGATCTGCTTCTGCACCAAGAACGAATGTGAGGGCCAATACTGGAGGAGAACCTTTGAGACAAGGCCAGGTTTTTGCATTAGTGCCTAGGGATGCGTAGAATACTAAGTTAATGGTGTTAGGTATAATCTCTATCTGTGCTCAGAATGCCTATGTGCTGATTGATTCTGGTTCCATGCATTCATTTGTATCGCATGTTTTTTCTAAAAAATTAACTAGACCGTTAGAACCTATGAACTGTTTACTATCTTTATCTACACCGTCTGGGGGTTTTATGATATGTTCTTATGTTTATCCAGCATGTGATATTATGATTGGTGATATGACGTTATATGTTGATGTACTGCCCTTGAGCATTGATTATTTTGATTGTATTATGGGTATAGATTGGTTAACTAAATACTGTGCCACCATTTACTGTATGAGTAAATATGTTGTGTTTAGACCACCTGACATGCCTGAGTTTGTTTTTATTGGAAATGGGATAGTTCCTCCACCATACTTGATTTCATTTATGAAAGCTAGGAAATTGTTGAGAAAAGGTTGTTAGGGCTACTTGTGTTGTGTGTTGACTGTATCATCAGATAGTGTTAGTTTGGAAAATATTCCCCTTGTCTGTGAATTTTCTGATGTATTTCCTATAACCTACCTGGAGAGCTAATTGATAGGAAAAATGAGTTCACCATTGATGTAGTACCTAGGACACAACCAATTTCTAAAATCTTATACAGAATGTCCATCTCTGAATTGAAAGAATTGAAAATTCAACTTCAGGAACGGTTAGACAAGAGGTTTATTCACTCGAGCACTTCACCTTGGGGTGCTCCAGTGTTATTTGTTAAAAACAAAGACGGGTCTTTAAGACTATGTATTGACTACCGTGAGTTGAACAAAATAACTATCAAGAACAAATACTCACTACCTCGAATAGATGACATGTTTGATTAACTTCAAGGAGCACAAGTGTTCTCTAAGATAGATCTTAGATCTAGATATCACCAGCTAAAGGTGAAAGCAGAAGACGTTGAGAAAATCGCTTTCCGAACTAGATACGGACATTATGAATTCTTAGTCATGCCATTTGGAGTAACTAATACACCTGCAGCATTCATGGACTTAATGAATAGAGTGTTCAAACAATTTCTTGATGAGTTTATTGTTGTGTTCATTGATGATATATTGATTTATTCTAAAAATAGGGAAGAATATGAAAATCATCTGAGAGTTGCTTTACAGACCCTAAGGGAAAAAAAGTTATATACAAAATTTTCCAAATGTAAATTTTGGCTTGATAGCATGACATTTCTGGGGGTGCCTTTATTTACACACCACATTTTGTCTCAAGGCAAACCATTACTCAAGGCACACCTTTAATTATTTTGATAAATAAATATTTTGCTCAATACACACCACAATCTTCCATCTTTACCCTTCCTTATACACCACACCCACAATCTACCCACAATCTTCCATGTTTACCCTCACTCCGATGAGGAATCAGACGGAGAGGAGGAAAACGATGGTGGTGAGGAATCAGACGGAGAATTCGAAGCCTGATAATCAAAATCGGTGGCCTTGGAGATCACGGGAAGTGAATTTTCTAACAAGGAGTTTGGATTGAACCGTTAAGAAGAAAAAATTAGGTGGATCTAGGAGTGTAGTTAGGGCATTACAACAATCCATGATTATCGAGAGCACAAAAACTTCATTTAATGGCAGTACAGAATTGAACTAAGTGCATTTGTTCGATTGTTTTAACCGAATGTATAGTGTTTGTTCGATACTTAAAAACCGAATATTTGGAGAAAGTTCGACACTATAAAACCGAACATCTACAATTTTTTTGGTTGTAAGTAGTCGAACATTAATTTATTATTCGATTCTGGATAACCGAACTAATACAAACAGTTTACCACTCAGCAAGTAAACCAAAACGAAAAAAATAAAAATAACCTTTTCCTTGCTCCATTGTTCCGAATGAGTATTGCCAGATGCATCCATCATTGAATCCAATCAAAATCTTCAATAATATATATATTTTTGGTTATTTTTTAAGGGTTTTTGGTTTTTGTTTTAGGGTTTTTGGATTCTTGAGAAACAAGATACGTAAGTAACACGCTTGAAATTGTTGATGTGTATTATATTTATTATTGTTCTTTATGGTAATTATACAAATGGTGTGTAGCTTGTCCTTTATAGTCATTTTACCTAAGGTTAAAATTGTAATAAAAAATAAACTAATTAATGGTGTTTCTTGAGACAAAATGTGGTATGTAAATAGAGCCTCCCCATTTCTGGGACATGTAATCAACAAGGATGGCATCTCCGTTGACCCACAGAAAATTAAAGCTATCGCAGACTGGCCTAGACCAACAAATGTATCAAAAGTTCGAAGTTTTCTGGGACTTGTAGGCTATTATCGCAGATTTGTAAAAAAAAATTTCAAACTTGCTTTGCCACTCACTCAATTGACACAGAAAGCTACACCATTTGCTTGGACTAATCAAAGAAAGGCTGCCTTCCAAGAGTTAAAGACCAGGTTAGTAACTGCACCAATTTTGACTTTGCCTAATGGTACTGATGGATTTCAAATTTATAGTGATGTTTCCTATAGGGGCTTGGGGTTTGTGTTGATGCAAAATGGAAAAGTAATTGCCTATGCTTCTCGACAACTTCGCCCTCATGAAAAGAACTATCCAACCCATGACCTTGAATTAGCAGCAGTAGTATTTGCTTTGAAAATTTGGCAACATTATCTATACGGTGTGACTTATGAAGTATACACTAATCATAAAGCCTCAAATATTTCTTCACTAAAAAAGAACTGAACATGAGACAGAGACGATAGCTTGAGTTGATCAAGGATTATGACTTGCAAATCTTGTACCATCCAGGAAAAGCCAATACCGTTGCAGATGCCTTGAGCCGAAAATCCATGGGTAATTTGTTATGTTTACTTACCGGTCAGAAGGAGTTAATATGTGATCTAGAAAGGAATGAGATTAAAATTGTACTGCATGAACAAGGCGGGATCTTAGTCGCCATTGCTGCTCAACTTGCAATCATTGAAGAGATTAAAGAGAAACAACATGAAGATGAGTTCTTGAAGAAAATTTTCGATGAAACTGACTCAAAACCGAGGCCCGGGTTCGTGATTGAAAATGATGTGTTAAAATTTTAGAATAGATTTTTGTGTACCGGATTGTCTTGATTTAAGGAAACATGTTATGACCAAGGCTCACAATTCAAAATTTGCTATGCATCCGGGGAATACAAAGATGTACCGTGATTTGAAACAAAATTTCTGGTGGCCTGATATGAAGAAAAGTATTGCAGATTTTGTGGCTCGATGCTTACATTGCCAACAAGTTAAAGCTGAACATCAACGACCTGCTGGATTGCTACAGCCGCTTCCAATACGGCATGTAATCAACAAGGATGGTATCTTTGTTGACCCATAGAAAATTGAAACTATTGTGGAATGGCCTAGATCGAAAAATGTATCAGAAGTTCGAAGTTTTCTGGGACTTGTAGGCTATTATCGCAGATTTGTAAAAAAAAATTCAAACTTGCTTTGCCACTCACTCAATTGACACAGAAAGCTACACCATTTGCTTGGACTAATCAAAGAAAAGCTGCCTTCCAAGAGTTAAAGACCAGGTTAGTAACTGCACTAATTTTGACTTTGCCTAACGGTACTGATGGATTTCAAATTTATAGTGATGCTTCCTATAGGGGCTTGGGGTTTGTGTTGATGCAAAATGGAAAAGTAATTGCCTATGCTTCTTGACAACTTCGCCCTCATGGAAAGAACTATCCAACCCATGACCTTGAATTAGCAGCAATAGTATTTGCTTTGAAAATTTGGCAACATTATCTATACGGTGTGACTTGTGAAGTATACACTAATCATAAAGCCTCAAATATTTCTTCACTAAAAAAGAACTGAACATGAGACAGAGACGATAGCTTGAGTTGATCAAGGATTATGACTTGCAAATCTTGTACCATCCGGGAAAAGCCAATACCGTTGCAGATGCCTTGAGCCGAAAATCCATGGGTAATTTGTTATGTTTACTTACCGGTCAGAAGGAGTTAATAGGTGATCTAGAAAGGAATGAGATTGAAATTGTACTGCATGAATAAGGCGGGATCTTAGTCGCCATTGCTGCTCAACCTGCAATCATTGAAGAGATTAAAGAGAAACAACATGAAGATGAGTTCTTGAAGAAAATTTTCGATGAAATTGACTCAAAACCGAGGCCCGGGTTCGTGATTGAAAATGATGTGTTAAAATTTTAGAATAGATTTTTGTGTACCGGATTGTCTTGATTTAAGGAAACATGTTATGACCGAGGCTCACAATTCAAAATTTGCTATGCATTCGGGGAATACAAAGATGTACCGTGATTTGAAACAAAATTTCTGGTGGCCTGATATGAAGAAAATCATTGTAGATTTTGTGGCTCGATGCTTACATTGCCAACAAGTTAAAGCTGAACATCAACGACCTGCTGGATTGCTACAGCCGCTTCCAATACCGGAATGGAAATAGGAACATGTCACGATGGACTTCATTGTGGAATTACCTTGCTCTCCTTGAGATATGGACTCTATTTGGGTAATTGTTGATCGTTTGACTAAATCCCCACATTTCTTACCTATCAAATCTTTGTATAATGCAAATAAGTTGGCTAACTTGTATGTTAATGAGATTGTGAGATTACATAATGTGCCAGCATCTATTGTATCTGACAGAGATCCTAAGTTCACTTCACGATTTTGGCAGAATTTACAGCAAGCTCTACGGACTGAATTGAGACTAAGCAGTGCTTATCACCTACAAATAGATGGCCAATCTAAACGGACCATTCAAATGTTGCCAATCTGAATGGACCATTCATATGTTGGAAGATTTGTTATGAATGTGTGTCGTAGACTTTCAAGATAGTTAGGAAACTTACTTACCATTGGCTGAATTTATGTATAACAATAGCTACCATTCGAGTATCGGCATGGCTCCTTATGAAGCTTTGTATGATAGGAAGTGTCGATCTCCAATTTGCTGGGCTGAGGTAGGTGATAGACCATTGTTAAGACCAGAAATTGTGCAAGAAACAACTAAGAAAGTGAAACTGATTCAACAGCATCTGAAAACCGCACAGAGCCGTCAAAAGAGTTATGCGGATGTCTGGAGAAGGGATAGGAAATACAAAGTCGGAGACCACATATTTATAAAAGTAACTCCAATGAAGGGTCAGACGCAATTTGGGGTGAACGGAAAGCTAGCACGAAGATACGTTGGCCCGTATAAAGTTTTAGAGAAAATCAACTCGGTAACATACCGAGTAGCCTTACCTCCGGTGATGGAAAATATGCACAACATCTTTCATGTTTCAATGCTTCAGGATTACTTGCGAGATCCACTCCATGTCATTGAACCAATACATGTGCTTTAAAAGATGACTACACGTATGAAGAAAGGCCAATACAGATTGTGAACCGCCGAATTAAAAGACTAAGGAACAAGGAAATACCATTAATAAAAGTTGATTGGCAAAACCACGGAGGGACATATGCAACTTGGGAGACAGAAGAAGACATGATGAAGAGATACCATGATTTATTTCCTCTGAATCCAGTGTTCTTCCAAAATGAAGGTAATTCGAGTTTTGAGGACCAAACTCTTTAAGGGGGGGAAGACTATAACATCCCCGACCTGTGATTAGTTGATTAACCAGGATTAATTATGCCTAATAAGTAATTAAGATGAAATCTTAAGTTAACCGCATGTGTTATAAGCTATATGAGTTTTTATCTGTCTATCGTAAGAATATCTGTTTCTGTTTCTGTTTTATACTGCAAATTGAAGGCCTTATTGGCATCCGATCATGAAATTGACTTGGTTTTTGTGTTAATTGGAATTTTTAGAATTTTTTGGTAGGTTTAATTAAAGTTCGATTCGGAACGAATTAATTAAAATAAAGTAGTGTCCATTTGATTAGTGGTAAGCTCAATTGCTTAAACTCCCTAATCAAGCCTATATAAGGCTAATTTAACTCCTTGAGATCATTTTTGCACATTCATTTCATCCTCCTTGAGCCCAAAAACATGAGAGAGGGAGAGAAAGGAGAGATTTGAGCTCAACTAAGGGGAATTGCTAGGAAGAAGAAGGATTGGACTTGGAGATTCTAGAATTAAGCCTCTAGCTCTCATCTTAGGAGGTCTAGGCAAAAATCCAACCTTTAGATTGTACAAATATGATGTGTAGGACTTGAACTCTAAGGAATTAAGTTGGTTGATACAAGAATTGAGTTAGAATTGAAGAGAATTGAACCATATCATGCATGCATGCTCATTTCATCACAATTTGAGATTATTTTCAAAGAATTTCCTCTTACATGTCCTTACCTTGATCTTCTTCTAAGAATTCAACATGTTTTTGAGTTAGACACCTCATTGGATCATGTTTTGAAAGCTTTGAACTTGCACCTTCACATGCATGATATATAATGATATGTTTTCACAATTTCAAGGTTGAGTTTAAAATAATTGATAAGCTTTTGGACTTAATTTTGTGAAATGATTTAGAATTCACCATGTTTTATCCATTTACAAGTATTTCCTCAAGTTTCCTTAAGTTTTTTGCCCCAAAGACCATGATTTGCAGCTTTGGAATTGAGTTTTTCACATAACAAAACAATCCAAAAATTTAAGATTCTGCCTCTCTGCTTGAGCAACTAATCCTGTGCTTAAGCGACCGAAGGTTAGCTCGAGTGTAAAATGAATGCTCCCAGAAGTTTACATGTTTTGCAGACCGCTCGAGCGACAAGAATTGTGCTCAAGCAAGGACATGAGTCTCACGCTCGAGCGAGTGTCGAGTGAGCGTCAAGCGGAAAAATCGAGCAATCAGTACTTTTGCAAAGTTTACAGACCGCTCGAGTGAGGGAAGTTGCGTTTGAGCAACCCCTTACATGTTTATATGTCCACTCGAGCGAGGGAAGTAATGCTCGAGCGTGTCCCCTGTTTTTAGCAAGTTTTGTTAAGAGTTCCAAAGTGTATTTTTGGCATCTACATTGCATCTTAGGCATTCCTAGGCCATGATTAAGACACAATAAGAGGTTAAGACCTAGAAACACACTAAGAGTGAAACGAAAGAAGTTAACTACCAACCAAGTGTGTGTTTCATTATGTGTTTATGCTTTGTGTGTGTAGGTCACGCGCCACAAGTTATCTGATTTGTCTATTCTGTAAGTGGAGCCATCTGTAAGTAATAACTCTATAAAGTTATGTTTAACTTTAATTATTTTCTGATGCTATAAAATGATCAATTTTTTGAAATGCGATGTTTTGTATGAATGAATGATTGTCCAAATTTTTGAAATGTATTCGTGGCATTTTTAGCATAAGGCCCTTGCCCGGGGGTAATAATACCGTGGTTTCAAGGCCCTTTTCCGGGGGTAATAATACAGTGGCTGAAGTATGATACAAGTTTCCCGGTACTAGAGGTTCCTTATGGAACTAACAAGCATGATAACGCTAATGGATGTACCATGTATGATTAAGCATGAACTCTAATTTCTGTATATAGACATCTGTTTTTGGTATGAACTCTGATTTCTGAATCTATTATGGACATCATTCATTTAAACCCTTTACTCTGTTATTATTCATTGGGCTTCCGCTCACTATTTATATTATGTTATATATGTGAGTAAGCGCGTGACCAGGCCTAAGTTGCTGCCTGGAGTATTTTTGAGTCAGCCAACCACTGTGCCTCCCGAGGAGGTTCCCTTTTAAGAAGTCAAGTTTTGTGAACCTCGTGAAGATGTTTTTGTTGGTTGTTTTGCTTATCTGTACGTTGGGCTAAGTCCCTCATGACATTATGTATGGTGATACAAGTCTTATGGAAATTTGATATTATATAAGTTTAAACTTATTTGTCTCATGTACGTCTTCACAGTTCTATGGACCTTGTATTTTGTGTGCTTGCTTTCGCAACCCCTTATATTTTGTTATTCTGTTAAGAGCCCTTTGGTAATCCCAGGATTACTAGCCGGTTACGTCGCTAAACCTTAAGGGGCGGGTTTGGGACGTGACAACTGGACACTCTCACAGGGGATATTTGTTTTTTGGCCTAGACATTGATAGTTCTAGTTATTGGATAGATATGGATATTGGAATATTGGATGTTTTTGATATATTTGGATTTGTTTATATTCATCTCCTATTTCCACAGTTTTAGTTGGTGTTTTTTTTAACAGGTGGGTTGTTCAAGATATGTCTAAACCAGTTTGCTTTAGAGAGTTTGTTTTTGTTAGGTTGTGTGTCTAGTGCGTGTGTGTTAAAAAAAATTGTTAGAGTTTTGTCCGGGAATTGACAAAGAAGGAGATTGTTAGGTCCCTGCTTGTTGCCAATTCCGCGAACAAACTTGGATTCATCGAGTTGTAATTTTTCCTTGTTTGGTCTCAAGCGGGGAAAGTTGTGCTTGAGCGGAAATCTCTTACTCTCAGTAATTAGGCTTGTTTGCAAAAGTACTAAGAGGCGTGTTTTCACGCTCAAGCGTAAGTTCCAGCGTTCAAGCGTAAACCTTGTCCAGAAACACGCGTTTTAGTCACTTCGCTCAAGCGACCATTCCTGTGCTCGAGCGGTGATCGCGGATCTGTTTGTTATAAATCTGCGTTTTCATCAGTTTTTAGGGTACGACTTCTAAATATTATTTTTGGGGTTCTAGGATTTTCTTCAGAAGGTTCTATGCTAGTTTTCCTTTGATTTCTTTGTGAGTTTATTCATGGATTAAGAGAGTTAAATCAAAGGGTTGTCAGTCTGTTTTTTTATCAATACAAGAGTTTTGTTCTTTGGTGGACTATGGACATTCAAGCGTAGAGTGTTCGAAGGAGTTTGAAGCTGTGCGTGGTCGTTAACTCGACATGGATGTTGTGGATTCAATATCAAACTGAGCAATTCCGAGATGAAGGCAGCAGTGAAAGAGATACAGATTGTTAAAGACAAATGGATAAAGTTTGGGTAATTTGTTTGGTGTTTTTTGTATTCTTTCCGTCTTTCATAGTGGATTGTTTAGTAGCGTTTCGCCCGTGGTTTTTTAATCACAATTGGAGATGCTCCAATTGTGGTTTTTCCACGTAAAAATTGATTGTGTCGATTTATTATTTTTGAAGCAACAATCTAAATCACTTTCGTACGTGTTAGATGATTTAGATTGTTAGTTTTATTTGTTTAGGAATTGTTGTGATTAATTCTGGTCCAAATCACGAATCACTTAGGTTTTTCATAGATAATCAATTGACAACTTGCAGTGACTTTTTCCCAAACATGGCTCACAATTTTACTATAATGGCATGCATTTTATGTGTCAACTTTTAAGTTGTCACTAACTCAATTATGTAACTTCATCCCTCTTTGCTAGAGTAATAAACTTGAGCATAACTCGAAATTTTTTAAGAATTGAGTTATATATTTTTTTAATTTGGTGAGGGCTTGAGCAAACTGTGATTTTTTTACCTTTTTTTTTTAAGATTGGATAAACCAAAGAGCAACATGTGATTGAAAATATCATTTTACTTAATGGGCATGGCTTCTGTCCAGTCCTTTAATTGGACTGGACCGTGCTGTTGGGCCCGTGAAGGCCCACCACGAGTCCCGTTTTGATAATCTGAACCGTTCAATGTGTAGAACTCGTCAAGTACTATATGCCTGTAAAAAATCAAGTTAATCGGATATCGATAGCTATGTGATCAAATCAGTTTTGTATAAAAAAAAAATGAACGGTGAATAAATTAACGGTTGACAAAAATCTGTTTTGATCATATAGTATATTTTTGTTGTGAAAAACAATTCCTTAAAGTATGTGTATATCATTAGGTATAAAATTTTGGAATTTAAATTCCTAAATCATAGGTGAATTCAATAGCCAATGATATTTAAATTTTAAACTTTAAATTTCAATTTTTAATAGCCAATAATATTTTTCTCTTTTTAAAAAATAACAAAAATCAACATTATTGGATTGGAGTTTTGAAACTCCTAGAGTTCTCAAAATTAAAAATCCCCTTTTCCTTATATAATATGTGGATATGGATTATTGGCAAATATGGATTTTGCTTTGCTTTGTCACAAAGTGGTTTGTTCTGTGGGCAAGAAATTCAAATTTATGAAACCATTGGTAATTTATACCAAATCAATGTCCTTGATGCTTTGCCCTAGGAGAAAGAAGACCATTATGGTGACTACGACGATGAAGATGACAACTCAATGAAGTATAAAATTGGTGATCCTGGGGGAATTATTGATGATAAAATGGACTCCGGTCTCTTTGAATAGAGTTCCAAGCCATAAGAACACAAACAAGTAAACTATGGTGAAAACAGGGAATGAAGTTGAAGCAGAGAAGGATGTAATATGAAATTTTATAAAAGGAGTTACCACTACTGCCAGCTTCAAGGTCCAAGAAGTGGCATGTATCAGTTGACAGTAGCATCAATGATCGATCTTGGTTCTTCCTCTTCTTTAACTGCAGCGTATGTCATTACACAAAGATCCATTCAATACAGGTTGCCCAATTCCCTGGACGTACGGGTACCCATGCACACATGCACTGATACAATCTAGTATCTAAGTTCAGATCTTAATTTTTTTTTTTTTTTGAAATGAGAGTTTAGATCTTAAATTTGAGGATATGACTCGTAACAAAATCAATTCAAGTGTACTATGCCAAATATTATCACTCTAAAGCAGCAACTAAAATTGGTAGACTACGCTAGGTTAAGCCAACCTACAACATCATCCCTGTCGCCTATCCTAGACTTTGTTTATGTTGTTGATTTATGAAACCATTGGTAATTTATACCAGCAAAATGACTGGTAGCTCAAATGTTTTGGGCTCGAATGGCTCGAAAGTTGAAATTTCTCCCTCCTCTCGATCTTTTCCCCTCTAGCAGATCACTCTCGCCTCTCTCACCTCTCTCACTCTTCTTAGCAGTTCCCTCTCGTCTCTCTCACCTCTCTCACTCTCAACAAACCTCTCTCTCACTGTCGCCTCATCTCTCTCTCCTCTCTACCTCTTCACTCTCGCCTCTCTCACTTGTCTCTTGAAGGAGTTTGAACCACGACGAAGGACGGAGGACGACGAACCACGACGAACCACGACGAACTGAAGCCTTTTGGTGTTGTTGATGATTGAGAAATTTTTGGTCTTCGAAGAAGAGGAGGTCTTCGAAGAAGAGGAGGATTGAGGAGATGAAGTGAGGCGATGAAGAGGAGGATTGGCCCGATCTGCAGAAATTTTTTCTCTTCTTTCTCTTTGTATCCGAGGCTCGATTGGCCCGATCGGCAGAAATTTTTGGTGTTGTTGATGATGATGATGATGATGATCTGCAGTATATATATGTTGTTGATTTCTTTTTCTTTTCTTTTTTTCTTTTTTTTGTGTTAGGTGATTTGGGTTTGGTTTTTGTTTGATTTGGGTTTGATTTGGTTACTGGATTGTAAATTGATTTGGGTTTGATTTGAAGAAATTCATCTTATTGGACATGGATTGGGTTACTGGATTGTTTACAATTTACAAACAACTTATTGTTTACAGTCACCAAATCAATTTTTGGGTTTGATTTGGGTTTGATTTGAAGAAATTCATGTGCATTTACTGGATTGTTTACAATTTGATGATCTGGTGATTTGGGTTTGATTTGGTTTAATTTTTTCTGTGTGTTAATCTCTCTCTCTCTGCTTGGGTGATTTGGATTGTTGTTGATGTTGATCTGGATTGAAGATGAAGGAAAAAAAAAATTTGTGGATGAACCCAGCAGCCAGACCCAGCTCCTTCTCCTTCTTCTTCTCTTCTTCTTCTTCTTGTTCATCTTTAGAAAACACACGAAAAAAAGAAAAAGAAAAAAGAAAAAGACACCAAAACGACGTCGTTTTGGTGTCGAGCCAAATTCGAGCCTTCGAATTTTGAGCTATGAATCGGAACTGTTTATACCAAATCAATGTCCTTGATGCTTTGCCCTAGGAGAAAGAAGACCATTATGGTGACTACGACGATGAAGATGACAACTCAATGAAGTATAAAATTGGTGATCCTGGGGGAATTATTGATGATAAAATGGACTCCGGTCTCTTTGGACAGAGTTCCAAGCCATAAGAACACAAACAAGTACACTAAGGTGAAAACAGGGAATGAAGTTGAAGCAGAGAAGGATGTAATATGAAATTTTATAAAAGGAGTTACCACGACTGCCAGCTTCAAGGTCCAAGAAGTGGCATTTATCAGTTGACAGTAGCATCAATGATCGATCTTGGTTCTTCCTCTTCTTTAACTGCAGCGTATGTCATTACACAAAGATCCATTCAATACAGGTTGCCCAATTCCCTGGACATACGTGTACCCATGCACACATGCACCGATACAATCTAGTATCTAAGTTCAGATCTTAATTTTTTTTTTTTTGAAATGAGAGTTTAGATCTTAAATTTGAGGATATGACTCGTAACAAAATCAATTAAAGTGTACTATGCCAAATATTATCACTCTAAAGCAGCAACTAAAATTGGTAGACTACGCTAGGTTAAGCCAACCTACAGCAATCATGAGCTTTGCATCATCCCTATCGCCCATCCTAGACTTTGTTTATGTTGTTGTAATCAGGATTAGGCCTTAAAAAACTTTATGCTTCTTAACAATCATATGCCCACATGTATGATATCCGAAATTCATGTGATTCAAGATCACATCCAGATTAATTTAATTATAATTAAAATCAAAGTTAATAAGGTTGCCTCTACATTCTCACAGCTGTCTGTAAAGTGTCTCAAAAGGAAAGCCATAAGGATTCCCATAGTAGATATTTCGGTTATTTAAATATAAAGAGAATAATAATATACATTAGAACACATATACAAAGCCAAACCCCAATAGAAGAAAATGGAAGGAACCAATAAGAAAACTGATGCTCGAAAAAGTCACTTCTTTTTCCCGGAAAAGGATATACATCAACTATGCAGCAAGCAACCTAGTGACTTCTAATAACCCTGCATTTTTGTGAAATTATGAATAATTAAGAATTATATTAACAATATTTAGTTCAATTGATGGAGAATAAAATGTAGAATTGTCAGATATCTTGCCTGCCCAGTCGGGAGAGCTCAGGCTCTGCAAGTAGCATATCTTGCAATAGTATTGAATTCAATTCCTTTTCCCCAGAACTACAAGGGCAGAAAGAAAAGGTTTCTATTTGAATCACTCACACAAATTAAAATTACTAATGCAACAGTAAGTCGAATAGCATATCCTTCGTTAGTTACGAAAAAGCAGGGAACATAAGACAATATGGAGAATTATAAAGCAACGAAAAAGAAAATTACCACAATAATTTTCTTTTCCTTTTTTATTCATGAATAGTACATGTGTGTTTGTTCTAGGTGTAAGCATCCACACATTGCTATACTGCAGGCATGGAACATACATTGTCACCAATTTAAGGTTGAATTATACCTCCTTATATTAGTTTTCATGAATTAATTCCATCATACCATGCATCTCGCCCAACCTTCTTTGTGGTTTCCCAAATCTGGTTTAATTGTCACATTCTTAGTTCCATATCTCACTACAAGAATCCATCTACAGTGTTTGCATATGCCCACCACGGTGTCACAATAAACTGACAACCCAATTGTTACGACATATTACCCTCACTGTTAAAAATACCCAATGTCGTGCACATCACATTCAGATCTTTTAAAAGATACGAGAACTGTATGTTTTGAATTAGTGTTTGTCATTCTGTAAAATAACCTTGCTTGTTAATGTAAGCTTTTGTATGCCCGCTACCGGTATGAGTAACAAGACAAGAAAAGCCAATAGAAGTGCTTAAACACAACATCCAATATACAAATATATCCAATTGAAGAGATTTCATTTATAGTGAACAACCCAGCTGGATCATGACTTAAAAAGATCAAGAACTCTATTCTAACTTAAAACCTTATCCTTCCTAACCCATGTTACTATTCAGCTGTATTTAAAATTTACATGTGATGGAAGAATAAGTGTGGGGAT
Organism: Camellia sinensis; assembly: GCF_004153795.1. NCBI lineage: Eukaryota > Viridiplantae > Streptophyta > Magnoliopsida > Ericales > Theaceae > Camellia > Camellia sinensis. The sequence continues at coordinate 881,798 of NW_021024578.1, forward strand.
CTTCATAAAATTATGGAATGATTGATCTCAACTAGCCCAAATTGACTCTACATGTTTAAGTAGATCAGTCCTGGCTCCAGACTCTAAGCACACTCCACAAGTTTATGTTGTAATTCTAATGAGAGTGCTCCTGTTCTGGTATAAATTTACTTAAGCCTTTTTTTAACCCCCATACACTAAAAACTGTAAGGAATCAAAAGTAAACAGAACGCAAAGGTCATCCAATTACATAAAGTCTTCTTACATTAGCAATTACATAAAGTCTTCGTTCGATTTGCAATTTTGTTTTTTCTAAGTGGCGCAGCATATGTCAAGCACCACTCCACACCACTTTGACAGCCAAGGGAACATCTCGCATTCATTATGTATTCAAAAGGACCAATTGAAGACCTCAAGGGCAAAAGATTAGGTGTTCAAGCTCTCAAGTGAACCTAATCAGCCTTTTCACTTTATTTAATGGACTGTGGTTTTAACACCCAGTCCTCAAAAAGGCTCATGGACCTCACACTCATCTGGTGCGGGATAATAACTAGATGACCAAATTTTCCAATTGAAAAAATCTGCTGTATCAGACAAATTCTGTAGCACTGTAACTAGATGAAAATACAACCAACATATTTTGTCATTTTCTTTGTCATTTAGGATTCCTTGGTTTGTTTAGTCTCCTAAAAGGTTAAGGTTCTTCAACAGGAATTCCTAACAATCACACCCAACTTTTCCCTCATCAAAAAATGAGAAGAATTTTGATAAAACTTAAAATTTCTCTAAGTTTCTTGTAGTAGTCAAGCTATTCTCTTGGTCCCTACCTCAAACTCTGGGGGCATTCCACCCAGGGGTTGAGTTCCCCCCCCCCCCCCCCCCCCCCCCCCCAATTTCTTGGCCCACTTTCTTCCACCCTTCGGTAAGTAAACCTAACTTCACTCTCTTAATCATCATTTGCTAAACCATGATTGTTCAGTTCCTTCTTCAGGCCCAACTACATGTTTAAACCAGAGCAAGAAATTCTAACCCAAGATCATTATATCATCATCATGTAATTGCAAACAAAAATAAAGAAAAAAGAATTAAGTACGCACCTGAAAATGAAATCAAGTGACAGCAACTTGTGGTGAATGTTATAATCACTACCAATGTAAGTCACAACCAAGTTACCAGCATCTGGGTGGGGCCAGCTCCTTGAAGTAGGAAACCGCAGTACAAATGTCCCAGGATCTTGAAGACCCCCAAGACCTTGAAGTGAAGACTCTGCTTCTTCCTTTGTAATAAATCCTTCTATCCACTTAGGAGATGCAGAATTCCACATTGCATTTACCCAGTGTCTTGATAATGTAAAAGCTACTGGGTATAGCCAACACCACATCTTCTCAAAGTTTTCTCGGGCCACTAACTCCTGGCACCCAGCAATTCTCCTCAGAAGCTCCAAGTCCTGGAAGATCAATAAAAATCAGGAAAAAAAAAATTCAACCATGGCATTTTAACCTGATTTTGAGACAACTTTACATTTAGAACAGTAAATAAGTAATCAATACTTGGAAACATTATTTACAATATATTGGCCTATGGGAATTCACTTTATTTTTAAACCAAATCTAAAATTTCATAAGTTGGAATTTTGTAACTGGGAATTGAAGCATTTGTTCCAACTGATAAAGATAAATCAGGCATCTTGCCTTATGTGAAGGCTTTGCATATCTTACAATTGCTGAATGTTTTTAAAATTTGTTTTTATATATAAGAAACACACTACCTAGACCCCCATTCAAAGGGAACTAAACTGGGTTTAATTAGGTATTTAGTATAACGTTGGCTAACGTTGAGAGAGAATCGATTGAGATGGTTTGATCACATTCAACGGAGACCAACAAAGGCAGTAGTGAAGAGATGCGATACTATAACGGTAGAGGGGAGTGTTAGGGGACCGGGTAGGCCTAGATTAACGTTGGCTAACGTTGTAAATAGAGATATGGATCTACTTAATTTGGCTAACGAAATGGCCTTTGATAGGGCCGCGTGGAGAAGAAGGATTCATGTAACCGACCCCATTTGATGGGACTTAAGGCTTGGTTTGGTTAGAAACACAATTTATAATTTATTATTAATTATTAATATTAGATAAGGGGTGACTATTGGTTCAATAGTTAAGGCTTGACCTAATAACCTTGAGGTTATGGGTTCAAGTCTTAGGGCCACCACTTTGTGCATTATGCCAAAGGTTAGGTGTGTACTCAATCTTTCCCCTCCCAAACACACATTAATGTGTACTAATTGGGCCTTTTTTTAAAATTTTTTTTTTTTTATTAATATTAGATAAACACTTCATCATTCTTTTTGTGCAATATACATCGATCCATTAAATCATCCATTTTAAGTCCTGTCAAGTTTTTACTGTATGATTTCTTGATCATCAAACGACAGCAATACAAAACAACCCTAAAATGGGCATTAGAGGTGGTGATGCCCCGTCATATAACAGAGGATCACTTCACCTACCACCTCCACTACACTACACCTACTACCACCTTCTCTTCTATATATAGGAGTTGTAATACATAACACAATATCAATCAATCTTGTAATACATCAAAGCATCTATCAATAATACAATTCTCTATTTCTCTTTATACATTAAATTTTCTACATTAATATTAGATAAACACTTCATCATTCTTTTTGTGCAATATACATCGATCCATTAAATCATCCATTTTAAGTCCTGTCAAGTTTTTACTATATGATTTCTTGATCATCAAACGACAGCAATACAAAACAACCCTAAAATGGGCATTAGAGGTGGTGATGCCCCGTCATATAACAGAGGAACGACAAAGGGTTTATGGTTCATTATTCATGATAATGCTTGTACCGCTGTAAGTTTCTTTCTAAAAGATGTAACTAGGCATTAGGTCAATGTCAGATAACCTTCGGTTCTAGATAAAAACATCTTCACATTAACAAATTCAAGTGACCCCTGCGCCACATCATGCTCCAACAAACATAGCATGACAAAAAAACATCTTCACATAAAATATTGAAGTGACCCCTGCCTCATCATGCTCCAACAAACATAGCATGACAAAAAAAGCCTAGTAACAAAAATCTTACTAGAGAGGTACAAAGATTTAAAAAATCTTGGTGCAAAAGTGCGCGGATGTCATCTGGAGATAAAAATGACCAAAAAGTGTTTATGGTTAAGAACTTGAGACTTGAGAGAACACCCACGAATCAGTACACAAGAAAGGAAAAATAAATGTAAAACACTGGACTTAACGATTACAACCAGACAACAGAGTCACCATCACGGCTCAACTGTAAGATATATGTGTCCTATTGATGTCACCATCACGGCTCAAGCCAGGTTTTTTCTACAGCCAGTTTAATCAATTCCAAATCACAAGCATTTGAGGCTTAAGACAGCCATAAGTGGTAATTTTGTGTAAATGCATAAATGGGCATTCACATGTGCATGCATGCGTTGATGGAGTGTGTGTGTGTGTGTGTGTGAGAGAGAGAGAGAGAGAGAGAGACCTGTTGTGTTAAAGATCTGGAACTGCAACACACAATCTTCCTGAAACGCTGTTCTATCTCAGAAACCACATTCTCCCAATGAACATTGGGGTTATTCTGTGAGATCAGCTCCCAAGCTTTTGTTCCCTCCTCTACCAATTTCTTTGCAATTATTATTTGGTGCCTGAAAATATATACAATATTCATATTTATAAGTGGGATGACGAAACATATGGCATCTACCGTGTAGATCCTCCGTGTCATTTTTAGGTGGTGTATCACATGGGAAACATAAAGGATTGAAGCAACTCCAATATCAATCCAGTTAGAAAACATTACACCAAAATTCATCCAGAAAAGTGGCACACACTCTGTTGCTTCTTTGTCAACAACTAGAAAGGAAGTAGAAGTGCATAAAGCTTAAAAACAGTACATTCATTTCCGAGAGTGATATTGGCAAATCGTGATATCTCCTGACAGTGAGAATCAAGTAGTAGGTTCCAACCCTGGACATGCCTTATTAGATTCCACTGGGTCTGCACTATTTAAATATTGATTTTTTGTTCTTTTTTTTTTTTTTGGAGGGGGGGGTTGGTGTTAAGAAAAAATATAGTATGACTACAAGAATTGTGTAATTGTGTAATGCAATAAAAAACATCATACCATGTGGAAATATCAAATAAATGAAAATCAACATAGCAAAATAAGTAACTTTTATTATCACAAAGAAAAAAATTTGGAAAAAACATTTTCTTCAATATTGGAGCGCCAGAGGTGAGGTTGGGGAATATTTCAAGAAGCCTCTATTACTTATCAGTGGGCGTTTGGCCATTGTTCCAGATTGGTCTGGGGTTCCTGGAGTTTTTAAAGACCAGTTTTGTACTCAAGGGGTGGCCATGGATTCTGAGTTGGGGGAAGAGGCTGCTGTATTTAGGGATGAGCTTAGTAGGGTGGAGAGGGTGGTGGATAACCCACAGATGAGAGTCAGAGTGACCGAGCATGACCTTAGACAGCATTTGGCCCGCAATCCTTTGGCAGTTTTGCCTCTTGCATCGGGCTGATTCTGGGGCTATAGGTGTTGAGAGGTGCGAAGCTGAACAGAGGATGGTGTCTGATCGGGTGCTAAAAAGGATGGGGCTTTAGCTGTTTTACGGGGATTTCTTGTGAATGGATTCAGAAAGAGATTATGGAGCTTTTGAAGGTCAGAGACAGAGGACCTCTGTTTGCAGTAAAAGGCAGCGTAAAAGGGAGGGTCCTAAAGATAGATTGGGTAGGGACTTGAAGTGGTTGGAATGGTTCTTATACTTGTCAAAATGTATATATGTCCTTACAAACATTGGTAACAGACCACAATGGAAGATGGTTTTTACTATACAGATGCCAACAAATATGCCAAAAAATCACATACTATTTAATAATCCAGAATATTAAATATTTTGTGGCTTACCCATGATGGGAACATCCCAAGTACAGGGAAACCTGCTGTGCAAAGTTTGCAAGTTCTTTTTCAGAAGCTGCTGTTGCCATCTCCTTGAGCAAAAGAGCCCTCTCATTTAATCCTCCCAGGCAGTATTTGAAGATAGCCAAATCTGTAACCGGACACCTATTACCAGACATGCTCTTGAAGTCCAAGTTTCTTCCTTCAATACTCTCTGAATCAGATGGGGAGTTGTCTGTCTCTTCATGGTTTTCTGGTCTCCTCTCTAAACAAGTTCCATATGCATTATCATCCTAATTCACAATGGTGATAGGCTGAGACCCAGGTGTCAAAATATAACAAATATAGTGTCAAAAAATGAAATTAATATCAACGAGAACACCCCATACCTATAGCCATCATATTAAGAATGTTAACAAAAAAAGAGGTATAGCTTATATAAAATAGTAGCAAGCAGTATTTGATGGATCTGAACTGTACACCAAAGCTCCATCTTGATGTGCACATGGCACAGACACAAATTTCTCATAGCCTGTGATATCTTTTCCAGGAGAAAAAAGTTTATTAATAATTATCTTCTATGTTTCTTTCTCATAATATCCTATTCTGAACAATTTGATTTCTCACTCCATTCTATAAGTGACAAAATTCCCACTAACTTATCAATTTATGTGCACCTCTCTACTGCATATTTCCCTTGTAATTCCTTTTTCTGTAGATCCACTTATTTGTCAACTGAAGATTCCAGTTCAAGTTTCATACTTACAAGGCTATTGGCCTATTACATAAGCCAAAAATTTCATTCGATAAAAAGAATGGTTTTATCATTAATTTGATTGTCTATTTTAGGTAAAAATTCTCTGCCAAACTAAATCTACCCGGGCTAATGTCATTAGAAATAGATGTTCCTGATCTTGAAGGCATGATAATCCTAAATCAATAGTCCCATAAAAATTGAAAATAATGTTTTGTTCCGGACATTTTGTGATTGCTTACAGAAAAATCTCTGCAATTGGTCTTTTCCTTCTTTGTACATTTTGTCTACTGCAAACTGTAGCTACCAAATTTGATAACGAAAATCAATGAGGACAAGAAGTACAATTCGAAAGATTATGCATGAAAATTATGAGATAGATATTTTTGAAAAATTTCAATAACACATTGAATTACTGGAATAAACTATTTTCCCTCTTTAAGGATTTTCTTTTATTTTTTCATAATTATTTTCCCTCTTAAGGATTTATCAAATACATGCTTTAAATGTTTTTATTCCTACTATATTTAAGTTGTTTTCCTTGGTAAGTTTAGTGACCTTATGCAATATTAAACAAAATCCAAATAACCAAATCTAGATAAAAACAAGAAGATACAAGATTGAGTTAAATACAGAGGCCAATATAGGTAGGTAGATAAATGAGAGAGAGAGAGAGAGAGAACTGACTCCTTGACAAAATTAATCGATTGATTGACAAGACCTTGTCTTCATTCAATGACGAGAAAGAAATTAAAGGGAGCAAAACGAGAGAGACATGGAGAGTGGAAACCTTCAGAAGCTTCTTTAAAGATAAAATAAATCTTTGTAGAAGAAACTACAGTTCATTTGAGGCCCCCATTTCACAACTTCGACGAATAACCTTTGTAGCATGTCATAATACTTGTCTTTGTTAATATTATTCTTTAATTTATAGTATAAAATGTTGTTTAGAAGGTGACACAGCATTCCATGCATATTTATACGGAAACTTGAATTGCTAGACATGCATGCCTGGTGAACGTCCAACTACGCACGTTTAGTACATCTCATACACTCAAGTGTCAAAGTGTCACATGGATAAGCCACACATTCAGACAAGTCCATGTAGTATAAGTTGTATTCGCACATACTTCATGAATGAAAATAATGTCAAAAAAAGTTAAAACAACAAAATATATACCTCATCAGCTGTCCAGGCACGAGAGTTGCATTCCTCATCAGTTCGGTCCATGGTGAGATCAGCCTTACAAGTTGCTAATCGATTTTCTTGTCCTAATTTCATCCGCTTTGATGATGGGTTTAATTTTGCTTCATTTACAATATTGTACAGAAGTTCTAAGGATCCATTATCCAACCCAGAAGACGGAGATGCACCGAGTAAATGGATGCCAGAGTTTGATTTTTTCCACATCAGAGAAGAAGCCCGTGTATTACGATTCCGTGAAACGCAACGAATTGGACCAAAGAATGTCTCAAAGAAAGGATATCTCCCCATTTTTGGAATGTCAAACCTAATGCGGAAAAGCCTATTATCACACTTAGATGAAAGCTGAAACAAGAAAAGAAGATTCAGTCACTGACAGTTCTGGTAGATTCAGGTACACATGCCAGTTGTTAACAGGATAGCAAGTGCTAAAGTCTGTCTCTTTGCAACAAGAAAAAAAATTGAATGATTCTGAATATTAATATCAAAAGCTAGGACCTTTTCAATAGTGACACAATTAATGGATGCCCAATGATGTCTAAATTCAACTGGGTAGTTCATAAATCATATTAAAAAAATACTGTATTATTGATTGATGTATTGTGTTGTTATTTACTGTCTATTACAAATGGTTCCTTATATAGATGTAGGTGTAGTGGATGGTGTGTAGTGGATGGTGATAGTGGTGTAGTGGGTTAGGTTTAGTGGAGTAGGTGAGGTGGTAGTGGTGGTAGGTGATGGAGTGTTGAAGTATACTTTTCAATTGTTGACCTCTAACTTCAAGTTGCCCTTAACAACTAAATCAGTGATCAATCAACAGAGTAACAGCAAGGTCCATTAGTTAAGAACTTGATGGTAATAACCTAGCAAATTGCATTTGGAAGGCACTTTTTGAAACAGCATACAGTTTCATTCCAGAACACCAAATTTAAAGATTTAGACCTTTTTCTTTCCTCAGTTTGTTTTTCAATCTTAATAATAATAAGCATAAAACATGAGAGAGAGAGAGAGAGAGAGATCCTACAGTCTATAAAGTTAAGAGTTCTTTTGGGTGAAGATTACTGAGAAGCCATGGGTAAATTAATAATAACTCAACTTATTAGGGAGCCGTAAGTTCTATATGTCATTAAATGGTTTGATCCGATAAAACAAAAATTTTAAATTAGCTGAACAACTCCAGCAACATAATAATATTATGTTTCAAAAATAAGTAATAACCCTTCCGCTTGAAAGAATATTATTCTAGCATTTGTAAATGCATCAACACAGTCCAACTATGTATACCATATTAACCAACCTGTATCATACTACATTTTAGATTACATGATATGGCACACTATCATTCCAGTCCTACAGTGAAACAATCCATGTACAAAGGGGTAATATTCTAATGAAAACGACAATAATGACCATTAAAGAAGAAATTAAAAACCTACCTCCAGAGTGACTTAGAAAAGACTAAAGATTTGGAAAATTATATTCAGATTCCAGTCAAAGCTAACACCAAAAAGGTGCTCCGGGTGTTAAATATGCAATTTCACACCTTGAGGCACAAGGTTATAATTGAGACAATGATAGGTATGAAATAGAAAGTGATATCATTGAATAAAGACTTTTGGTCTAGTGGATGAATGATTGTTTAATCACATAAATTGAAAATGTAATACTTGATAGTATTGATAATGACACAATTATAAAATGATTTCAAAATATGAAAACTAATCAAGGACAATGTAGAAGTATATGTATTTGTATATATATACATACAAAAACATTAGTAATTGTACTAAGCTTTTTGTTGTAAAAAATTTAAAATTATTTTTGTCAAATTATTGAAAATGGATATGTGTCGGTTCTTTATTGATCCCAGCGAAGAAAAATCCTAGAGCTACCACTGTAGCTATGTATGGGAGTCCTTCAACAACGGTTATATCCCTCATTTTCCATGCTGCCAAGAAATGCATATCTACATTAATATTAGTGAAAGAGATTCAAATGCTATGTTTCATAATAATATTAGCACCTGGGATATCTTGAGCTTAAAGGAAGCACGACCATTGATTAGTTTACTTGGTCTATCACAACAAGCAAACTCAATTCCATCATAACTTGTTAGAAGGGGAGCTTCGGCATCATTTGGCTTCTCGACAGGTGTCCCGTTGTCAGCATAAATAAGTGAAGCAACAACCTGACAAGACAAGAAATGGATACAAATAAGTATCTCAAAATTTTATATGTAAATAACGTCACTTTATACAGCATGTAAAGGCCAAATATGAAAACCTCCATTTCCTTGTTCATGAGCTCACGCTCACGCTTGCCAAAGACATCCAATAAGATTACATCCAAGGAAAAATTCCTACGACAAGATGCCTGTGTTCCCACCAAATAGACAAAATAAAATGCATCAGAAGAAATTTCATATTAGTTTCATTAACTTGACCAAAAATAAAGTAGCATGTAAAACATTATGTTAGTTGGCATTTAATGTATTCTCTCCATGGGAAATAAATAAGACTTTAATGCTTGGCGGGGAAATTCAACTCTCCAAACTCAAGGCTTTAGTTAGGTGTGAAAATTAGATCTTTCATAACTAACACAGTTTTTAAAGGTGAATGCGTAACGTGAGGCATTTTACCCTCGTACAACGAGGCATAATCATTTCGAATTTTGAACTTTTATATTTAGTACAATTTTACAATCTAATTAGATTTGCGATTGGGAAATTGAGATTTTAGTTTGTGATTCAAATGTTGATTTGACATCTATTGTCTAGACCTTGTAGGAATTTTAGAATCTCCTCATAGGGGCCTCGGTTGAGAAGTTGGCTAATTTAATAGGCTATTTTAATTTTTGGCTATTTTAGTAGACTAAAATATTTGTGTTTGGGAAGAGGATTGGATTTTTTTGTAGTTGAATGTGATGTTAGTGAGAGAAAAAGTGAAATGATTATAGATTTGATGTGACATTTTGTCTTATTGGCTATTTTAGCCTATTTGGTCTTTTTGTGAATTTTAGCCAAAAAAAGCCAACTTTTGGCTTCCCAAATACAAGAAAAACAAACAAACTTAGTTAACCCATGCCTTCCACAGAAAAATAAGCAAGACTGAGACTTCTTAATGGTGAAACATTCATATACTTTAACAATCTGATGTGGAAAAAATTACAAGACTAAGATGTCATATAATCCTAGAAGAGCCTAAACATTAAAAACATGACAGAGATGTGTGGGCACATTATCGAAGGCAAAAATGACAGATTGACTTTATAATCCTCAGAAGACTGAAAAGGTTAACCCATGCATCATCTAAATTCACACACACTTTTTGCATCATGTTCAATAGCAATATTGCAAAAAAAAAAAGGGGGGGGGGTGGTAAAAGGATAACACTTGTATAAAAGAATGGTAAAAATATGACTCAGTTTCTCATAAGCAAAAAATTGATATGGATGATGGCTTACAAAGTAAAAATATAATTAAATATAATTCCATTAACCTTGCCACCAACAATACTCCAAACACCATCATTGTCTTCTTCAATCTCAGAGGCACTTGAGCCATCAATGGATAATTGCAGAGGCGGATCCTGGTATCAGACAAAAATACTTGTGGCAAACTAAGTGACTTTACAAGCATATGAGCAATAATAGCAAAAAAGATAGAATATACAATGAGTATGCACCTTAACAAAATGGTCTTTGATAGATGATGATTTATGCAGGAATTCCAGACCATGGACATAACCATGGAACCTATCATCATCTCCATCAGCGCCAGCCAAAGACACTCTTCTTAAACCATGTGAGTTGGAGTCACTGCTTGATGAGGAAGTCAGAGGCTTCTCTCCCACAATCTCCCCATCAACGTGAAGCCGCACTAGATCAGTAGCAACCTAACATGAATGCATCAACAATAACCATTTCATAAACACCTCCAGAAAAAGAATGAAAATATAAAACAAGGACAGACTGAATTGACAAGAATAAGCAACTTGAAGAAGCCAATCGATCAGAACCTTGACCAACAATGACCATTTCATAAACATATCCAGAAAAGAATGAAAATCTAAAACAAGGACAGACTGAATTGACAAGAATAAGTAACTTAAAGAAGCCAATCAGAACCTTGACCAAGTCCATATCTCACTTGAACTTCGTATAGTGACATCAACGCTTTCAATCCTACTAAGCTTTTGAATTTAGTTTCTGCCAATGTTAATTGTAAATAACATCAATAGTCGTAAAGTATGTCACATTTTTAATTGTTGTTCAAAACTATTTCCTCGAGAGGTTGTTACACTATATATTTAGAAATTTCCATCACCGTTTTATCATATAAAAGAGTATTACCATTTTAATCCTTATATGTCTTCACACTCTTCGTAAACAATTTACTAACCCATTTATTGGCAATGCATTTATTGAAGTTTTCATGAGAAAGGGGACAATATTAACATTCGTAAGCATAAAACTGAAGAATTGTAAAGAGAAAGGGGAAGGGAAAGACAGTTTTCCCAACCCTAAAGCCTAAGCACTGAGATCTTTTAACCATAAGATCATCTTTTTCGGATGCCCAGACCAGAATCTAATCAATTCATGAAGTGCATACTTTCAACCTTTGTTCTTTAAACACAAGGTCCCATTATAAATTTCACTAAGTATACATGCAAAACCAAACACAAGGTTGCCAAATATATATAAGTCAGATCTGTTTGTTGATAAAGCCATGATATAATTTTTTATAAATGCTATATTTAAGTTCCCTGATACAGAATCAAAAGAAAAAATCAACAACATGAAAGCAACCCGAATTGGTTAGTCAACTCTATCACATCAATAGTTGGACATTTAAATGTTTATAACATGCCTCACATCCAACATGAACCCATTTTTCAAAAGGGAAAACAATCTTGGCAGATGCATGTGGAATTTCTGTCCATGGAGTAGGATTGTCAGGACTGGGTGCTTCTTTATGTAGAAAAAGCAGTGGCAAAAGCATCATTCTCTTCTTCTCATCCAACACAAGGAAAGGAACACTGCATCTGGTCTCTGAGCACATCTGCATACAAAAGTTACATGAAGTGAACCACTCATCCACCATGAATAGAGATAGAGCACATATAGTGAAATGCTAATTATAGCAAATTCTCATTAAAATAACCATATTTGGCCAAAATTTGATTAAATTCTTTTCGTCATCATCACATGCATCCTGTAAAATATGATATGAATTACTCCCACTAATTTTGCAATGTGAATTAAGTACTAATGAAAATTGCTGAGATAAGAATAGCAGAACCCATTCCGTTCTGATTATTAGTTCATAAGAAAAGAGGGCAGTTAGGCTACACGAGGGAAAAGCAAAACTGTTTTCCTTCATGTTTATGCATCTGGTTGACAGAAAAAGAATGAGGCCACCACATAACTGTTTCCTTGGAAGAAATATTTCCCTCACACCCTTATCCACAATTCATACATCAATTTATTGATTAGTAACCATTTACACATCAATATTTAGTGTGTCAAAAGAGAAACTCAGCTTTCCTACATATATCACGTCGGCCAATTCTTTACATGAGAAGCTACTCTTTTTTCACTTTCCGTTTCCTTTGGGTTGTGTTTAGATCATGGATTTGGATAGCAATTTAGAAAAGCTTTCCTTTCCCTCATCCAAACACAACCCTAATTTCTAGATTCTTTACTCAAGAACCACTTTTTTCTATATGATGATCCCAACAACAAAAGCGCACCTAAGGCAATCACCATAACTATATATATATAAAAGGGGGGCAAAAGAAATAATTTGATAAGTAAACCTGCTAAAAAGAAAAATAGCTTTGTATGAACGCCTAATGTTGAAGAATTAAACAAACTTGGAAATCTAAATACGGAAAATTGAGCGAGTAAAGTTAAGGAGGGAGAGAGAGAGAGAGAAGTAGAGACCTGACGAAGGATAGTAGAGGGAAAGAAGGGAGTGGAGTTGGAGAGGTAAAGCCAGAAACAAAGAGAGAAAGTCGCTTCTTCACCATTGATTTCCAATCTAAGATCCTTCAAACAAGAGTAATCAACTTCTACATTATTAGACCCCATGATTGTGCCCTCTCTCTCTCTCTCTCTCTCTACTGTCAGAACTCTCTCTGTCTCTCTTGAGGGGGGGGGGGGGGGTTTCTTTTTAAAAAAAAAGACTACACCAAAAGGAAAGAAGTTTTTTTTTTCTGTTCAAACTAAACTTGTTTATCGTTTTTTTTTTTCTTAAACGAAAAATATAAACGTTTTCAAAGTTCTATTCTCCCGCTATCTATCTCTTTCTCTCTCTAAGCAAAGCAAAAAAACATGACGGCTGTTCAGTAACGGTTGGTGATGTCCTGGCAGTTCAGGCTTTTCCTTGCTTGTTGAAATTGGTCCAAAAAGATCCAGTGGATTGCGTCAACCCTACTCTGTCCAATAGTATTGCGCCATGTCCGCGTAATAAGAATGGTTTCAAATAAACAAAATTTACAAACTTTGTTTACAAATCATGTATACCTATTATTTTAAGGTAACTACTAATAAATATCCTTAAGCATTGCTTGAATTTAGACTTGTTAAAATTGTTTGAATTTGTGTCGATTGTTCAGTCCATCATCCAAAGAGTCGTTTAGTCAATTATGTGATAGGATATTAGTTGATACACTAGTAAATAAAAGCGACAATTGTAATTGACAAGGATCATACCGATTGTCTAGATAATTGTCCGGCTGGTTATCTGACCGAACGTGACTTATTTGGTAAATCAATCATTTTTGTTTAAAAAATACTAAAAATTTTCAAAGAAGTTATCAATTTCAAAGTGTTTTAAAATTTGTAAAATAATGCATTGTGTTTTTCAATTTTTTTAATTAAATTTTTTTTTTTGGTATACTGGGGTGGGTACGGGTCGGTTGCCGCCACAGAACCTCTAATGCGCCATCCGTCCGTCAAATTGGTAGATTGGAGAAAATCAATTCACATCCGTCCACTAATCCGGCGAATGTGGATTGAGCGGATTGGTAGATAGATGTGAATCGGTTTGGAGGTTTAAAATTTTATAAATTTTCAACATAATTCAACTTGTGCACTTCCTCAAAAAAAAGAAGAAGAAAGTATTACAATATATTACAGTAAATGACTTAAAAAAGTATTACAATCACTACATACCTCATGTACATATTACAATCACATAGCTCATTCACATAAAGTGTTACAATACGTGATTCTTAAAATATAAAAATAATTCAAACCACAAAAACTATGAACAGAGTAGTAGTAGAGATTGTATGCCTCTGTAATTTTACATCTATATTTGTTTTTAAAAACAAAAACCAACCAGCATATATCATTTTTTATTTATTATTTTTACTGTTAGATTTAAAAACAAAAAATATAGATAAATAATACATTTGTTTTTTTTCAATTCAAAAAATATATTCAACTTGAAACTTTTTTTTCAACAAAATATTTAAACTCTTTTTCAATTGAAAACACAAACAGAATATCTAAACAAATTGAAAATATAAAGTCTTACAAATTACTAAAGGTGATTGCAGTTTGGCGATTTGGTTGCGGCTAAAGGAACCTCCAATCCGTCAATCTGTTCAAAACTAGGCGGATTGGAAAAAACAATCCGTAACCATCCGTTTGTCATTACGCATTTATCTAAAATGTGACAGATCGATTTGATTCGGTCAATTTAGACGAATCGATACACTCGCTGCTCACCCTATTGTGTACCATCCAAGTATTTGTTGGCAAGAAACCATTTTAATTGATTTGGGCTATTTCACTTTTTAAAATTTTATCATTAGATGCTCCACCTTAATTTGAAAAAAGAAGTTTGTAAAAAATAATAATAATAATCTTTGTCTACTTTTTTCTTCATAGTCAATATATAAAAAATTAGAAAGTTTGGTGTATTTTTAAAATCAATTACAATCTACAAGAGATGTGTTTGGAATATGAATTTAGATAAGAATTCAAAAATGGAAAAGAAAATATGAGAGTAATATGAAATGAAATATAAGTTAAAAAATTTTCTTCACTTTGTTTGTTTGTTTGTTTTTTTTTTTAATTTCTATTTAAATTCATGATCTAAATACAGTTTTGGTAAAAAAAAAATTGATCAGACTTTATTTACATAGCAAGGTGGAGAGGGAAAACTAAAAAAATTACAAAGAGAAACCAAACTTATTTCTCTTATCAAAAGAAAAACCAATCTAAGAATAATTTCAATCTTACAACAATCATTTTCATTTGAATCTTTTAAGTATGAATTTCAGATTCTTTAGTTCGAACAACGACTCGTTTGGCTGTCTGCTAGTTTGCACGTATTTTTTATTCCTACTTTTATTTTCTTTTATTTTTTTGATTGAATTCATAATAGCTATTTTTGTTAAGTTTGCTCTATTGTAATCTCGGCATTATATATTCGAATCAAAAAAGAATCTATCCGCAGGTACGATAAAATTGCGTACATCTTTTCTTTTCCAAGCCTCGTGCATTGTAACCACAATTTATACACATTAGGCTCTCGGAGCCATCTAATAGGACATACCAAGACACCATTTCTGAAGAGGCCAATTAAGACTAAACGATTTAATGGCTTGTTGTATGCCAGTTAATACGACCGAGAATTCATAGGCAAAAATTTATCAAAAAAATAATGTGTGACTACTCCAAATCCAACGATTGTATGATACAACCCACACTTAAAATAAATTTAGACCACAGTAATTTTATAGGTCCATTTATATATATGAGTTTTGGGTCCATTTCGGATCCATAGCATTGCTCGTGGTAAACAAGCACAGGTTATGAGAGCTGCGAAGAATGCTACATCAATATTATCTTAGCAGACCTCTTTTTCAAGCTTTGATTTTGATTTGTTACATTCCAAAATTTATTAGTGTAACTCTCTTGCTATATTGAACATTTCACAGTATGAAACTAGGAAGAGATGGAAAATTACTAATACAGCAGATAGCAACAATCTCTTTGTCCCTTCAAATTTAAATCAGAAGCATAGCAGAATATTAACATTCTTTACAACAAAAGATGGAGCGCCACTATGGAAAACAAAAATAAAACGTTGTCTCAATCCATAAGTTCTCTTGGACTGGCACTTGGTATGAAAAACATCCACAAATACAAATATCTGCCATCACATCGTAGAGTTTTGATCATTGAATCTGTAATTCCACCTCAAGTATGACATTCATCACACCTTGACGAATGTTTAGCATAAACAATAATATTCAAGTAATTTTCACATATTAAGAGCTAAAACAACAAGTACTGGTCTATAATTGAGTAAAAATATACACAAGTGTCTCAATCTGATCTGCTTTGACACAGATATTATCCTTCTTGTATGCTTGGTTGTCTTCTACTTCGGTTTCAGTTTCAAGGAAGCGCTGTGAAGACATTCACATGTAGTATCAAGATAATGAAACAAAACAAAACAAAAACACTATAAATTGCAAGGAGAAAATTGAAGTAAAAAAGTATCTACCTATTGATACAATAACGCTTTCCTGTGGGGGGTGGGCCATCATCAAAGACATGGCCAAGATGAGCATCACAAGCTGCACAAAGAACTTCTTGGCGAGGCATGAAAATAATTGACAAATCCAACTTCGACTTCACATTGTCCCCTATGGTTTGATAATAAGATGGCCAACCAGTTCCACTATCAAATTTGGTTGATGATCTAGAGGACAGAATATATATATATATATATATATAGCACCAATCAGTTCCATGGGAAGTTGGAAAAAGAAAAGAAAAGAAAACACTTGACAGTTCTTATAGCAGAACGCTTAATAAAAGTATGCTACTTACTCAAATAGAGGAGTGTCACAACAGATGCAATGGTAAGTACCAGGAGTTTTGGTGTTCCAATATTCCCTGGACATGTATAAAATAGCAGATGAAATAGATGGACAACGAATTCTCTAAGCTAAGTGATTTTTTTTTTTTTTTCTTTTTCCAGGGGGGGGGGGGGGGTGGGGGGGGAATAGTGTACAAATTTTTTGTTGCGCATTGAAGTTCCATCTAATTACAAGGCCTATGGTACCTGCGGGTGAGAGGTGTGGTTAGAGGTAGTCCGGGAAGATGGCGGGCACTTCAATGGCCTGAGATCACCGGAGGTGGAGAGGAGGAGGTTAAGGCAAGCTTGAAGAGGGAGAGGTTGGCAGTGATAGACCTTAAACACTAATGTAGAGTGTGAGAGAGGGTGTTTAAACATGAGACTTGGTTGTATTGTTGTTGTGCCTCGCTACATATACGATATGTTATATAGGCCACAAGAGTATTGGAGCCCAAGCAAACTGTTGGATAGGTGGCTCGTTCTCCTCAACTCTGCCAGAAGTGATGTAAGCCCTTCTGCCGTCTGTGGCTTGACGGCAAGCGGAGAGCAACGTTTCATGGCAGGCGGAAAGTAACGTTTCGTATGTGCATCGGATGACATGAATGTAAGGTCATTGTTGCCTCTTCTCCAAACCTGGTCAAGATGGAGTCGTCTTAGCAAGAAGACAACCATCTCGACGATCCCCTGACCTCAGCCGCCAGTCCAGTATCCTCTGATGATCTCGAGCAGTAGTGCCTGGGTCTTGCTCCCAACCCAGGCATCCAAGTAGGTGAATGGGCTAGGGCCCACCCTAATGTTTCGGAGAGCCAGGACTCGCTTCCAAGCGACCAAGCACGAGAATGGGCCGCGGGCATATCTCAATGTTTAGGAGAGGGGCTCGTTTCTAAGTAACCAAGTAGGAGAATAGGTCACAGGCCTATCTCAATATTTAGGAGAGCCAGTGTTTATCAATCCAAGTCTAAGTGAACTGGGGGCTGATTGTATTGTTGTTTTGGTCTTGGAGCGAGGTATGAAGGACCATGGGCCCTACAGGGCCATGGTGCTGCTTGTTGCAAGGCTCTTCATATCTGAATATATTTGGGCTTATATGTATGCTCCCGCTTAGGCTAAGCATATAGACTTGGTTTTACGTAGTGCCTTAGCACATGGCGCCTGTAGGGCTCGCCATGTATCAAACATACGACATGCCCTCGTGGTGCCTTATTGGTCTGCCACATGGGTAGGGTTTTGGTGATGTGACACCTGTAGGGCTTGCCATGTATTAGGCTTGATACAAGTACCCACAATAATGCCCCCTGTACAGATTCTCTTATAGCTAATGAGAGTATTTGTACATGACTGTGTTAAAAAGTTTGAAAATATTAGCTCATGCAGACAAATATTCAAATAGAGTCGTCTAAAATTAGGCTTTTGATACAATGGGGGAATTTGGATTGCTCATGGAGAGTTTACATTTTAAGTTTCATCCAGAGCAAGCCAGCCGGATGAAGATGTGGGCTTGTTGGGCGATGGCTTGATTCCACGGAATCTCCACCACTTCACAGGAGATTTCAGCTCCGTTCCATAGGGCACCAAATTCTGCCCATCACCCTTTCCATGCCGCTAAGAGGGGGCCATGGCCTTTGGTGTTAGGATAGCCCATGATTTGGCTCATGAATTGGGCCTTACTTCCCCTTTTTCGTGTTTGTAATGATGACGAGGTGGAAGAGTCCGCTAGAATGTAGGTGCATGTAGTGTTGGAGGAAGTTAGGGCGAGCGACGCCCTCAGTGTTGAAGAAGAGGATGTTGACCGGAATGTTCTGGGGGATGTTTGGCTGAGCGTTGCGGGAAGCGCTCTCTTCTCCCATGTTGAGATCTGCAAAGCTCTCTGTGTCTCACCCAAGTCCCAAATCTTCATTTGGGTTTTCCAACGGTGTTGACATGATGGAGATGTGGTGGTCTAGATCTCTCAATGTCGGTTTTTGTAAGAGGATATTGGTACGGATCCTCTTGAAATGTGGGATTAATACCTGATTTGCCTGGCAGGTGGATCCCTAGAGAGTGAGGTTGATTTCTTGGTTTAGCAAAAACCAAGTGTGGGACAATGGTATTGTGTAGAGTTCTGGAATGGTTAGTGCCTTGTACCGTCCTCTTATTTTACCTCGGAATTCTTCCGGCACCTTTATGACTGTATGAGTGAATATTGGGTGTTGGATCCAAGGGGATTCGAATAGCAGATCTTGGAATTGCCGTGGAAGGATGGGGAGCATCTTTCGAAAGAACTAACACACCGGGCAGCGGTGGTGAGTAGAATGGAGCTTGAAGCTCTCTATTTTGAACCTCTTTGGTTTAGAGCCTTGTTCACCGGCCGCCAAACGATGTTATCTCGGTGCCCCTCTACTCCGGAAGCCATTTAGAGAGAATGGCTTGTTGAAGTTAAGAGGAGAGTGTTGGCAAGTGGATATGAATTAGCTTTAGAGCAAACCATTAATAGCTGCTGATTTTGAGCTGCCATGGTAGCGTACAATAGCTTTTTGGAGAGTCTAAGGTTATTGTAGTCTGTTTTTAGTGTTTGTAATAAGCAAAGAGAATTTTTGATTGGTTTAAGGATTTTTCCTTGGGAAGGTACAATCTTAGTATGTATATATATTTATAAGTATTGTTAGAATTTTTCATCTTTACCTTCACCTACTCCACTACACACTCCACTTCACCTACCTCCACTTCACCACACACTCCACTTCACCTAACCCACTATCACCTCCACTACACCTACTACCACATTTTCTTCTATATATAGATTGTATAGGAATTGTAATACATCAATCTTGTAATCTATCAATCAAGACATCAATCAATAATACATAAATTCTTACAAGTATATATATATATACATTGTATTTTTGCCACAAAGAACCTATACTCCATATGAAAAAAGGAAAAAAAAAGGTCATTGTTGAGAGTTCTTGAAAGGATTTTAAGGAGTGTTTTGTTGGTTGCTTCAGGTTGTCTATTCCCCTGGGGATAGTAAGGTGTTGATTTATGGTGTGTGATGTCGTAGGAGACCAAGAGTTGCCCGACTTAGCGGTTGACAAAAGGGGTCCCATTATTTGACAGGATTACTCTGGGTATACCAAAACGACATATAATGAATTCTCGAATGAAATTAGAGACAGTGGCTCCTATTGCCTTTTTCAGGGGGATGGCTTCTACCCACGTAGTGTAAGTCTCTGTAGCCGTTACAATCCATATGTGTCCCTTTGACGGTGGAGAGATAGGGCCAATAAGATCCATAGCCCACGTGTGGAAAGGCCATGGTGAGCTTGAACTATGCAGATCGGTGGCTGGTGCGTGAATAAGGTTTCCATGGAGTTGACAAGGTTTGCAGCATTTGGCATACATTTTGGTGTCTGCTTCCATGGTAGGCCAATAATAACCTATATGCAAAAGATGTTGGAATAGCGTGGCTCCACCTTGGTGCTCCGACCCATGAGCAAGTTCTAAAACTTTATAGATTTCTGCTCCTGATAAGCAGCGTAAAGGCTTCTCGTCAAGTCATGCCAAAAAAGTTGCCCTTCTTGCAAAAAGAATTTCGGAACTCGCTTCTTGATTATTGGGGCTGCGAAGCGGTCTGGCGGCAATGATGCTTCTTTGAGGTAATCTATATACACCTGACGCCAGTCGGAGGTGAAATCTGTGAAATTGCATTTAGCTTTTGGAGGGAATTCCTGGCATTTGGTGCACTTTCCTTGAAGGTCGTTTGCTTCCTTGGCCATGGTAGGCCAATAATATCTTTGTTGTTGTAGCCTCCTATAGAGGCTTACGTCTCCTATTTAGCAAGAACGGTTGTGAACCCCCTCTAGCTTAGACTTGGCTTTGGTAAGGTCGATGCATCGTGCTAGCAGACTCCCAGGCCCTCTGTAGTAGAGGACTCCTTAGTAAATCGTGAAGTGTTTGATTTTGCACAAAGATAGTTTACCTGAGAGGGCGTAGAGCTCGTCGATGATTGGGGCTCTCCAGTCGGCGGGTTCTTTTTTGGGAAAGATAGTTGTTACTGAGCACAGCATGGAGCGCTTCAGAACTTCTATCTTAGTTGATTCTTCCGCGAATTCTACCTTAGAAGCCAAGGTAGCAAGAGAGTCCAGGTGTCGATTATTGGAGCAAGGAGCGTGTTCTATCTTTACCATGTCAAATTTTTCTTCAACCTTTAGACAATGGTTTTGTATGAGGCCAAAGGGAGCTCTTTGATAGCATAGTCTCCATTGGTCTGCTTGACCACCAGATTAGAGTCGCCTTTGATACATAGGAGACTTACTCCTAGGTGGAGTGCTGCCATAAGCCCTAATATCAGGGCTTCGTATTCTGCCTCGTTGTTAGAGCATTTAAAATCCAGTTTATATGACAAATTGACTTCAGTTTGATTTGGGGAAATAATGACTATTCCAGCTCCTCCCCCTTTAGAGGTGGACGATCCATAGAAGTTCAAACTCCATTCTCCTTCGGTGATTACTTCATCCGCTTGGAACTCATCTCTTGGCAATTCATCCAAGGGCGGCTCATGTTCTCCACTGGGGAAGTGAGCCAAGAGGTCGGCGAGCGCTTGACTCTTGATGGCCTTGGGAGCTTTGCAAGTGATGTCATATTCTGCTAATGATAGGAGCCAGCGGGCCGGCCTGTCGGAGAGTGCTGGTCTAGTGAGGAGATATCGGATGGGATCACTCATGGTCATAAGATGGATGGGGTAAGAAAGAAGGTAATGGCGGATCTTTTTGACGGCAAAGACTAGGGCGAGGCAATGCCGCTCAATGGTGAAATATCGGGTCTCAACCCCTTGGATGACTTTGCTTATGTAGTACACAGGTCGTTCGAGTCCGTCAATTTCCTGGGCGAGCAGAGCTCCGACTAATTTCAGCATGGAAGTGATGTAGAGGAGTAAGGGCCTCGCCGGCTGAGGAGGAGTCATGGAGAGAGGGGAAGTTAAAGCTGACTTCACTTCTTCGAATGCTTGTTGGTGTTCCTTATTCCAAATGAACTTGACATCCTTCTTTAGTAATGAATTGAAGGGTTGTGTTATTTCGGCCATAGCTGGGATAAACTGTCTCAAGTAAGATGCCCGACCAAGGAAGGTTCTCAACTCGTCTAGATTGGTTAGTCGTGGCATATTTTTTATGGCGGCGACCTTTGCTGGGTCGGGGTCTATCCCATGGCGATGAACGATGTAGCCAAGGAACTTGCCGGCAGTGACTCCAAATGCACATTTAAGCGGGTTCATTCGGAGTCTGTATTTCTTACAATGTTCAAACACTCTTTGGAGGTCTCTAAGGTGACTAGTCTCTTCTTTGGATTTTACTATCAAATCATCAATGTAATATTCCAAGGATTTGTGCAACATATCGTGAAAGATGGCTATCGTAGCTCTCTGGTATGTTGCTCCCGTGTTTTTTAATCCAAATGACATTACAGTATAGAAAAAGTTACCTAAGGGAGTGCGAAATGCTGTCTTAGGGGCATCCTTTGGAGCCATCTTGATTTGGTTGTAGCCGCTGAAGCCATCCATGAATGAGAACATATGGTGCCCCGCCGTTGAATCAATCAAGGTGTCTATGTTTGGGAGTGGGAATTCATCTTTGAGGCAAGATTTGTTTAGGTCTCTGAAATCGACGCATACTCAAATTTGACCGTTCTTTTTGATAACTGGGACGATGCTAGAAAGCCAGGAAAGATGTTGGATGGGTTTGATAAATCCTGCTCCAAGCAGCTTCTCCACTTCGTCCTTGATGTTGAGCTCCACCTCGGGCTTATAAAATCTTACACCTTGCTTGACTGGGCGAGCCAGGGGAATGACGTTCAAATGGTGCATGGTAACATCTTTGTCTAGTCCTGGCATTTCTTCATATGTCCATGCGAAAACGTCCGAATACTTCTTGATCAACTCGATGAGGGGGCCCTTTTGTTCTGCTGGCAGATCTTTGCAAATGAAGATAGGACGCCTGGGTTCTCCTTCAGGGGCTATGTTGATTTCTTCTAGTTCTTGCTTTTGGGGCCGAGGGCCATCTTGTAAACACTCCGAAACAGGTCGGACTTCTTGTAATCCATCTTGCTTGGGATTGTAACCGAGTTGGCAGGGACTTGGTTATGAGATGAAATGGTTGCCTTGGCAAGGGCTCCATCCAAATGAGTTATTGCAGGACAATTGAATTTGTCAAAGTGTTTACCTGTTACTGGAAAAAGCACAGCTTTTTTTCTCCTTCTACTCTTCTTGTCTTTGTTTTTTTTATTCTTTGCCATTGGCGGTCGTTGGGCCAGCGCAGACAAGGTGTAGCAACAGTGATCTTCTCCACTTGGTTCATGATGGGCGATTGCTACTTTGTCTAGCTGGGGGTCGGTATTGGTAACATTTGCTAACCCCACGCACCGTTATAAACGGTATACCACTCAGCCATCTTTTGTTTGAAACCTGGTGACTTTACGGAGCTTTCTTGAGGGCTCTGATTTGGTGAATGTCTTTCTGAGAGGTGGCGATGAATCTTCTTCAGAGAGGTCATCCCAATTGGGTATGGGAGTTCCTTGAAGTGGCAGGAGAGGTTCATCTTCATCGACATGATTGTAAAACACTGCATCTGCCATGTGAGCTTCATTTACTCGAAAGGGTTTTTAAGAGCCAGCTATGGCTACTACCTCATTGTTGTAGATTGCTTTGACACATTGATGGTAGGTGGAGGGGATCGCAACATATCTGTGAAGCCAAGTTCTCCCTAGCAGAGCCTGATAGGTCGTCTCTACTTCTATAACATGGAACTTAGTGGTAGAGCGGATTGGCCCCATTGCTAAGTCTAATTGGACATGACCTATGGTTTTGATTTTTTGGCTTCCAAAACCGGTGATGGAGATGGGTTGTCTGACTAAGTGCATTTGTGGGATCCCAGCTGCCTGGAAAGTAGAATAAGGCATTACATTGAGTGAAGCCCCTCCATCCATGAATCCCCTTTGAAACTCCATCCTATTGATGAATACTGGGACGTAGAGGGGACGGTTATGTGGGAACAGTACTTGTTTGTTTGCCTCGGTAAAGTTTATTGCCAAGGAGTTGTCCCGAAATACTTTCCTTACTGATCCGCTTACACTTATGCATGCTTCACCATTTTGCTCTGCAAGTCTTAAAAAGGCTTTGGTGGCTTCAAAGCGTGTTGCTTCAGACAGGCCGAATTGGTCGAAGAACCATTTGAACTTTGTCGATTTCTTAAGCGCTATCACACGCCTGGTCTCAAAGTCCGGACAAGTGGAAGCTGCGAGTTCAAAGAGCTCACACACCATCGACTCTTCCATCTCGTCATAATGCGAAAGCATCATGACCGTCTTGCCGTTATCCTTGTGGCATGGGAGAGAATCTTTCAAGGTATCTTCTGTTTGGCAGGGTAGCTCCAAAGGGTCGTCAGACATCATTTTTCGAACTAGGGATCTGAGTGCCCAATATTCCGTAGCAAGATGTTTGATGGAACGGTGGTATATGCAATAGTCTACCCGCGCTTGATCCTTTTTGGTGATAGGTCGCCTTGGCTCGGGGAGGTGAACCTTTCCATTTTCTACCCAGGCATTGAGGAGTGCTTATGCCTTGTCCACTGAGATAGGTAGCGGTGGGAGAATTTGATCAAACTTTCTCTTTTTTGCCTGCGGGTCTCCTCTTTCTCTAGAGGAGCCTTCGGTTGCATATACAGCGTGGTTGCGTCGGTTAGGCCTCCACGAGGAAGGTTGAGGTGCCGTTGGCCACCATGAGTGGGGTTGTGATGCTGTCATTCATGCCCCCTAATCTTACTGTTTCACTTATGTTTCGGGCCGCAGTACATAGAACGGAAAAGTCAGGGAAGTGGTGGTTGACCAACTGGAGTTTATAAGTCATGAGCATCCCTTCGATACACAATGACACCAGTTGGTGTTCTTCCATTGGGTCTTGAATGTCTACTGCTTTTTCCCTAAAGTGGCGGACGTAAACGAGGATGTCCTCCCCAAGTCATTGTGTTTTCCTCATAAGATGAAGGATGGTTAACCTTTCTTCAACGTAGAAGAACTTTATATAAAACTTTTTTACGGGGTCTTCCCATGAAGAGATAGAGTTAGCGGCGAGGTTGGCGTACCATGAGAATGCTCGATCTGTGAGGGATTTGGAGAATTCTCTCATGCGAAGGTTTTGGTCCTCTCGGTGAGCTCCAAGAGCGTCAAGAAAGTGTGAAACATGCTCCCCGGCATTCCCTTTTCATCTGTCGAAACGGACAAACTTCGGTACTGTATATCCTGCCGAATATGGAAGACTTGCAATGTGGATGGGGTAAGGGGGACGAAGGTCCAATGCTGGAGAGGCAGGGATGTGACCTTTGTTCGTCTAGAGTAGGCTGTGTATTTGCTCTTTTACTACATCCAGTGTTAATGGCTGGGAAGGGAAGGGGGTTGATCCGGCGGAAGAGCTGGAGAGCCAGTCGAAGCCACTGCAGTGGGAGCTCTGCTAATGGATCCAACTTGTGGTGGAGGTATTTGGCTGGGAGCTAATGGAGGGAGCGGGGCGATTGTTTGTCCTCCCACTTGGGTTTGAGGTAGTCCTTGAGAGTCCTTGAAAGGATTCTAAGGAGTATAGGTTCTTTGTGGGTGAGAGGTGTGGTTAGAGGTAGTCCGGGAAGAGTGGTGCTCACTTCATATGGCACCCAAAAAGAAAACTGGAACTGGAGCAGCGACATCCTAAGGTGGCGGTAGGGAGACCCTGGCGGAAACCTCGGAACACAACTCCGGCGGCTCTCCAGAAGAACAATCCTCTCAACCAACTCATAACGGATCAACTACGTGCGTTGATTGAGAGCGTCACCTCTCTTCAACAGAACCAACAACTCTTAATAGATGCCCTACTAGCCTTACAAAGGGTACCTACACTTCCATCATCATCTAACCCCCTTTCATCATCACAAAATGGTACTCCGCCATTAGCCCAGAACGGCTCAGAAGCCAACCCCCCTCCACAAAACAACAATACAATCAAGTCTCATGTTTAAACACCCTCTCTCACACTCTACATTAGTGTTCAAGGTCTATCACTGCCAACCTCTTCCTCTCCAAGCTTGCCTTGACCTCCTCCTCTTCACCTCCGATGATCTCAAGCCATTGAAGTGCTCGCCATCTTCCCGAACTACCTCTAACCACACCTCTCGCCCACAGTACCCTTGGCAAACCCCGAGATCAATTACAAGCCAAAAAGTTTCTTTTTTTTTTTTTTTTTTATTCAAAGGAAATTAAAGAAAACAAAGAGTTACCAATACAACAACTCAGATGGTTAGTCCCTCACAACAGAAACTCCAGTCAACTCAGAGGGTTAGCCAGAAAGATTCATGATGCTAACTTATTACTTTTTTTTTTTGTTGCTCAAACAACAAATTCTCTAAGCCAAGTGATTTGGGAACAAAAATGGGTGACTAGGATCATTTTGCAATGGATTAGCCGCAGTTTCTGAAGATGCGAGATCCTCCCCCATATATCTTTACATGTTATGGTAAAGCTGTGGATGTTGCTTGGTGCAATGCTAAAACTTGGGTTGTCGAGCATGAGCACACTCAAGTCTAACCGCAATCACTTTGTCCAAAGAATGTCAAAGGTTAGGTCAATTCCACGACCCCTCATAGTAAAAATGATTAATGAGGACGAAGACTGGCTAATGTCTTCCCCTTTTTTTGCAGTAAGGTTATACTTTTTCCTTTTTCTTATTTTAAAGCAGTGATCAAAAGTATTAGACAAGTAGAATATGAAAAGGTAGCATACCCAGTGAAAGCCCTCTCAGTCCCCTTTTGTCGGGTTATGTAATATTGTTCCCCTGTGAGCCGCTTCTTCAATTCTTCATCACTTATGGAAACCCTGCCAGCCTCTGCACAAAATAAATCCATTAAATTTGAATTTCTTCATATCATATAGCAAGAAGATAAATACAAGAGCCACTGTGAATTTTTAACCAATCATGTGATTTTTCACTCCCAATTGACTTACACCCAGAACATAAAGAACACAAAATTAAGTCCAAAAATGCATTGAGTATATGCCAATCATGGCATAGTCATTTGTTTTAAGATTTCGCAAGTTGCTTATATTCTTGGTCAAATTCCTCATTTTATGCCTTATGGGTCAGGTCACAACTTTGAACTATTTGCACTAAGAGTGATCTCACATTTTGGCTATTTGGATCTTGGAAATAAATGGGAATTTGTAGAAGGAAAAGAAAATAGATAGCAAAAGCTTCAATTTTTATCACTTTTCCCTTCCCTTTTCCCGTTCCTCCAGAAATCTAAAATCTAAACACATCCTTACACTACGTTTGGTTCATGGATTTGGAAATGAATTTGAAAAGGAAAAGAAAAAAAGTAGGTGAAATGTGAATGAAATATAACTACATTTCACACACATTTTTCCTTTCTCTTTCTAAGTCCTTCTTCACTTTCCAAATCCATTTCTAAATCCATAAACCAAATACAGTCTTACGCTGTGTTTGGTTAAGGGATTTGAGAAGGGATTTAGAAAGGAAAAAAGAAAATATAGGTAAAATATGAATAAAATCTATTTAATAAAGCAGAATGGTTTTTGAAAATATATAAAATATATGAGAGATACATTTTGTTTGAACGGCTAAAATAAATCTTACATTTATATTAATGGTTCAGATCAATTATAATTCCCGCCCAAACATTTCTCTCCTAAGCTTCCCACCTACCCATGTCTCCCCACCTTCCCTCTCTATCTCTCTCACCCTCTCTCCCTCTCTACTCTCACCCATGTCTCCTCCTCATTCCCTCTTTATCTCTCTCTCCCTCTCTATTCTTCTTGAACAGAACCACGAAAAACACCTCTCTCTCTCGCTCTCTCTCTCTCTCTCTCTCATTTCCCTTCCTTTCCATCCCATTCTTCTCTGTAATTCCCCATCTCTCTCTCCGTCTAAAATTGGTAGTTGTTTGAGCAAGAAAACCACCATTTGTTCCTCTCCAAATGCACTTCCACACCCATCTCCAAATCAAACCAAGACCAACACTAACTCCCAATTAACAGACACGAAAAAGCCATAAGAAGAGACTCTAAAGAAGGAGATCTTCGTCATCAAACACCGCAAGAGCCACGACATACCCAACTCAGTTCACTAGAAGATCGAATGTACAGCCACTAGTACTGATACATCTGCATCTGAATCAACTGATCTTGGTAACAACAACAACAATATTCGTCGGAAACCCAAACCCGAACCCCCTATTCATGTCCTCCTCCATCTCTCCTAACCACAGCCTCGATGATGTTTCAAATTGTGGTGTGGTGGCTTTATCAGATTGGTTCGAAGAAGGAAAGACAATCTGATCTGAATATTAATATACCATGGCTTTGCTCTTCTTCTGCTCTGTCCTCTTCTTCCAAGATTTCTAGAGAGAGAGTGTGCTTTTTAGAGGGGAGAGAGAGAGAGAGATTGATATTTATAAACAGAAAAAACTATATGTATATATGTATCAATGTTTATATATTAAATAGGGAATTTCAGAGAGAGAAATATTGGGTCTCGAGCGGCAGCTAATATGGAGAAGGATTTTGATTCAAAGCTGAGGATTGAGTGCAATTCTTCCAATGGAGGGAACATACCCAGATCTAAGAGCTTCACATTTAGGGCACCCCAAGAGAATTTCACCATCCAAGACTTCGAATTGGGCAGAATCTATGGTGTTGGTTCCTATTCCAAGCTCTCATTTTTCTTCCTCATATTTAATTTTTTTTACTTTATTTATTTATTTGGGTTAATTTGGGATTATCCCTTTATTTATTTATTTATTTATGTATTATTATTATTGTGAATTAATTTGATTTATGTTGATTTATTATGGTGTTTTGATGATTTATGTTCATTAGATGTTAATTTGAATGTCATGTTTCATCTATCTTTTTAGGATTATTTTAGATTGTTTATAGGTCAATTTATAATTTATTAAATAGTGTTGGATTACAATTATATTCTAATCCCAAGATTATTTACACCGTGCCTAAATATACTAGTATACATATATTTCACACAGTTTTACACACTTTTTCTCTTACTTTTTTCAAATCCCTTACCAAATTCTCCAACCAAACACAGCGTTAAGGTTTTTCCACTACTTTGAAGATCAAATTTACATACTTGGACTTTCATCTAGACCAAAATTCGTTTTGCAATTCAATACTTCAAAAACTGGGAAAGTTTCTTAACCAAATCACAGGGGAGTCAGATTCTTAAGATACTTAGTTCTTTACAAAATATAGCCAAAAAAAGAGAACGGTTTCGCACAATCATAAACATAAATTAATACCTCATTTCAACAATTCAATAGAAGCAATAAAAAACATACAAATTATATTATCTCATGACAACAAACATCAACAACAACAAAAAAAAAAAAATGAAGGAAAAAGTTGCATCAACTGTAAGTTTCTTCTAGAATTTCATCCATGAAGCATATTACCAAATTAAGAAAGATTACCTAATTGATTAAGTCACCATGAAAACCCTAAAAAAAAAAGCAAAAAAGTGCTAGCACACTGAGAGAGAGAGAGAGAGAGACCTTGAATGTTGTCTGGTTTCTGAGAAGAAGCAGAGGAACCCATAGCACGAATTGAGACAGAAACCCCCCTTCTGGGCTTGCCTAACCCTCGAAAAGATAAAGAAAACTGTGATTTCGAATCAAAGTCAAAACGTGCTTTTGAGGAAGTGTTAGCTTGGAAGCTCAAACTCCTAATGATATGAGTGGCCATTGCTGACCCAATCTACTAGTTTCTGTAACTTTCTCTGTTGTATATGTCTACGCCGTTATTCGAAAATCTTATAATGCTGTGATGGTACATCAGAATCGATGCTCTCTACGTCTCAAACCACAGGATCTTTCAAGTTCTACATCAACTCAGATGTTCTTCATTAGTCTTCAACTGATTGGAATTTGATTGGTTCAGATCTCTTTATTATTATGCTCTGATGAGTATCTGATTTTTTTACCCTGACGACAAGTGGCCCTTCGGTATCCACTACACTAATAGAGGCATTGCATTTGCCACGTCGACGCTAGATCTCAGCCCATATCTGTATGCTTCAATTGGGCTGGGCCTAGTTTGCAAATTTTAAACCCTAAGCCCATCCAATGCCCAGCCCAACTGCTGAAACATATATCTATAACTATTATCTATAGAGTAATATGGGTCTCAATACTCATGTGAGACATTTGATAAAACTTTTAAAATCTCTAACATTTTTGTTATCTATGACATTGTATAAAAGAACGGAAAGGCCCTGTTTTTTCTATCAGAATTTTAGGTTTGCCCTGCAAAACAGTGGAGTAACAGAGCTTGCAGCTTATATCTGTATCCTAGAAAGTAGTGGACTCTAGCTTCAATATGTCTAAACCATAAAAAAAATTTAAAATTGGGCAAAATGTTATAAATTAGCATTAACCGTAACTGGTAATTGCCATAAAAAAAATTTCATTGGAATGAAATCTATGTAGCAGCTTTGTGTGTATCAACTTCTCTTTTATTAAATCTTTAGATTTTAGAGGAATTGCTTTTAAGAATAGAAAGCACAGATATGCACTTCCCAAAAATGAAAAAGGAAAATAAAATTTTAAAAAAAAATCTGAATAACTTTGGTTAGATCAACCAACTCAATCCATTTTTGCTGACAAAACAAAATTAAAGAACACAAAATTTTAACACTTGCGACAGAAAACTGCACATAACTTCCCAATTTGTATTTAAGATTGCCCATTAGTTGTTTGTAATTAGATGACTGAGATAAAAAATGGCTTAAGAAGAACACAACCACAGGTGTAGCAATAGTAGCAGTGGTGGTGGTGGTGATGGTGGGGGTAGAAACAGATCATCAAAAAAGTTGAAGCAAAAAAAAATGTCCCACAAAGAGGACTAGGTGTTGCTCTGCTTGAGAAGATTAGATTAGAGGAACAACAAAAGAAATATGCTCTTTAACTCTTCAATTAACTTGTATCACCAATCAATTATTCATGTTTAGCTGTTCAATCTCAGTATACTTCCAATTCTAGGCATAACCCTTTGCAAACCAATCTTTCTCTGCCAAATTCGATATTTAGACTAGCCTCTTCAATCCCCAATGTAGATGTTTTGCATCCAAATTATGTTCCATTGCCAAAACCATCAAATGCTTCGAGTTTGGGCCAAGGTAATTGGGCTAATTTGTCGAATGGTGAGTACAATTTTAAAGGGGAGAACCATAGGTTGGATTTAACCCCATTTGGCCTCCCCCTAATATAATACAGAGGACACTGCAATTCTAGCAATAACCCTCTTCTTCATCAATAGTTAGTAATGGTAATAAGTCTATTATAATGTGTTCTTAATAGGTTTTTCATGATTTGGAATTTGAATTTTGGGGTTTGTGTGAATTGAAGAAGGACTAAACGAATTTGTGGAAATTGTAGGTGAATGTCTCATTAGGAACTTCATCATCATTTGACATCAATTATCATCAAATATAGCCCTCTTCAACGGTGAAGCCATTAATGCTATAAAGATGAAGCTCTTTCTATTCATTCAACACACTCGTTGAACACAACAAGCCTAGTGCATTCAAGAGCAATCAAGAGCTTTTATTATACTCCATTTGTACTTCCACTTTTATATCTGAGTGAGACTTAAATTACTTGAGAGCTTACACTTTCATATCTATCTCTTGTGAAAGAATATTTGTAAAAGAGAACAGTTGTACCTCTTATTCTTGCTCCTTATTTTCTGAATGACACACCTGTAAGGTGAGGCATTTAGTTGAGTGGTCCTCAACAGATTGAAGTAAGTCCTTGTAAAATCCACAAGCTAGGTTAAGTTTGGTGGTGCATCTATTCATAGTGAAGAAATTCTCAAGAAGGTGTCTTAAGGAGTGAACGTAGGCCGGTGAGCCGAACTACTATAAATCCTTGTGTCAAGCTCTTATTTCCTTTTCTTTCATTTTCTCTGCATTCATTTATTATCATCTTTTTTATTATTTAGTCTTTGCTAATTTATTCCTAGACCAAAATTTTAAATTACCCAATTCACCCCCCTCTTTGGTTACCTACATAAATAACAATTGGTATCAGAGCCTCGTCTCTAGTATTGTGACTTAACCGTCTTAGAGTGATCTATGGCAACCCCTAACTCCTCTCTTCCTAAAGGTCAAGCCTCAAACAGACCATCTTTCTTCAATGGCACAAATTTCAATTATTGAAAAACCCGCATGATTGTGCATATTCAATCCATCAACTATGAGGTTTGGAAAATCATATGTGATGGTCCTAAAGTCCCCACTAAAACTATAGATGGTATGTTAGTCCCCAAACTTGAAAGTAAGTGGACTAGTGCTGATTATAAAGATATTCAATCCAATGCCAAAGTTGTTAACATGTTATATTGTGCACTTGATGCTACTGAATTTAATAGAATATGCACTTGTACAACTGCAAAAGAAATTTGGGATAAACTTGTTATAACTCATGAGGGAACTACTCAAGTCAAAGAGTCTAAAGTGAGCTTGCTTGTTCATTATTACGAGCTCTTTAAGATGAAACCCGATGAGAATATATCCTAAATGTTCACTCAATTTACAGACATTATAAATAGTCTTAAATCTCTTGGGAAGACTTATACTAATGCGGAGATTGTCAGAAAAGTTCTCCGATCATTGCCAAAAAGTTGGGAGAACAAAGTTATTGCAGTGATAGAAGCAAGAGACTTGTCAACATTGAGTCTTGATAGACTAATGGGATCTCTCATAACTCATGAAATCATCATGCAAGAAGGAAAAAAAGAAGAAGACAAAAATAAGAAGAAATGGATAGCTTTCACGTCTACCTCAAAGTTTCAAGAGGAAGAAGAAGATGATTCAGAGGAAGATGAAGAAATAGCTTTCATTACCAAAAGATTCAAAAGGTTTGCAAAGAATAAACAAGATGTAAGAAAGTTCTTCAGAAAAGACTTCAACAAAGATTTTCAAAAAGGAGAAAGTCACAAAAAATCTGAAGTTACTTGCTATGAATGTAACAAGCTGGGACATTACAAATCGGAATGTCCAGAGCTCAAAAAACAATTCAAGAAGGATAAAAAGAAGGCCATGATTGTAGCCTAGGGAGAAGACAGTGATGACAGTGACTTGGAGATGGATCTTTGCAAAAATAAAGTCGCAAATCTATGCTTGATGGCACTTGAAGATGAGGTAAATGATGACTTTTTCACTTTCGATGAATTACAAAATGCTTTTGATGAATTGCATGCTGAATTTAAAAAATTAAGTATGAAAGGTAATTGTCAAAAGAAAATGATCTCAAGTCTATCTCAGGAAAAGGAATCCTTGACTTCTAAGATCAATACTTTGGAAAATAAAGTTTGACATTGGAAAAGGAGAAATAATTTTCAAAGGAAAAATAATTCTTTACTTTAGAAGAAAAAGTAGATGATTTGCAAAAGAAAAATGAAATTTTGAAAAAAAAGAAAATTGTCTTAAATGAAAACACAGAAGAGTTAAAAAATGTTCTTTCAAAATTTACTTAAGGTAGAGATACCTTAGATAAAATTCTCAAAAGTCAAAATCAAACATTTGGAAGAATGGGAATTGGCTATAAACCTTTTTCAAAAGCAAAAAATTCCAAAAAGACCTTTGTTTATGCATTATCCAACCATTCTCATCTCATATGCCATTACGGTGGAAGAAAAGGTCACATCTCTCATTCTTGTCCTACTAAGAGAAATTCATTTGATAGAATGAAAAAGAAATGGGTTCTCAAAAACACTTCAACTCCTAACTCTCATGGACCCAAGAAAGAATGGGTACCAAAAGGTCAACAAAAATCTAATTTTTGCAGGTGTGTTTTAAGTCAAAATCTAGCAACAACCAGTGGTACCTTGACAGTGCGTGCTCAAGGCACATGACCGGAGATAGAGCAATGTTCTCAACCCTTAAATCCAAAGAAGGAGGGCACGTGACCTTCGGAGACAATAGTAAGCGAAAAATCATCGGCGAAGGTAGTATTGGTAAAACTTCTTCACCCATCATTGAAAATGTATTGCTTGTTGAAGGATTGAAACATAACTTGCTTAATATTAGTCAAATGTGTGATAAAGGCAATCATGTCACTTTTGAAAAATCCCACTGCACCATTAAAAATTCTGCTGAAAACAAAGTGTTTTTTGTTGGTTATAGGCATGAAAATGTATATATATTTGATTTGCATAGTTTATTGATTTGCATAGTTTATCTCCTAATCATGATGTTAAGTGCTTATATGTTATGAATGAATCCGGTTGGTTATGGCATAGAAAGCTAGGACATGCTCATATGGATTTGTTTTCAAAACTTGATTTAGTTGTAGGCTTACCAAAAATTGATTTTGAAAAAGATAGACTTTGTGATGCTTGTCAATAAGGAAAACAAACAAAAGTTTCCTTCAAATCTAAAAATATTATTTCCACTTCTAGACCTCTTCAATTGTTACATATTGACTTGTTCGGACCTTCTAGAACTTTAAGTCTTTGTGGTAAATCTTATTGTCTTGTTTGTGTGGATGAATTTACTAGATTCACTTGGGTGATTTTCTTGGCACACAAAAGTGACACTTTTTCTACATTTACTACTCTTTGTCAACGTAATCAAAACATGATTAGTCTTACTATTTGTAGCATTAGAAGTGATCATGGTAGAGAATTTGATAATGATGAGTTTATTTTATTTTGTAATGAGCATGGTATTGATCATAATTTTTCTGCTCCCTGAACTCCTCAACAAAATGGTGTGGTAGAAAGAAAAAATAGAATTCTTGAGGAAATGGCTCGGACTATGCTTTGTGAAAATAATTTGCCAAGATATTTTTGGGCAGAAGTCGTAAATACAGCTTGTTATGTTATTAATCGTGCCATGATTAGACCTATCCTTAAGAAAACGCCATATGAATTATGGAAGGGTAGAAAACCCAACATTGGTCATTTTCGTGCATTTGGATGTGAATGTTTTGTACTTAATAATAATAAAGAAAATCTTGGAAAGTTTGATGTAAAATCTAATGAAGCCGTGTTTCTTGGATATGCAAGTTTTAGTAAAGCTTATCGTGTCTTTGATAAAAGAACCTTACTTGTTGAAGAATCTATACACGTTGCTTTTGATGAATCTAACTCCTTTACTTCCAAGAATACCGCTAGTGATGATGTTGCAGATTCTAATCCAAGTATTGAAGGCATTTACTTATCAAAAAATGATAAATCTCTTGCTTCAGAACCCAATATTGAAGTCTCTATAGAAGATCTTTAAAAAGAGTACACCCATCCAACAAAGGAAAATGATCTACCCAAAGAATGGAAGTACGCTCATGGACATCCTAAAGACCTCATTATAGGAGATGCCACACAAGGAGTAAGAACTCGTTCTTCTATTCATAATGTATATGGAAATTTAGCTTTTGTTTCTCAAATTGAGCCAAAAACCTTTTCTAAGGCTAAACACGATGAAAAGTAGATTTTTGCTATGCAAGAAGAGTTAAATCAGTTTGAAAGAAATGAAGTTTGGTTTTTGACTTCTCGTCCTATGGATCATCCCGTTATTGGAACTAAATGGGTTTTTCGAAATAAAATGGATAAATCCGGGGTTGTTATCAGAAACAAAGCTAGACTTGTAGCCCAATGTTATAACCAAGAAGAGGGCATTGATTTTGATGAGAAATTTGCACCTGTTGCACGCCTTGAAGCTATTCGTATGTTGCTTGCATTTACTTATTTTAAAAATCAACTATGCTGCAGACCCTCAATGGGGGTCGCACCCTCAGTGAGGTGGCGAGCCCTCACTGGCTGAAACTCAAAAAAAAAATAAAAATAAAATAAAACAGTTTTTTTTTGTCCAATCACGGCGCGCCACCTCACTGGGGGTCCGAAGCATTTTTCTTTAAAAATTTTAAACTCTTTCAAATGGATGTGAAAAGTGCCTTTTTAAATAGTTATATTTCGGAGGAAGTATATGTTGAACAACCTCTCGGTTTTGAAAACCACAAACACCCGGACCACGTTTATAAACTTTCAAAAGCCTTGTATGATTTGAAACAAGCCCCTAGAGCATGGCATGAACGCTTGAGCAATTTTCTTATTGAAAAAGGTTTTTCTCGTAGGAAATTGATACCACTCTTTTCATAAAAACTAAAAATAAAGATATGCTTATTGTTCAAATTTATGTTGATGATATTATATTCGGAGCTACTAATGAATCTTTGTTTGAGGAATTTGGTAAGGATATGCAGAGCGAATTTGAAATGAGTATGATGGGAGAATTAACGTACTTTCTCGGATTGCAAATAAAACAAATCCAAGATGGCATTCATCTATCTCAAGCCAAATATATCAAAGATCTCCTCAAAAGATTTGAAATGGATTTGTCCAAACCTGCAGCAACTCCTATGAGCACTTTGATTAAAATTGACAAAGATGAGCAAGGTAAACCGGTAGACGAAAAGAAATATCGAGGTATGATTGGTTCCTTACTCTATCTAACGGCTAGTAGACCACACTCGTTGAACACAACAAGCCTAGTGCATTCAAGAGCAATCAAGAGCTTTTATTATACTCCATTTTGTACTTCCACTTTCATATCTGAGTGAGACTTAAATTACTTGAGAGCTTACACTTTCATATCTATCTCTTGTGAAAGAATATTTGTAAAAGAGAACAGTTGTACCTCTTATTCTTGCTCCTTATTTTCTGAATGACACACCTGTAAGGTGAGGCATTTAGTTGAGTGGTCCTCAAATGATTGAAGTAAGTCCTTGTAAAATCCACAAGCTAGGTTAAGTTTGGTAGTGCATCTATTCATAGTGAAGAAATTCTCAAGAAGGTGTCTTAAGGAGTAAACGTAGGCCGGTGAGCCGAACCACTATAAATCCTTGTGTCAAGCTCTTATTTCCTTTTCTTTCATTTTCTCTGCATTCATTTATTATCATCTTTTTTATTACTTAGTCTTTGCTAATTTATTCCTAGACCAAAATTTTAAATTACCCAATTCACCCTCCTCTTGGGTTGCCTACATAAATAACAATTGGTATCAGAGTCTCGTCTCTAGTATTGTGACTTAACCGTCTTAGAGTGATCTATGGCAACCCCTAACTCCTCTCTTCCTAAAGGTCAACCCTCAAACAGACCATCTTTCTTCAATGGCACAAATTTCAATTATTGAAAAACCCGC
Organism: Camellia sinensis; assembly: GCF_004153795.1. NCBI lineage: Eukaryota > Viridiplantae > Streptophyta > Magnoliopsida > Ericales > Theaceae > Camellia > Camellia sinensis. Next base: position 918,802 of record NW_021024578.1, read on the forward strand.
ATCATTATGCATATTCAATCCATCAACTATGAGGTTTGGAAAATCATATGTGATAGTCCTAAAGTCCCCACTAAAACTATAGATGGTATGTTAGTCCCCAAACTTGAAAGTGAGTGGACTAGTGCTGATTATAAAGATATTCAATCCAATGCCAAAGCTGTTAACATGTTATATTGTGCACTTGATGCTACTGAATTTAATAAAATATGCACTTGTGCAACTGCAAAAGAAATTTGGGGTAAACTTGTTATAACTCATGAGGGAACTACTCAAGTCAAAAAGTCTAAAGTGAGCTTGCTTGTTCACTATTACGAGCTCTTCAAGATGAAACCCGATGAGAATATATCCCAAATATTCACTCGATTTACAGACATTATAAATAGTCTTAAATCTCTTGGAAAGACTTATACTAATGCGGAGATTGTTAGAAAAGTTCTCCGATCATTGCCAAAAGTTGGGAGAACAAAGTTATTGCAGTGATAGAAGCAAGAGACTTGTCAACATTGAGTCTTGATAGACTAATGGGATCTCTCCTAACCAATGAAATCATCATGCAAGAAGGAAAAAAAGAAGAAGACAAAAATAAGAAGAAATAGATAGCTTTCACGTCTACCTCAGAGTTTCAAGAGGAAGAAGAAGATGATTCAGAGGAAGATGAAGAAATGGCTTTCATTACCAAAAGATTCAAAAGGTTTGCAAAGAAGAAACAAGGTGTAAGAAAGTTCTTTAGAAAAGACTTCAATAAAGATTTTCAAAAAGGGGAAAGTCACAAAAAATCTGAAGTTACTTGCTATGAATGTAACAAGCTTGGACATTACAAATTGGAATGTCCAGAGCTCAAAAAACAATTCAAGAAGGATAAAAAGAAGGCCATGATTGTAGCTTGGGGAGAAGACAGTGACGACAGCGACTTGGAGATGGATCTTTGCAAAAATAAAGTCGCAAATTTATGCTTGATGGAACTTGAAGATGAGGTAAATGATGACTCTTTCACTTTCGATGAATTACAAAACGTTTTTGATGAATTGTATGCTGAATTTTAAAAATTAAGTATGAAAAGTAATTGTCAAAAGAAAATGATCTCAAGTCTATCTCAGGAAAAGGAATCCTTGACTTCTAAGATCAATACTTTGGAAAATAAAGTCTGACATTGGAAAAGGAGAAATAATTTTCAAAGGAAAAAGAATTCTTTACTTTAGAAGAAAAAGTAGATGATTTGCAAAAGGAAAATGAAATTTTGAAAAATGAGAAAATTGTCTTAAATGAAAACATAGGAGATTTAAAAAATGTTCTTTCAAAATTTACTTAAGGTAGAGATACCTTACATAAAATTCTCAAAAGTCAAAATCAAACATTTGGAAGAATGGGAATTGGCTATAAATCTTTTTCAAAAGCAAAAAATTCCAAAAAGATCTTTGTTTATGCATTATTCAACGATTCTCATCTCATATGCCATTACGGTGGAAGAAAATGTCACATCTCTCATTCTTGTCCTACTAAGAGAAATTCATTTGATAGAATGAAAAAGAAATGGGTTCCCAAAAACACTTCAACTCCTAACTCTCATGGACCCAAGAAAGAATGGGTACCAAAAGGTTAACAAAAATCTAATTTTTGCAGGTGTGTTTTAAGTCAAAATCTAGCAACAACCAGTGGTACCTTGACAGTGCGTGCTCAAGGCACATGACCGGAGATAGAGCAATGTTCTCAACCCTTAAATCCAAAGAAGGAGGGCACGTGACCTTCGGAGACAATAGTAAGCGAAAAATCATCGGCGAAGGTAGTATTGGTAAAACTTCTTCACCCATCATTGAAAATGTATTGCTTGTTGAAGGATTGAAACATTACTTGCTTAATATTAGTCAAATGTGTGATAAAGGCAATCATGTCACTTTTGAAAAATCCCACTGCACCATTAACAATTCTGCTGAAAACAAAGTGCTTTTTGTTGGTTATAGGCATGAAAATGTATATATATTTGATTTGCATAGTTTATTGATTTGCATAGTTTATCTCCTAATCATGATGTTAAGTGCTTATATGTTATGAATGAATCCGGTTGGTTATGGCATAGAAAGCTAGGACATGCTCATATGGATTTGTTTTCAAAACTTGATTTAGTTGTAGGCTTACCAAAAATTGATTTTGAAAAAGATAGACTTTGTGATGCTTGTCAATAAGGAAAACAAACAAAAGTTTCCTTCAAATCTAAAAATATTATTTCCACTTCTAGACCTCTTCAATTGTTACATATTGACTTGTTCGGACCTTCTAGAACTTTAAGTCTTTGTGGTAAATCTTATTGTCACGACCCAAACCCGCCCCTATGGGTTTAACACCGTAACCGACCAGTAATCCGAGATTACCGAAGGCCTGCTTAACAGTAAGACAGTAAAACAGAGTACAAGGGCCTGGCGGAAGTCGATACAGTAAATAAACAATGTCCAATGAGCTGTGATAGTCTGTACGCCAAAAAGACTTTTCATATAAATATATATACACAGTGCAGAACAGTATGCACAATATTTACAATCATGCAGAACAGGGACCAAATCCCTATCAAACAGTACAGTACAGTCTATACAGTTATTACAAGACAGAATAGAAGGAGGAAAAACTAAAACACCCCATAGCCTTGGCTTGACAGGCTCGGAACCTTGCAGTGAGGCACATAGGTTGGCTTGACAAAACTGGAGCTTACCCCGACACTTCTAGCCGCGGTCTGGTGCCTGTACACCTACATATATATATGAGCAGTAAGCTAAAGCCCAGTGAAAAACATTGTGCGTAAAGAGGTTTAGAATGAATGTCCTTACAGTAATGAAAGCAGTTCATTAAAACAGTATTTCAGTCATTCAGTCATATGTGGTACATCCATTAGCATAGTAGTACAGTAAGCAGTAGGTCTTAAAAGACCGAACAGTTAATGATGGCCATCAATCAGTAAACAGTAGTGGTTCCAACAAGGGAACCGACAGAGATCTCTGTAACAGTAATAGCTAGTAACAGTAATTGCTAAGGATGCCACAATACAGTTTAGAATATAAGACATGCATTCATTCAGTTAACAGTATCAGTTTAGAAAATAGTTCAGTAAACAGTCAGAAATATTCACAGTTGAACATATCTTTACACAGTTGTTACTCACAGAGTTCTGGGCTACAGTAAGCTAGAGCGCGTCTCCAGTCGCCAACCCTACACAGTTTACAGATTGAACACACACTAAGCTACACAGTTGGGAAAGATAATAATTTAATCCCTAATTTGCCTCGGTGTGGTTCTACATCTATATCCTCATTAAGATGCCTTAAACTAGGCCTAAGAATGCCTAGGATGAAATGATGATGCAAAGATGCACTTTAAAAGCATTTTCAGAAAACAGGGGTCCCGTTCGAGCGTAGATTAAGCCGCTCGAACGGACATGCAGGCAAAGGTTTCCGCTCGAGCGCAGATTCAACCGCTCAAGTGTACTTCAAAACAGTCAAAAGTGCTGGATAGGTGAAATTCACGCTCGATTGGGCGCTCGACACCCGCTTGAGCGTAAAACACAAGGTCCCGCTCGAACATAAATTACCCTGCTCGAGCTGACCTAAAAACAGAACAAAATGCTGGGAGCACGATTTCCACACTCGAGCGCCGGTCACCCCGCTCGAGCGTGAGTTCAAAATCTGGAATTCTCAAATTTGAACCTCAAGCTCAAATTCAACTACAAATGTATCAAATTTGATTCCTTTGGGCCCATTTCCTGGAAAACACTTCAAAACTCATAGTTTAACATGATTCAAAGCTCAATTTGTAAAATCAAAGCCCAAAGGTAGTTCAAATAAATCCAATTTCAAACCAATTTTCATGAACAAGATTGCATGAAGTTAAACAACTTACAAGCCTCAAATACATGCTCTATTGAGCTAATATCTTCAAAGACAAGATGAATTCATGGACTTAACATAAGTATGAGCATGCATGTGACAATTTTCCATGGAATCAACTCAAAATTCAATAATATAGGCATGCTTGCATGAATTAAGCTATAATTCAACAATTAAGAGCCATAGCTTGGCTCTAGACTTCAACTTGCTCTAAAACCATGCAAGAATCAATTGAATTCACAAACAAGAGGGTAGTTACACTACCTTAGGTCTTGTAGTTCAAGAATTGAAGCACAATTTTGAAATCAACCTTTAATTCCTTCAAGTTTCTAAACAAATCAACAAGGACAATGCAATTCTCTCCCTCACTCTCTCTTGGTCGGTTGCTCTCAAGAAAATAGGCTGATGAAAATGTTTGTTGTAATGTAATAAGGCTTCAATAGATGCTAGATAGTGGTCCACTAATAGGGCTAGTTGGTAAATACAGTAACCTATGTAATTTAGCTTATTTTAATTTAAGTTAATCATACCAAATCAGTTTTCAGATAATTACACCATAAAATCACATAAATTATGATGATCGTAAAACATCAATCAATTTCTGGTTCGACCGCTGATAAGGCCTTCAATATGGCAATTTAAACATAAAACATGAACAGATAATCAAATAGGCAACAGATAGAAATGCAATATAACAGGTATACTTAATCAATTCAGTTTCAGATTCCAGTCAGTCAGTCCAGTATTGCAATCAGTTCAATTACCAATCATAATCAGTCTCAGTTTAGCAGTAATCGGTAGTTTATCGGTAAACAGTGGTGAGGGTTGTCACACTTATTGTCTTGTTTGTGTGGATGACTTTACTAGATTCACTTGGGTGATTTTCTTGGCACACAAAAGTGACACTTTTTCTACATTTACTACTCTTTGTCAACGTATTCAAAACATGATTAGTCTTACTATTTGTAGCATTAGAAGTAATCATGGTAAAGAATTTGATAATGATGAGTTTATTTTATTTTGTAATGAGCATGGTATTGATCATAATTTTTCTGCTCCCCGAACTCCTCAACAAAATGGTGTGGTAGAAAGAAAAAATAGAATTCTTGAGGAAATGGCTCGGACTATGCTTTGTGAAAATAATTTGCCAAGATATTTTTGGGCAGAAGTCGTAAATACAGCTTGTTATGTTATTAATCGTGCCATGATTAGACCTATCCTTAAGAAAACGCCATATGAATTATGGAAGGGTAGAAAACCCAACATTGGTCATTTTCGTGCATTTGGATGTGAATGTTTTGTACTTAATAATAATAAAGAAAATCTTGGAAAGTTTGATGTAAAATCTAATGAAGCCGTGTTTCTTGGTTATGCAAGTTTTAGTAAAGCTTATCGTGTCTTTGATAAAAGAACCTTACTTGTTGAAGAATCTATACACGTTGCTTTTGATGAATCTAGCTCCTTTACTTCCAAGAATACCGCTAGTGATGATGTTGTAGATTCTAATCCAAGTATTGAAGGCATTTACTTATCGAAAAATGATGAATCTCTTGCTTCGGAACCCAATATTGAAGTCTCTATAGAAGATCTTTAAAAAGAGTATACCCATCCAGCAAAGGAAAATGATATACCCAAAGAATGGAAGTACGCTCATGGACATCCTAAAGACCTCATTATAGGAGATGCCACACACTCGTTCTTCTATTCATAATGTATGGAAATTTAGCTTTTGTTTCTCAAATTGAGCCAAAAACCTTTTCTGAGGCTAAACACGATGAAAACTAGATTTTTGCTATGCAATAAGAGTTAAATTAGTTTGAAAGAAATGAAGTTTGGTTTTTGACTTCTCGTCCTATGGATCATCGCGTTATTGGAACTAAATGGGATTTTCGAAATAAAATGGATAAATCCGGGGTTGTTATCCGAAACAAAGCTAGACTTGTAGCCCAAGGTTATAACCAAGAAGAGGGCATTGATTTTGATGAGAAATTTGCACCTGTTGCACGCCTTGAAGCTATTCGTATGTTGCTTGCATTTGCTTGTTTTAAAAATTTTAAACTCTTTCAAATGGATGTGAAAAGTGCCTTTTTAAATAGTTATGTTTCGGAGGAAGTGTATGTTGAACAACCTCTCGGTTTTGAAAACCACAAACACCCGGACCACGTTTATAAACTTTCAAAAGCCTTGTATGATTTGAAACAAGCCCCTAGAGCATGGTATGAACGCTTGAGCAATTTTCTTATTGAAAAAGGTTTTTCTCGTAGGAAATTGATACCACTCTTTTCATAAAAACTAAAAATAAAGATATGCTTATTGTTCAAATTTATGTTGATGATATTATATTCGGAGCTACTAATGAATCTTTGTGCGAGGAATTTGGTAAGAATATGCAGGGCGAATTTGAAATGAGTATGATGGGAGAATTAACGTACTTTCTCGGATTGCAAATAAAATAAACCCAAGATGGAATTCATCTATCTCAAGCCAAATATATCAAAGATCTCCTCAAAAGATTTGAAATGGATTTGTCCAAACCTACAGCAACTTCTATGAGCACTTCGATTAAAATCGACAAAGATGAGCAAGGTAAACAGGTAGACGAAAAGAAATATTGAGGTATGATTGGTTCCTTACTCTATCTAATAGCTAGTAGACCCAATATCATGTTTAGTGTTTGCATGTGTGCTCGTTTTCAATCATCTCCAAAAGAATCACACGTCACCGTAGTAAAAACACATTTTTAGATATCTCGTTGGCACTCTACTTTTGGGGCTTTGGTACCCTAAAACAAATATTTTTGATCATTATGGTTATTCGGATGCCGACTTTGCGGGATATGGACTTGACCATAAAAGCACTAGTGGCACTTGTCAATTTCTTGGAAATTCACTTACATTTTGGTTTTGTAAAAAACAAAATTCTGTAGCTTTATCTACAGCTGAAGTGGAATATATTGCCGCTGCTAGTTTTTGTACTCAAATTATTTGGATGAAACAACAACTTCTTGATTTTGAACTTCACTTTGATCACATACCTATTAAATGTGATAACACTAGTGCCATTAATCTTTCAAAAAATCCCATACAGTACTTACGCACTAAACACATTGAAATATGGCATCACTTTCTACGATATCACGTACTTAAAGGTGACATTGAACTCGAATTTGTGCCTACAAGTCAACAATTAGCTGATATATTTACAAAGCCTCTCAGTAAGGAACATTTCTACTTTATACGGACTGAGCTTGGTATGTTAAATATTCTCATGTGATATTAAACTATGTGTTGTTATGCTTATTTAAGAAATTTGATGAGAAAAACACTAGTTTTTGCCTTCTAAGACCCTAAGGGTCGACCCCCTACTCTATAGGGTCGACACTTTGTGAACTAAGCTTGTGCCTTTTTGTTGCTTAGGATTGACACCTCTTTTCTAAGGTGTCGACACCTGATGAATCTGTGGACACTGCTTTTTAGTATCGACCCCCTTCCCTTAAGGGTCGACACCTACCTTTTGAGTAAAATGTTTGTCGCGTGATCTGCTCATATTCTAAGGGTCAACCTTTCTCTTTATAAGGGTCGACACCCTCTCAAGGGTACTTATACCCCGCGACCCTTCCTTTTTCTTTCACGACACCTCCTAAAATCTAGCCCTAGCCCCCTTTTTTTGTTCAAGCGACTCTTTCCGAAGATCCACATTCCGATCATCTTACATCTCTCTTTCGATCTCTATCCTTCTTTTCCATAGAATCTCAAGCCCCTCCTCCTATTGCAACACAAAAGCGACCTCAAACCTCTTCCACTTCTACCACAGTTGCTGTTTCTCCTCCTATTCTTCGATTCAAGAACCCAAAATGTCAATCTGTCTTCAACAAGGACTTTAATCTTCGAAAGGTAATTTCTGGTCGTACGATAGATCTTGTTTTTTTTTTGAAAAACATTATATTCCCGTGAAAACATGGTTCGACAATCAAAAGTGGTCATCCATTTTGAAACTCGACTGTGACATTTATCCCTCACTCATCAAAGAGTTTTTTGCAAACCTATCTTATGATGATAACACTTCTCCCTATACCCTAGACTGCTTTGTAAAGGATGTCCCTTTCATCCTAACATCCTCTGTCATTAACTCCATTTTGAAAACTTCCAATGATGGCAAAGAGGTCACACCAACAGTCACTCTTAATGTACCCCACTACACTCATCTCACTGGTCTTCGTCTCATTACAAATAACCCTGATTTAACTCACCCTATCCCTATATCTGGAAAGGACCTTTCCCTCAAAATGAGACTATTGCATCACATCATCACACACAACATCATTCCCCGCTCTGGCCGTTTCGATGCTGTCACATATGGCCACACTTTTTTTATTTGGGCTCTCTCAACTGGGTTTCTTACTGACTTCGGGTTTTTAGTAATCCACTATATCAAACATGTCCACAAACAAAACCATCAAACTCTTCCATACAGAATGATTTTCACTAAAATCTTCAAACATTTCAAGATTGATTTGAAGGGGGAAGAAAAAGTTCCTAAAGACCCCTCACGTTATGGGGCTGAAACTCTTCTCAACATGGGATATTCACTTTGTTAACCGCATTTGGACCAAGACCAAAAAAACCTTGTCTTCTCCTGGTCTTTCCACCACTGGGTCTTCTCTTCACAGTCCTCCACCTCCCTTCTTCACCCCTAGTCCCTCTTCTCCACCATCTTCTTCTAACCTCTCTTCTCTCTCTCAAAAAATCGAGCATCTTCATTTTATGGTTCGGGGTCCCTTGATGGATGGGATTGCTTCAATTAATTCTAGGCTCAATAATCTCAAACTAGATTCCCAATCCATCCCTGCCTCTAACATTCCCTTATCTTCTCATACTGTTCTTACTCCATCATCCTCTCACACTGTCCCTACTTTCTCATCCTCTGCCTTGGAAGAAAAGATCGATGAATTAAGCACATTAGTTCTTCAACTTGTCTCTCAGCAATTAGAAATACAAAAAGACATTGATCAAATGAAGTTGCAACGTGCCCAAGTCATTGCAGCTGCTAAAGAAAGTGTCGAAAATATGGTAATCGCTATCTACGAGATCAAGAACTCCAATGAAGAATTTCGTCAAATCTTTCAACAACGCTGGGACGATGATTTGGGGGAATAGATTAGGAAATTTATGCTATGGTTTGCCCAAGGCTGGCGTGAAGCTGCTCCTCACTGGCCGCATTCTCCTCCACCTTTCTGCTAGCTGCTGTCCTTTTTTGTTGATGACAAAGGGAGAGAAAGTTGTAGTTGAATATTTTGGCTGCTCTCTAATTATCAGTGGACAGTTGTTTAGTTGGATAGTTGTTTAAGCAAGTTGTAGTACTTGTTTTAATTAGTTGTATGTGGATGCTTAGGATATGGATGCTTAGATGCGGTTGTTTAGAAACAATTAGTTTTTGGTCACACAATCATTTGAGAAACACTTGTTTGGATATTTTGGAAACATAAATACATTATGACATGGAATCATTCTGTCATTGCTTGCAATTGATTATGAATGCTTGTGATATGTTACACTTAAAACATTATGTAATCTATTTTTAAATGCTTGTGATTCATTCAATGAAAATAAATTGAAGAAATTGACTTTACTAATAATAATTTCAGTGCATAATGACAGGGGGAGCTTAATCCATATCAAGATTGTTTTACTATATTGTTATTTCTCATCATCTTTGATATGGCCATGAAGCCCTTTTTATAGAGGGAGTTTGCCTTTCATTTTTCAAATCCCTTATCATACAAAAAATTCCTTAAGTAACCCCTCTTTATGATTTCACCTATACTTTGAAAACTTTAAATATTTGTCATTATCAAAAGGGGGAGATTGTTAGCCCCAAGGTTATTCATCTTTAAAATTCCATTCATTTTGATTATGAACAAATATTTTGAACTTACCTTGTTACTTAATGTTTTCAAAATAAAAATTGTGTTCCATAGCTCTAGAAGCTATATGATTCTAAAATATTATTTTTTAATTATTTTTGGGCCCTCAAAACATAAGCATCAAAACTTGTTGCAAAACTCTATCCATATTTAAAATAAGTATAAGGTTCGACATCAAAATGGCAAGGGTCAACACCAAAGAAAAGCTCAAAATGCCTTAGTGTTCTAGCTGCAAAGGTTGACACCAAAACAGCAAGGGTCGACACCAAATTTCAAAATGCTATCTAGCAGTAAGGGTCGACACCAAAAACAACAAGGGTTGACACCAAACTTCAGAATGCTATCTAGCAGCAAGATTCGACACCAAAAACAGCAAGGGTCGACACCAAATTTCATAATGCAATCTAGCAGCAAGGGTCGACACCAAAAACAACAAGGGTCAATACCAAATTTTAGAATGCAAACTAGCAACAAGGGTCAACACCAAGAATGATGAGGGTCGACACCTAGATCACCTGGAACTCAACTCATAGGAGAAAAGAAAGTAAAGGGTCGACACCTATGTTGCAGGGGTTAACACCTGCGAAATCTGGGTTTAAAAAAATCCAGCTGTCAAAACAGATCTAGATTGCTACAGATCATTTCTCAACCACTTTTTCAGATCGAGTTACAGATTATGTCATATTTTCTGACCTCTGAACAGATCTTCTGAACCATATCATCTCCAATAAGTTGACCTATGAAGAAAAGTATTAAATAAAAAGCATGTGTATTTAATGATCTTTCTTTTCCCAAGACCTGTCCACAGTCTGCAACCCACCATCTTTGATCAAACAATAGCTAGAATATATCATGCTTGATCTTTTTCAACGGCTAGAAATTTCAAAACCTCTCTCTCTCCAACAGTGAAGCCATTAATGCTATAAAGATGAAGCTCTTCCTGTTCATTCAACACACTCGTTGAACACAACAAGCCTAGTGCATTCAAGAGCAATCAAGAGCTTTTATTATACTCCATTTGTACTTCCACTTTCATATCTAAGTGAAACTTAAATTACTTGAGAGCTTACATGTCACGCCCCAAACCCGCCCCTAGAAGTTTGGGCATGACCACTTCAGAAACGGACACTTAACCTGTTTTATATCTATATATATAGGGCTTGAACGGAAGCACTAAATATCAAAATTTGACACTGGAAACAAACTCCATCGAGCTACTACTATCATGCCAGGATCACAAACTTTTAACAAACAAATAAAATCTAAAACATACACCTGAACATCGGTTATGTACATACATATATACAGACCCAGCCTTATCATTGGGCATATACAAAAACACGAAAGCTATATACATCACTCTTAGATAGACATTCAAAAAGCAAGCTAACATCTTATCAGCTTAACAAAATCAATGGCTGTGTATAGTACCTGGACATACGAAGGTTGACAAAAGAAAGCGGCGTCACGGCTGGGACTGATCACCTAATTGGTGACCTATAGAAACAGACATAACAGAGAGTGAGCCGGGCTCAGTGAATAGTAATACATAAATAAAACGATGCTTAACTTGAAACATAACACATAGCAATGCATATAAAGATGTAGAGTTCACATAGTTAGTCTGATTCTGTGCTAAGAACATAACGGCCTTAGGTTCAATCTTGCAACATAAACATGGTGGCTATAAGCCCTTGAAACATGGTAGCACGAGGCCCTTGAAATATGGTGGCTATAAGCCCTTGAAACATGGTGGCTATAAGCCCTTGAAACTTGTGGCATAAAGCCCTTGTAACATATGGCACTAAGGCCCTTGAAACATGTGGCATAAAGCCCTTGAAAGATATGGCATAGAGCCCTTGAAACATATTTGACCTTGTAGCATATTTAAACTTGTAACATATACTTAAAACATACCTGAACATACTTGAGCATCATTCATTAATTCAAACGGAACATATCATGACTAGAGCATTTCTTGTTGTATCATGTCATTATCGTACGCTTAACAATGAGAGACTAATTCACATTTTCATGAGGGTCACACAATGTTGCTAGACTTTACACTTATATCGTAGATTCTGAATAACTTCCAAGTTATAAGCAACATAGCAAAATAACTTCAATTCATATGGATACACATAGCTACTCTTATATTTACTCAGAATCCATTCTTCAAGAATGAACATAAATTCTTTTGGGTAAATGACTTACTTTAGGTGCTCTATTAATCAATAGCATACACTTTTGTTTAATCATTCTTATATGTTAACATACTTGCCTTGCCTTGTAATTAACAGAGTTCTAATGGTAACCGTTACACCATTCCCATGAGTTGACATAATTAACGTAAAGTTAACAGGACATTCCTGATAAGTAGTAACGAAAAGTAAGCACATTTTCATTAGATTACAGATGACTTTATTGGTTTCACAATTTCACAGTTTGGCCCTTGGCCTGAGGGGTTCACACATTCACAATAGCCTTTGGGTTTCATAGATTCACAACTTATCACATCGGCCTTCGGCCCTTTGGATTCACAAGTTTACAAATTTGGTCCTTGGCCTCATAGCTTCATAAGTCATAAGTCGGCCCTTGGCCACATAGGTTTGATCTTCACAAATGGCCCTTGGTCACATAACTTCATATTTCACAAGTTCACAAATTTGGCCCTTGGTCTTATAGCTTCATAAGTCACAAGTCGGCCCTTGGCCACATAGGTTTGATCTTCACAAATGGCCCTTGGTCACATAACTTCATATTTCACAAGTTCTTTTGAGGTTTTCATAATTTCATAATGTTTCTTACATAACTTCACAAACTCTTTTGAAGTTTCCATAATGTCACAGTGTTTCTCACATAGCATACATAGCATATATGTCAGCATAATTCTTACGACAAAGATTTAACATCAATAACGATAAACGGTTAAAGGTACATCAAAGTACTACTACTCACAGCGTTCAGGTGCTTGATCTGCCCCTGTAGCTGACCCTACACAATTCACATAATTCAAACATAATTCATCATAGCACAACACCAATCAATTCACTATAAGTCAACACAACATAATCCAACAAGGTCAATATCACTTAGTTCATCAACACCATTTGTAATTTAACATAATTCAAAATAAATCCTTGAATTCCATTTCAACATTCCAAAACCGAGTTCATATCATCCATATCATTAATAGATTATTTCCCCAATTTTCCCTTCATATTACAGCATGAATTACAATGTTTATAACATAGCTCATTCGCAAATTTTAAACATAATTTTCAAACATTTTCAAATTCCAATTAAACTTGAACACATATAATTCCATACCTCAATTTCATTACTCTATTTTCAATTTGGGCCAATTCATTGGTTATCATCACTAATCAACCTAGGGTTTCAAGAAAATATTGAAATTTCAAGAAAAATGCAAACTTATTAACCCATTACTTTTTATTTCAATTTTCCCAATGATTATACATCTAGGAGTCACAATCCATCATTTTAACCCACCAATTTAACTTCAAACACCTCCAACTCTAAACCCTCAATTCTCAAGTTGGACATAATATGCTCAAAACTATAGATTTTGTTTGTATATTCACAAAATTCCATAATTCCATCCATGAATGCAAACATTGAAAGGGAATAAGGACCCCTACCTCAAGAATCAAGCAAAGGAGCAAAGATTGAGAAGAATCCTCCAAACATTCGAAATTCAATCGGTTGGAAATGTTGACCCTTTCTTGTTCTCCATCCTTGATGCAAGATCCATGGTGGATTTGTTGATAAAAGTGGAGGAAATCAAGGTTTTGGGAGCTAGGGTTTCGGACATGGAAGAGGGGAGAAGAAGAGAGGAAAAGAAAATGTAAAAAATGGGCCAAAAATCTCGTTTTTGAGCTGCTGGCCTGCACAGCCCGCACGTGCGGCGCTATTCCCCGCACGTGCGGCTCTGCTTCCAGCACAGATGTAAAAACTTCAAACGGGTATAACTCTCTCATCGGGACTCCGTTCTAGGTCGTTCTTGTGTCCAAATTGAAGCCCCGGAAATAAGCTTTCCAATGGTTCTAACCTCACATTCAAATTCAAAGTGTAGAAAAAAAAAAGGGCAAATGAGTGACGGTTGATCGTAGAATAACTATCCGGATTATATTCTATGGTCCAATCTTACTTTACCATCATACCACCACCTCAATCAATACCCCAAAATAAGATAAAAACATTCTCAATTCCAATAGATATAGTTGAATTAAAACACATTAACCCCTAATTAAATAAGGATGACTTTTGGGGTCATTACATTACACTTTCATATCCATCTCTTGTGAGAGAATATTTGTAAAAGAGGACAGTTGTACCTCTTATTCTTGCTCTTTATTTTCTGAGTGACACACCTGTAAGGTGAGCCATTTAGTTGAAAGGTCCTCAACAGATTGAAGTAAGTCCTTATAAAATCCACAAGCTAGGTGAAACATCTATTCATAGTGAAGAAATTCTCAAAAAGGTATCTTGAGGAGTGGACGTAGGCCGGTAAGCCGAACCACTACAAATCCTTGTGTCAAGCTCTTATTTCCTTTTCTTTCATTTTGTGTGCATTCATTTCACTTAGTCTTTGCTAATTTATTCTTTGACCAAAATTTAAATTACCCAATTCACCTTTCCTCTTGAATTGCCTACCTAAATAACGCATTTAATAGTAGTTTATAAATCTGCTCCCCACCACAAACATTAAAAAAAAAAAAAAAAAAGTGAAAATAAGAGGGGTGTTTCATTGACTTTCGTACTATTGGCACCATTGGCAGGATGTGTTTGCTGCAGCTTTCATAGGTTTGTTATTTGGCCGCTAATCATTCAAAAGCAGAGCAAATTGAGTCATATATGCGATTCAGTGTCTTATATTACTTAAAATATGTATAATTGATTACTGCAGGCCTTATTGTCGCAACATTTTGTTATCTGTAGTTCTTCCCACCTCCAAATGATACTAACGGTAACTTCTTCATTTTTCTGTTTGGTTCTCTCTTTGTTAGTAATTTAATTTTTCTTTCTTTTCCCTTTCAATGAACCTTATAATTTTTATGTGCTGTGTCTGGAAAAGCTTTGGAAAAATTATAGTAAATAAAGTATGTGTTGCCATGAATCTAGACTCTCTTTCCTTCTTTCTAATTTGCTATTCTTTTGTTAATAGCAGGGTAGGAAATTTATTTTAGGAATTCTTGTGGGCAACTAATGGAATTTATATTTTCACATACAAAAACTAGAATTAAAACATTCTAGAGCAACATTTCTTTTTGCATTTACAATCAAATATTGAAAGCAGATGGGAATTATTACAAAGATTGTCTGTCAATGTCATTGCTACATACGTCATCATTTCATGTGAACCCTAATCAAATAAAAAGTTGTCTGATGGGGGAATTTTTCTTTTTATTGATTATAACACAACTGAAATTTAATGATTAGAAAGAAATATTTTGCCTGTTTTGCAATGTTATTACATTGCTTGTTTTGAAATATTTTAACAGTCTTTTGCAATGTATTTGCCTTGGACAGAAAAAAACCAAGTCAATTTTCATACTGTGTTTATTCACTAGAAAGAATAGAAAATATCTCATTATTTCACTTACAAAAATCAAATTAAGCTCAGCCAGACGACATAATTTGCAACAATAGAAGACAGATGATACGAGTACCTGAGCTCATTTTTATTTCGGTACAAGCTATACAACAACTAGATATTAATATCTCAACCATCGGAGAGTATCAAAACAAGCCAAAGTTCACGAGCTACATTGGCAATCTAGGCAGCTTTCAAGGTGTTTGCAACATCAATAACAAACCGGTACTTGACATCAACTTTAGCAAGACGTTCCATGGCAGTGTTCACGTAGTCCATAGGAATGACCTCAATCTCTGCTGTTATGTTGTGTTTAGCTGCAAAATCAATCATTTCTTGCGTCTCCTTCAATCCCCCAATGCCACTTCCAGCCACCATCTTCCTCCCTGTGATTACACATTTCAGGTTAGAAATGGTTTCCACCAGACAATTTTGGGTTCTACCCACTTTGAATGCAAATAACAAATTAGTAAGAGTAATGATATACAAATACAACTTTTGTACAAAATTATGTGGCTTCTGTGTTCCCTTCATTTCCAATCAAAACACCAATCATTTTCTGTATAATTTCACAATTTGACACACCATTCTTGATGTGTTTTCTATATAAATTTAATATCAAAATTTTACCCATAAGCAGAGGAAAGACCGGTAGCTCCAGCGGCTTGTCTGGTGCACCAAGCATGATGAGTTTTCCATGAGACTTCAGAAGACCAAACAATGGTAGGAGGGGGTGAACTGCAGATACTGTATCGAGGATACCATCCAATGTGCCCATGGCAGCCTGTGCACATTCAACATGGCAACATAAGAACTTGTAAATGCAGAAGAAATTCTCTAAAGTAAATTATAAGTCGATAACAACATAAGCAAGAAAAATTGTTACCTGCATCTGATCAGGGTCTCGACTGACCAAAAATGAATCAGCACCAAGATGTTCAATGGCTTCTTTCTTTTTGTTAGGTGATGTACTAATCACAGTCACCTTAGCACCAAATGCCTTTGCAAACTTCACGCCCACATGGCCGAGGCCACCTAAACCCACCACACCCACATGTATTCCAGGCTTGTCAAGTTCAAAATATCTCAGGGGACTGTAAGTTGTGATCCCAGCACAAAGAAGAGGAGCAACAGCATCAAGAGGTAGGTTGTCAGGAATGCGGACCACATAATGCTCATTAGCGACCATGTGATCAGAGTAACCTCCATACGTGGTTGTTCCATCAATATAGGTGGCATTGTAGGTCAGTATCTTTTTGGTACAGTAATTTTCAAGATCGTTGGCACAGTTATCGCACGAGTGACATGCTCCAACCAGGCACCCCACCCCAACTCTGTCCTCAACTTTGAACTTTTGAACCTTGCTCCCGACCTCAGTCACCACACCCACAATCTCATGCCTGAATTTAGTTGATAGTTGAAATAACAGAAGTAGTGAATGAAGATATCAGACTTTTCTGATCTATACACATCCAGATTAACTAGAAGAGGGACCAATAAGAGTAGAGGTAGAATTGGCATTGTTATGTGCAGCGAAATGATATGGGTGTTAAATTTGAGCTTGGTTTCATTTGCAAAAGCAATTTCATGGCCAATTTAAGGCACCTAGTTGGTTGTTTTTTCATGTTAGAAATAGAGACTAAAAACAAGGAAACAACAGAACCAGCTCTTGCAACATTTCTGTACGTTAATTGGCTAACTTTCCCTTTCTGCTACCTCAAAAGTTTCATTCCATAAGTTCCCTATAAATTTGGTCCGACTTCAATTTGTCAGCATAAGTGTCAAAATGGATGAGTTTTTCTTCTTCTTTTTTATTTTTATATTTTTGCCCTTCATTTCAGTTGAAGCAGATAGAAATGAGCTGGAAAAGTATTTCCTCCCCATTTAAACCTCACCTCACTCCCTTTGTTTTTTTTTTTATTAATATAAATATATATATATATATTTCCAAACAAGTGATTAAGATTTCTATTTCTTTTTATTTTCAGTCCAAATCACCCAACAATTGGCTATTAGCGCTTGCCAAACAAACTAATTGACAACTCTGATTGCATGTGTTCTAATTGATAAATTGGCTATACAAGAATCAACATTTCACATGTATACATATTATATATAGTGCGACTACGTGTAGGTCCTACTAAGTAGACTTATTGTCCAATAAGTTCTATAACAATTGATGACATTTTTCATCATATACTATTAAAAAACATCACTAATTGTTAATTTTCAGCGACGGTTCAGAAATTGTCACAAAAAAAGTCACTAATTATAAGTTTTAGCGACAGTTTAAAAAATTATTACAAAGGAAGTCGCTAATTTTTAACTTTCAACGATAGTTTGAAAATTTTGTCATAAAAAAAGTCACTAATTGTAAATTTTAGTGACAATTTATAAAAAAAAAATGATAAAAAAAGTCACTAATTGTCAATTTTTAACGACGTATGTAAAAAATTGTCACAAAAAATTATTTTTAAATAGGACTTGATGAGAATTAAGTTCAATTAATAGGACCTATTGATAGTTTAGAGAACTTACGTGCAGGTCTTAATATATGGACTTATTGTCTAATAGTTCCAATGATAAGTAATGACATTTTTTTATCAAACACTATTAAAAAATTTCACTAATTGTTAATTTCAGTGACAATTTGAAAATTGTTATAAAAAATGTCAGTAATTATAAATTTTAGCGACAGCTTAAACAAATCGTCACAAAAAGTTACTAATTCACAACTTTCAGCGACAGTTTGAAAAATTTGTCATAGAAAAACGACATTAATTATAAATTTTAGCGACATTTTATGAAAACCGTGACAAAAAAAAATCGCTAATTGTCAATTTTTAGCGACATATATAAAACATCATCACAAAAAAATTATTTTTAGCGACAATTTTGCTAGAATTTATTTTTAATAAAACTTGATGGGAATTAAATCAAAGTAATAGGATGTATTGTAATTTATCCGAATTTTCTGATCTATACACATCCAGATTAACTAGAAGAGGGACCAATAAGAGTAGAGGTAGAATTGGCATTGTTATGTGCAGCGAAATGATATGGGTGTTAAATTTGAGCTTGGTTTCATTTGCAAAAGCAATTTCATGGCCAATTTAAGGCACCTAGTTGGTTGTTTTTTCATGTTAGAAATAGAGACTAAAAACAAGGAAACAACAGAACCAGCTCTTGCAACATTTCTGTACGTTAATTGGCTAACTTTCCCTTTCTGCTACCTCAAAAGTTTCATTCCATAAGTTCCCTATAAATTTGGTCCGACTTCAATTTGTCAGCATAAGTGTCAAAATGGATGAGTTTTTCTTCTTCTTTTTTATTTTTATATTTTTGCCCTTCATTTCAGTTGAAGCAGATAGAAATGAGCTGGAAAAGTATTTCCTCCCCATTTAAACCTCACCTCACTCCCTTTGTTTTTTTTTTTATTAATATAAATATATATATATATATTTCCAAACAAGTGATTAAGATTTCTATTTCTTTTTATTTTCAGTCCAAAGCACCCAACAATTGGCTATTAGCGCTTGCCAAACAAACTAACTTACAACTCTGATTGCATGTGTTCTAATTGATAAATTGGCTATACAAGAATCAACATTTCACATGTATACATATTATATATAGTGTGACTACGTGTGGATCCTACTAAGTAGATTTATTGCCCAATAGGTTCTATGATAATTAATGACATTTTTCATCATATACTATTAAAAAACATCACTAATTGTTAATTTCTAGCGACGATTCAGAAATTGTCACAAAAAAAAGTCGCTAATTATAAGTTTTAGCGACAGTTTAAAAAATTATTACAAAAAAAGTCGCTAATTTTTAACTTTCAATGACAGTTTGAAAAATTTGTCACAAAAAAAGTCACTAATTGTAAATTTTAGTGACAATTTATAAAAAAAAATGATAAAAAAGCCACTAATTGTCAATTTTTAACGACGTATGTAAAAAATTGTCACAAAAAATTATTTTTAGTGACGATTGTACTAAGACTTATTTTCAATAGGATTTGATGAGAATTAAGTTCAATTAATAGGACCTATTGATAGTTTAGAGAACTTACGTGCAGGTCTTAATATGTGGACTTATTGTCTAATAGGTCCAATGATAAGTAACGACATTTTTTTATCAAACGCTATTAAAAAATTTCACTAATTGTTAATTTCAGTGACAATTTGAAAATTGTTATAAAAAATGTCAGTAATTATATATTTTAGCGACAGTTTAAACAAATCGTCACAAAAAGTTACTAATTTACAACTTTCAACGACAGTTTGAAAATTTTGTCATAGAAAAACGACACTAATTATAAATTTTAGCGACATTTTATGAAAACCGTGACAAAAAAAAATTGCTAATTGTCAATTTTTAGCGACAGATATAAAAAATCATCACAAAAAAATTATTTTTAGCGACGATTTTACTAGAATTTATTTTTAATAAAACTTGATGGGAATTAAATCAAAATAATAGGATGTATTGTAATTTATCCGAAATACATAAATACATACAGAGAGACAGGGATCTTGAATTCGACATTTCTTGGGCTAATTTCTTAAGCGTAGCGCAATTGATTAGGAGGTTAGTCTCAAGTTGTTGTTACCATAGTACTTGGTGTGGGCATAATACTCCCCCGCTGCGAGAGTCTTGACTTAAGCGAAACTTATTTTGGGAGATTGGGACAAGTTCCCAAGTTATAGTCTCCTTACTCGGAACAGACAATAGAACACCTTGGTAATTTCTGCAAGGGGCACTACTTAGGACGGACAAGTTCCCAAGTTATAGTCCTCTTACTCAAAATGGATAACAGGACACCTTGGTAATCTCTGCAAAGGGCGTTGTTTAGGACCTGTGGGAGAGTAGGGATGGCAATATCAACCCGGCCCGACGGGGACCCGGACCGCCTCGTCCCAATGAATAGTTTTTTTCCCGAAAATTATTCCCCATAGGACTGGGGCTAGTATTGAAAAATACATCCTCGATGATTTTCGGGCCGGGGACGGGGATTAATTTCTTGGCCCTGACCCCGCCCCGAAATTTGTCCGAAGCTTCCTCGCGTAAATACTACCTATTAGTTGTATTATAATTTTATATCTCTCACTTTCATATATCTCTCACTCTGACTCTCATCTCACTTTTTCACTCTCTCGTTCGTCTCTCTTTCACTCTCTTAACTCTCTGTCTTTCGTTCTTTTCTCCCTCATTCTCTCTCAATTCTCGTTCTTCTCTCTGTTAACTCTTTCATTTTCACAGTCATCGACACGGTGACACCACCACTACCGTTGGCCCGACCTCCTCTCTCTCTTTTCTTCTCACATTGGTTTCTCTCTCTCTCTCTCTCTCCACTTCGTTTCTCTCTATTCTTCACTGCCACCGCCACTGCCACCGCCACCGTTACCGCCGCAGAAGGTTTGTCTCTCTGTCACTACCACCGAACCCACCGCCATAGCTAGCCACTGTTGATCTCGCGCTTGGTCATTGGCGTCGCTCAAATCTGTTAGATCTGTTATCTCTCTCTCTCTCTCTCTATGTGATCTGATCTGTGTACTCGGATCTGTCTTTGTAGTACTGTTTTTGAAAACAGATTTTCTTTTTTTCAGATTATATATATATTTTTTAATTTAAATCTGTGTATACATATTGATTTGTTGATGATGATGAAACATATTCACTTTGCTTGGTTCTCATTTTTTAAAAACAGTTTTCAGAAAATTCTACACTCTTATTTTCCGTGTTTTTTTGTTTTTACTGAATATTTTTAATATTTTATGCAATTTTTTTACTTTTTAGACACACCTAACATAAATACACCTAAAAAGTAAAAAAATTATAAAAAAAATCTTTTAAAAATTCACTAAATACCAAAAATATAAAAAAAATATAAGAATTCAGTACATTTTTTTGAATTTTATATATTTTTATGTATTTATTAATTTTTTAAAATATTTTTCACAAATTTTTTATTTTTTAGATACATCTAAGTAAGGTACATCTAAAAAAGTAAAAAAAAAATGTTTAAAATTTAAAAAATATTCACTAAAAACAAAAAAAAAACACGAAAACCAAAAAAGTCAATTTTCAAAAAACTTAATCCAGAAAACTCAAACCAAACACACTGATTATTATTCATCAAAAAAAAATACAAAAATTATTTTCATACAAATTGTGAGACAACTCACTCAAACAGAAGGCAGCTGTGCTTGACTTTAGTGAGGATAAATTACACAGGCGGAAGAAAGTTTAACTTCACTTTTTCTAGCCCTCGAAAAATCTCTTGGCAAATTATAAATCTAAGCACAATTTATCATAGAATGTTTTATAAAGTTGGTTAAAAATTAATTTTTTAATTTTTTTGTCTTTTTATAAATAAAAAATATGAAAAATGCTTCGGACCCCCACTGAGGTGGCGCGCCGTGATTGGACAAAAAAAAAACTATTTTATTTATTTATTTATTTATTTTGAGTTTCAGCCAGTGGGGGCTCGCCACCTCACTGGGGGTATGTAATGTAGTTGTAAAAAATATAATAGGTGATGTGATTCAAAATGAGTTAAAAGCGGCTTTCCAAATGGACCCATAATTAATCCAAAAAAATGCTAAAGACACCAAATGATCTATCAAATTTTCTATCAAACCTCTCACATGAGTATAGGTTTGATAGAAAATTTGATAAATAATTTGAAATCTCTAGCCTAACCCATTAATCAAATCTATAAAATCAACTCTTCAAGCAAAATAAATATTAAATACAATAATTATCTTATTGATTAGTAAATTACGTAGGATGGTGCCACTAACACGTCCAATATTTTTTCAAGTGAACTGACTCTCTAAAATATCGAAGTTTGTTTATCTCTCTCAAAAGTAACTGAAAATTTAAATCTTTATAAAATGGGCAAATTTGCAAAGTTGTTACCCTAAACAAATGAATTGGCCAAAAACCTTTGGGGTCCATGGCAAAACAATCGATTGCAAAACGATGGATCCTAATTTCTATCATATTTTTCAATACTTTGGGTAATTGTATGCACTTGTTGCTTGCTTCCTACTAGTGCCGATTGCTTTGTTTTCCCATGTACCTGTTCATTTGTTTCAACAATTGCAAGGCCAAATACACTGCATTAACATTGAATTATTAGTCTGTGACATGGAAAGGAAATTTCATTCACTTATTAAGATTTATTGTGCAATGCCGAATTCTTGTGCATGGAGCAGGATGTGTGATGAGATTTGTTTTGAATTTGAATCAATTTGAGATTATGTTTTTTTGTATGTGTAGATAATTAAATTTGTGAGGAAAAGAAAATTTGAACGACGCCCATTGTACAAAATTATTGGAGCCACCACTTGTGTGCAGCAATACTTTATCAAGGAAAAGAGACTGGTTGGTTGTTGTCCTAGGATCACATTGATGTTTCATTTAGTTTGGACAATAAGTCCTGAGCATATCAAAAGTGGTGAAGTTATCAGAATGAAAAGTAGATCTGCCCAAGTTCAAGATTTGAATTTCCATAACATAGTGATTTACAAAATTCGAGTGTATCCAAAAAAAAAATACTAAAATTCTTAAGAACAATTCCAACGACCACAGCAGTAACCATCATCACCATTGCTGCCATTTCTACTTCCACTAGCAGCATCTGATCATCGCACTCTACGATCATCACCACCACCATGACTAACTGTCACAGCCACTGCCACCAACTCAATCAATGATGATGATGATGGAGTTATTACAATATTCCTCCCCCCAACCATTTTCTGACACCACACCAAATTGTTACCATCCATAATACCAATTCCAATTCTGTCAACCAAAAACACCTTACAAAGGAAATTTTGTCATATTTCTTCATGAGCACTGGTTGCAGTGTCGACATAAATTGAGTTGCAGACGAATACAGGTTTGGTGTCAAGTGTCAACTTGGAAAGATTATTATAGTCAAAATGAAAACAAACAAAAAATGAGCTTCATTGACTGCTTTAAAAGTGAGCAAACAATATGCAATAATACAGGGATGAAAAATGTCAGCAAACCTTAAAAGACTCTTTCGTTTCCTTTCTGAGGTGCATTTAGACAACCTCAAATTTAAAATTTGCCCATGTTTTCCTATCATAGTGTCTTAATTATGTTTATTCTGTGTTATGTTGTAGATCATCTTCGGGATTTCAATTTAAAACATATATGGAAGACTTGACTGATTACTCCCTACATTTAACACTTGATTCATGTGGAATTCCATCGTCAAACTATGAGTAAGAAAAACTGATTCACTATTTCCAAGATTGCAAACTTTTACAATTCAAACTTTTATTTATGTATTCAAACCGAGATACGACACATTGTCGCATCATATGCTGTGACACCAGCAACAGAAGACAGATGATACAAGTACTAGAACTTTTTTTTCTTTGGGGACAAAAGTACCTAAACTCTAAAGCAACTACTTATTAATACATCAACCATCAGACAGTATCAAAATAAACCAAAATTCAGGAGCCACATTGGCCAACTAGGCAGCTTTCAAAGTGTTGGCAACATCAATGACAAACCTGTATTTGACATCACCTTTTGCAAGACGTTCCATGGCAGTGTTCACATAGTCCATCGGAATAACCTCAATATCTGCGGTTATGTTGTGTTTAGCTGCAAAATTGATCATTTCTTGCGTCTCCTTCAACCCCCCACAGGCACTTCCAGCCACCAACTTCCTCCCTGTCATTACATATTCCAGGTTACAGGTTTCCAACAGCCAATTTTGGTTTCTACCTATTCTAAATGAATATGACAAATTAGTAATGTCAAATGTTTACCCATAAGCAGAGGAAAGACTGGTAGCTCCAATGGCTTGTCTGGTCCACCAAGCATGATGAGCTTTCCATGAGACTTCAGCAGACCAATCAATGGTAGGAGAGGGTGAACTGCAGATACTATATCAAGGATACCATCCATTGTGCCCATGGCAGCCTATGCACATTCAACATAACAACATAAGAACTTCTACATGCAGAAGAAATTCTAGAAAGTAAATTTGAAGTCCATAACAACACAAACAAAAAAATTTGTTACCCGCATTTGATCAGGGTCTCGACTGTCCAAAAATGAATCAGCACCAAGATGTTCAATAGCTTCTTTCCTCTTGTTAGGTGACGTACTAATCACAGTCACCTTAGCACCAAATGCCTTTGCAAACTTCACACCCACATGG
Organism: Camellia sinensis; assembly: GCF_004153795.1. NCBI lineage: Eukaryota > Viridiplantae > Streptophyta > Magnoliopsida > Ericales > Theaceae > Camellia > Camellia sinensis. Next base: position 943,437 of record NW_021024578.1, read on the forward strand.
CCGAGGCCACGTAAACCCACAACACCCACATGCATTCCAGGCTTGTCAAGTTCAAAATATCTCAGGGGACTGTAAGTTGTGATCCCAGCACAAAGGAGAGGAGCAGCAGCATCAAGAGGCAAGTTCTCTGGAATGCAAACCACATAATGCTCATTAGTGACCATGTGATCAGAGTAGCCTCCATATATGGTTGTTCCATCATGGTAGGTGCCATAAAAGGTCGATATCTTTTTGGAACAGTAATTTTCAAGATCACTGGCACAGCTGTTGCACGAGTGACATGCTCAAATCAGGGTCCCCACCCCTACTTTGTCCCCAACTTTGAACTTTTGAACCTTGCTCCCGACCTCAGTCACCACACCCACAATCTCATGCCTGAATTTAGTTGATTACAGAAATATCAGAAGCAATGAACGAAAGGATCAAAATTTCCTCATCTTTATACATCCAGATGATTAACTAGAGAACCAGCACCATCAATATTTCTCTTCATTAATTGGCTAACTTTCCCTGTGTTACCTCAAAAGTTTCATTCCAAAAGTTCCATATAAACTTGGTCCATCTTCAATTTGTCAGCATCAGTGTCAAAATGGATACTTTCTTTAATTGTTGTTATTGCCCTTCATTTGAGTTGAAGCACTTGAAAATTGAGTTGGAAATAATTTGGAGGATCTCCAAACAATACGATAAATCTTAGATAGGAACTTAAAAAGTAATATTTGACATCTCTACAAGCTCCAACTAAAAGGTCGTTTGCCTAAGTGGCATTTGGCATTGCCTTCCCCATATCAAATTTGACATACGGCGGCCCAGATGTCAATTTTATTTTTATTTTTTGCATTGCTTATTGTGTGTGTGGTTTTCTAAAACAATTTAAAACAAACTGAAATAAATAAATAAAATTAAAGTAAAAGTTATAATAAAACAATAAATTTAACATATTGGATGGAAAGTTTACTTTTAGAGAAGTCAAATTTGAGGATATCAAACTTTATATTTGAAGATTTGGTTGGAGATGCTCTAAGGGCTATATTATTTTTCCAAACAAACTAATTGACAACTCTGCTAATTGATAAAAAAGCCATACAAGAATCAATATTTCAAATGTACATATATATACACACACATATATATATATATAGCGAGAGAGAGAGAGAGAGAGAATACCCAGGGAGGAGGGGGTAAATGGAGCCACCCCAGTCGTTTTTAATTCGGTGAAGGTCAGTGTGACAGATCCCACAATACAACACTTTAAACCTCACATCTTCATCCCCGGTTTCCTTGCAACATCATATCATATGCACAATTACATTATATATATAGATCAAACTTCACTCATCACCATCATAGATCACGAATGAGCACGAAATAACGAACGAACAAGTATAAATGTTTGTATGGTGTATGTATAACAGAGAACTCACTTCTTTTTTTTCTTACAAATTGCCTGAATTATAAAGTAGCAAAAAGAGAGAAAGAGAATCAAAGAAGATGGAATGTGATTGAGAAAAAACCTTCTTGAGAATTTGAAGGGAGAAAGTAGGCCGGACTGGTCTCTGGCAGCCCATCCAAATGTCTTCACTGCGTGTTCTTCCCCTGCCGATTTCCCCATTAATTCACCACCAATTTCTACTAGCGAAAGCAGATATTCAGAGAAACTCAGAGAGAAGATGATGAAGAGTATGTGATCAAATGTATGGGTATTTATTTATTTACCTATAGATGTGGGGCATGGCAATTGGCTGACGTAATTGCTGAAGTAAGCGGCGGCGCCATCAGAAAAAATTTTCCCACCAATTTCAGAAAATTTGAAACCTTATTATTGAAATTAAAACCCTATAACTAAGTTATTAATGATAATAACCATAAGCTCAAGGAAAATATTTGGTAACCTAAATTTCTGTGACTTGAATGGTTCGAATGTGTTAAAACGACGTCGTTTTACACTCAAAACGACGTCGTTGTCGTTTTGAGTATTTCGAGCCACTTGAACCATATTTTTCCGGGCCACATTGTAAGCTGAATTGAAAAAAAAAATAAGAAAATAAAAAAACTACTCTCAAATTTATCAGTTTACCCCTTTCTTATAACCTGGCACTGCTTCTCTGACGTAACTGTTGAAGTAAGTTAGTTTTAATTCGTTAATGTTGTGCTAACCTCTTCGCAGTATAATTAATTGTGAAAAGCAAATTGGTATCAAAGAGCAAAAAAAAAAAACAAAAAGGACAATTATATATTTTGTTGCATGTGATTAGGATGAATATTTTATGATAAAAATTCAATCTAATAGCTTGAATACTATAAAAAAACAAAGCTACAAAAGTTCTAATGAACCATCATTCTATATGAATATTTTATAAATATATATTTTTTAATATTGATACATCCTTATAGGCTTTAGAACCAATTAGAGCATCTTTAATAGATATTTTATTTCTATTTTTTGGGAGAGATTACTATATGCGTTCCTCAAAAAGTGTATGCAGTATGTCTTTCATAATTTTTTTTTTTTTATAAAATTTCATAACATAAATCACAAAATGTCATATAACTTCTTTCATAAAAAAAATATCATAATAAAAACCACAGGAGTGTCATAACTTTAGAATGCATACTATAAATTTATTATTTGTAATTTTACTATGAAGTAACATAACACATACGCATACCACAACATTGATAAATTTTACCACAAAAAATCATAAGTTTTGTACAATTTGCATTTTTTTTCTTTTTTGTTGATGTGTAACTTTTTTGAATTTGCTAGCCTACTTGCTTTTCTTGTTACTTTGTATTCTTCCACTGGACCATCTCCAGAATCTCATGCCTGAATTCCATTACAGTAACCTGCAGAAACAATAAAAAAAAGTTCTGATTTTATTGATATTTGATGTTTTATGATCTGCTTGTCAGTTAGTCATCTAAGGGCTCGACGAGAGGAGACATGAAAAAAAAATGAAAGATGGAACTGATGTGGAGGTGGAGCCTGATCCTGAGCAACCCGCTCAAGCAGGTCCTAGGCCGCACGATTGGTCAAATGCAACGTGCCATTTCAATAGATGGATTAGCAGTGGAGTGGAGAATGCCAAAGCGTGTCCGCTCAAGTGAGCAGATCAACTGCTTTCTCTATTGAAGGTAAGAGACTTTTACCACTCAAACTTTTATTTATGTTTTCAAACTGAGATATTACACAATACCGCTGTATCATAAGCTGTGACACCAGCAACAGAAAACAGATGATACAAGTACCTGAACTGTTTTTTCTTTGGATACAAGAGCATCTATACTCTAAAGCAATTACATATTAATACATAAACCATCAGGCAGTATCAAAAATGCCAAAAGTTCAGGAGCTATATTGGCCAACTAGATAGCTTTCAAAGTATTGGCAACATCAATGACAAACCGGTATTTGACATCACTTTTTGTAAGACGTTCCATGGCAGTGTTTACATAGTCCATAGGAATGACCTCAATATCTGCTGTTATGTTGTGTTTAGCTGCAAAATCAATCATTTCTTGTGCCTCCTTCAACCCCCCAGTAAGACTTCCAGCCACCAACTTCCTCCCTGTCATTACACATTCCATGTTAGATATGCTTTCCACGGGGCAATTTTGGTTTCTACCTACTTTGAATGAATATAACAAATTAGTAATGACAAAGTGTATACCCATAAGCAGAGGAAAGACTGGTAGCTCCAGTGGCTTGTCTGGTGCACCAAGCACGATAAGCTTTCCATGGGACTTCAGTAGACCAAGCAATGGTAGAAGAGGGTGAACTGCGGATACTGTATCAAGGATACCATCCATTGTCCCCATGGCAGCCTATTCACATTCAAAATGGCAACATAAGAACCAGTCAACCAGTACATATGTAAGAGAAATTCTATAAAGTAAATTTTGTCCGTAACAACATAAAACAGAAAAATTGTTACCTGCATCTGATCAGAGTCTTGACTGACCAAAAATGAATCAGCACCAAGATGTTCAATGGCTTCTTTCTTCTTGTTAGGCGATGTACTAATCAGAGTCACCTTAGCCCCCAAAGCCTTTGCGAACTTCACACCCACATGGCCAAGGCCGCCTAAACCCACCACCCCCACATGCATACCAGGCTTGCCAAGTTCAAAATATTTCAAGGGACTATAAGTTGTGGTCCCAGCACAGAGGAGAGGAGCAGCAGCATCAAGAGGCATGTTTTCAGGAATGCGGATCACGTAATGCTCATTAGTGACCATGTGATCAGAGTAACCTCCATATGTGGTTGTTCCATCATGGTAGGTGCCATTGTAGGTCTCTATCAGTTTGGGACAGTAATTTTCAAGATTGTTGGCGCAGTTGTCACATGAGTGACATGCTCCAACCTGGCCCGTCACCCCAACTTTGTCCCCAACTTTGAACTTTTGAACCTTGCACCTGATCTCAGTCACAACACCAACAATCTCATGCCTGAATTGAGTTGACAATCGAAATCAGAAGTAAAGAATGAAAGGATCAAACTTTCCTCATCTATATACATCACTAGAGGAACCATTAACACTTGAGGTAGAACTTGTTGGCTCCATCCACTACCCACATGGTAAGGAGCCCACCATCCACATGGTGTGGGTGGCACCATGTGGTAAAAGAAGCTGGTGGAGGGCAACACCAACTCACTAAAGGAAGATAGTGAGGGTGGCACCACCTTGGCCAATTATGGCTATCACTTCACCTACTCCTCCTCTCTTGGTTATAAATTGAGATGAGTGAGGAGGGGTTGGAAATCATCAGAAATTGGAGAGTGAGAGCTGTGAGTTGAGTGAGTTTTCTCTGTATTTGTATTTTGCTCCATTTTAGTGAAAACTTCTCGTTTCTATCCGTGGATGTAGGCATTGGGCCGAACCACGTAAATATTGTGTTCTCTGTGTGTGTGAGATAATTCTTTTTTGGGTGTGTTTGATCCTAACAAATA
>NW_021024578.1:949354-997739 GCF_004153795.1 Camellia sinensis
CGCAGGCCGCGTCAGCGTGCCACGTCGTCAACACGTGGCGACACGTCAGCAAAGGGTGCCACATGTCCGTCCACGAAGCGGTCCAGGTCATCGCCACGCGGCAGCCAAGTCAGCGCCACGTGGCCATCCACGTCACCGGAACGTGGCCAACTGTCAGTGACACGTCAGCAAAGGTATGCCACGTGTCTGCCCCGTCAACTAGAGGCAGGGAGGGATCCAGTGCTACGCGGCAATGGTGCAGCCGCAGGAGGAGGAAGGTTCCAGTGCTTTGCGGCGAAGGTACAGCCGCAGATTTGAGGCGTACAAAATGTTTTGGCTAGATCGAAGCCATTTCATTTGGAGTCCGTTTTTGGTGATCCAATAGTGGTTTCCGACTATTTGGAGTATTCCGGACACATCCGTACGGTCAGATTTTGGAGAGGGCAGAGGTAGAGGAAGAAGTAAAAGTAGAGGGCGTTCACAGTCCAGACAGGACAACACGAGGAGGTGTTTTTACTGTGATCAAGAGGATCACGTAATAAGAGATTGCCCAGAGAAAAAGGCGGACAGACAAGCCAAAGAGAAGGCTAAGGGACATGGAGGTCCCTCAACTACAGCAGTTGCAGTGAATTCCTCTGATGATGAAGAGGTGATGCTTACAATCTCGTCAGAGTTGGAAACACCCGGTTGGATTTTGGATTCAGGGTGTACGTTCCACATATGTGCGGATAGGAAGCTTTTCTCCACTTACCGAAGAGTCAGTGGTAGCATTATCCGGATGGCCAACAACACAGTGAACAGAGTTGTCGGCATAGGGACAGTGCGGTTCCTTACTAAGGCTGGAAGAAAAGTAATTTTATCTGAGGTCCGACATGTGCCAGGAGTACGGAGGAATCTAATCTCCCTGAGTATGCTAGATCTAAAAGGAAATTGTTTCTCATCTAGTGGGGGGGTTCTTCATGTACGCAGAGGTGATAGAGAAATGTTGCAAGGCAAATTGTGCAACAAACTGTACAGACTGGAAGGAGAAGTTTTGACAAAGATGAGTGTTGTCAAATGCCAGTCGAAGGGTACAAAGAGAGAACATACGCAACCAAAGCGTATGATTGAGCAAGGCTTTCATCAGGAATGGCGAAAACGGTACACGAGAATGCAAGGAGGCAGTTCAAAGGTGCACAGATCTGAGCCAGTGAAGCCAATCTTGAAGAAAGTTCAGAGCAAAGAAACCAAGTCTGTAGAGACTATGCCAGTGAAGAAGAGAGTTTCTTTTGCTTCCGTGTTAGAGACATTTTGCAACCTCTCAAAAGATGCATGGAAGGGAGGGATGCAATCTCGAGTCGCAAAGTGAGCTTTGCAATGCACTCCAATAAGGGGGTGCAAGCACTATGCACGGAGTTGCATAGTGGTAACTTGTACAGACCGGTGGAAGTTGTCTTGGCAGAAGGGCTAACTGTCAAACATCAGTACGGACGTACAAGTGAGACAGAACCGAACATCAGGGATTGCAGCACAGACAACGGGCGTATGAGATCGCTGGGAAGTTGTTCTGAAGTGCAGAAAGCAAAGGCTGGTTGTTCAGAAATAAGCTCCGAGCAAGGAAAATTGAGGATGTTGATGTGTCAAACTCTGAAGTTTTCTAGTTGCTCCCGTGTTCATCATGCAAAGAGTTGCACGGTAATGCAAGGGTATCCTGAGCAGGGGGTACAGGGCATCCAATCAGGGAGAGCTGTGTCTTGGCAGTCTAAGCTGCAGAAGTGTGTTGCTTTATCCAACACCGAGGCAGAGTATATTGCCGCAGCGAAAGCCGAGAAAGAAGTTAGTTGTCCATGTGGGCGTGGAGGGAGAGAATTGTTGGCTCCATCCACTACCCACATGGTAAGGAGCCCACCATCCACATGGTGTGGGTGGCACCATGTGGTAAAAGAAGCTGGTGGAGGGCAACACCAACTCACTAAAGGAAGATAGTGAGGGTGGCACCACTTTGGCCAATTATGGCTATCACTTCACCTTCTCCTCCTCTCTTGGTTATAAATTGAGATGAGTGAGGAGGGGTTGGAAATCATCAGAAATTGGAGAGTGAGAGCTGTGAGTTTTCATCTCCTCCTCTGTATTTGTATTTTGCTCCATTTTAGTGAAAACTTCTCGTTTCTATCCGTGGATGTAGGCATTGGGCCGAACCACGTAAATATTGTGTTATCTGTGTGTGTGAGATATTTTTCTAGGTGTGTTTGATCCTAACAGAACTAACATTGTCATGTGCAGTCAAATGGCATGGGGGTGTTAAATTTGAGCGCACTTTCATTTGTAAAAGCAACTTCATGGCCAATTTAAGTCACCCAGTTGGATGTTTTCATGTTAGAAATAGAGAATTCAAACTAGGAAACAACAGAACCAGAACCAGCAATATTTCGTACATTAATTGGCTAACTTTCCCTATCTGCTGCATTAAAATTTCATTCCGTAAGTTCATTGTAAAGCTTGGTCCATCTTCAATTTGTCAGCATCAGTGTCGAAAAGGATAACATTGCTTTTTTTTTTTTTTCTTTTGGGATAAGTAAATGTTTTTTTTTTTTTTTTTTTTTAATGATTGTCATTGCATGTCATTTGTGTTGAAGGGGTAGTCTTAGTGCACAAGATGTATGCAGTCCTACTCTGCATGTTCATTTCAGTTTAAGCAGACAGAAAACGAGTTGGAAATAACCTAGAGCATCTCCAATCAACATGCCAAATCTCATATGACAACTCAGAAAAGCAATATTTGGCTTCTCTACAAGCTACAAGCTACAACCAAAATGCCATTTGCCTATGTGGCTTTTGGCATTGCCCTACCCATGTCCAATTTGGTGTACGATGGGAGATGTTAATTTTTATTTTTATTTTTTTCTTTTGCTTTGTTTATTATGTGAGACCTACATTAAAAAGAGATTAAATTAAAATATATAATAAAATGAAAAATTTAACATATTGGATGTAGTATTTATTTTAAGAGACTGTCATGCTCTAGTATTTTGCCAAACAAACTACAATTGACAACTCTGATTGGTGTCAACTGTTTTATAAAGTGGCCATATAAGAATCAACATTTCACACACATATACACAAACAGAGAGAGAGAGAGAGAGAGAGAGAGGGTTCATACCCGGGGAGGAGGGGGTAATTGGAGTCACCCCAGTCGTTTTTAATTCTGTGAAGATCAGTGTGACAGATACCACAATACAACACTTTGAGCCTCACGTCTTCACCCCCCGTTGCCCTGCAAACATCATATCCACAATTACGTTACATATATATTTATATATATAGATATACATATAGATCCAACACCAGTCAGAACCATCATAGATCATAAAAAAGCAAGAAATAATGAAAGAACATGTATAAATGCTTGTGTGGTGCATGTATAATGGAGAACTAACTCGATTCATTTTTCTTACAAATTGCCTGAATTATAAAGTAGCAAAAAGAGAGACAATAACAAATTCACAGTCGATGCCCTTATACCATCAAAGAAGATGGAGAGAGCGAAAGTGAAAGTGAAAGTGAAAGTGAAAGTACCTTCTTGAGAACTTGAAAGGAGAAAGTATACCAGACTGGTCTCTGGCCGCCCATCCAAACGCCGTCACTGCATGTACTTCCTCCGCTGATGACTCCATTAATTACCTGCAATTTCTAAGAAATGCAGAGAGAGAGAGAGAGATCATGGAGAGTATGTGTGCAAGTGTAAGAGTATTTATATACATGTGGGGGCATGGGAAGGGAAATGATCCAGACCCCCAGCACCCGACACAATTGTGAGAGAGGGGGAGGACAGAGCGGAGGAAAAAAAACAAATAATAATAATAATAATAATAATAATAATGTGTGGTCTAAAATCAGTTGAGGGTTGTGGGCTCAAAAATGACGGGCGTCTCAAGTATTTTCCGCATGGAAGTTGGCTGACGTAACTGCCGAAGTAGGTCCTGTCTCCTTGGTCAATGCTGTGCTAAGCTCTACACAGTTTGTCAAAGATGATAAAACTCAAATTAGAAAATATATCTATCGCTTGTTATTTCTTTTTCTATTTTGTTGTTGGCTTATTTTGAAATTACTATTTTATCCTTAACTTGGTTGGTGAAACAATTTGTGTGGTGATATCTTGAAAATTATGTAAGACATTTTGGTTGCTTTGGTTGTTGTTGGCTTATTTTGAAATTATTATTTTATCCTTAACTTGGTTGGTGAAACAATTTGTGTGGTGATGTCTTGAAAATTATGTAAAACATTTTGGTTGCTTTGGTTGTTGTTGGCTTATTTTGAAATTATTATTTTATCCTTAACTTGGTTGGTGAAACAATTTGTGTGGTGATGTCTTGAAAATTATGTAAGACATTTTGGTTGCTTTGGTTGGAAGGTTTGTTTTAGGATGCTTATTTTGGAAAAATTCTATTCCCATACACCACATTATCTCTATATATATCATTTCTCACTCTACACACTTAGTAATTTGATTCTTAGGTATTTATCTCAGTCCACACACCACACATTCTAAATATACTTATTTAATAAAAAATGTGTACACACCCTCATATTAGCCCACACAAATTTCCAAAATAGCCCTCCCTTCAACTTTCACATCCCACCCTCCACCTTGCACGATCCAGCCTCTCCATCATCGTCTAGCCTCTCCATCCTCGACAGGCATTCTCCGGTAGCCTGCAGCCTCCAGCCAAACACTTTGTACGAATTTTAACAGGACTTCCAAAAAGTTTAGAAAAGTTTGTCACACATGAACCTAGAATAACAAGAGCTTCAAAGCAAAATAGGGCAAGAGTTTACCTGCTCACGGACATCATCACAGGCAGAGCTTAAAAGTAGCACTAACTTGGGGACAACACAATGTTCAATGACAACTCGAGTATGCTCTGATGTCCCAGATGCAGCATTGGTCAAAGCCTATGATGCTTCAAACTGAGAACAAAGACAAAATCAAGCTTGTGCTAGATTGATTACATCAATCAAAAATAGAGCCAGTTCAGTGAAAAAAAAGTTACCTTTCATAAACTTATCTCAACTAGTCTGATTCGACGGTGCTAGCTATGGACTCTCTGACGCGATTCTAGCAGAGATCAGCAAGCTTTAGAACATGGACACTCTGTTCCTTCAAGTGAACGCGTTTGTGGGAGCATTAACGACTAAGTGTGGTTACTCGAAGAGCTTTGAAATCTATGGATCTGTCAAACAACATGTTTTCCAGCGAAATACCGGTGTCATTTGCCCAGCTCAAGAACTTGACCCTTCTTAATCTGTTTCAAAACAAGCTCCATGGTTCAATACCCGAGTTTATTGGTAATTTGTGAGATGAAATGGCTGGTGAGATGGTGGTGGGTGAGATGTATATGGAGAAATTGTGAGATGGTAATTTTGTTAAAGGATAAAATAGTAATTCTGAAAAAATTCATTAAGTGTGTGGAATAAGGAAATTTGGTATATGGAAATAGAATTTCCTCTTATTTTGCCCTTAACTTGTTTGGGAATTTTCTATTTTGCCCTTTTATTTTATATAATTTACTAATGGTATAACAATTATGCAAACATTCTAGTCAATTGTAAAACATAAATATTTCATTTTTTAATAAATTTCAAGTGCACCCGTAATGTTTGTTTAAAATATGAATTAGTCCTATAATAATACAAATTACAACTATCATTTGTTATAAATTTTAATTTAACCCAATAATCAGAAGAAGAAAAATAAATAACTATTCTCCTACGCAATAATAAATTATCAAAATTATTCATTGAAAAATATTTCTTATATCATTAAAAACTGTTAATTGACTTAATACTTTATTTATTAACAAAATGGTTAATTGAAAGATATTTTTCATATCATTAAAAATTGCTAATTGACTTAAGGATTTATATTTATTAATAAAATTGATCATTTGTTACGCGAGTATGATTTATTTATTAATAAAATAGGTCATTTGTATATATATGTATTATCTTCTGCATCTTTATTGGTTCAGTTTTTTTTTTTTTAGATGGGAATTTATCTTATCTCTTTTATACTAAAATGTATACTTTATTTTGTTTATCTTTATGTCTTCATACTTAATCTTCCTAAAAAAGAAAAGAATATAATTATAAAAATAAATAACTATTCTCCTACGCAATAATAAATTATCAAAATTATTCATTGAAAAATATTTCTTATATCATTAAAAACTGTTAATTGACTTAATACTTTATTTATTAACAAAATGGTTAATTGAAAGATATTTTTCATATCATTAAAAATTGCTAATTGACTTAAGGATTTATATTTATTAATAAAATTGATCATTTGTTATGCGAGTATGATTTATTTATTAATAAAATAAGTCATTTGTATATATATGTATTATCTTCTGCTTCTTTATTGGTTCAGTTTTTTTTTTTTTAGATGGGAATTTATCTTATCTCTTTTATACTAAAATGTATACTTTATTTTGTTTATCTTTATGTCTTCATACTTAATCTTCCTAAAAAAGAAAAGAATATAATTATGTTAAAACGATAGGCTTATTATATTTTTTCTAATTGTTATTATTTATAATATAATTTATATAAACGTGCCACTAAATATCATTTTTTTGTGGCATTTTCTAAAAATATGCCACTAGTGTAGTGCCACTAAAGTATGTTTTTGTTGTAGTGTATATTGAAATAATAATTTGTGCCTTACATGGACATTTGTAACTAGTATATATGTATTACATATAGCACGTGATTTTTTTTTCTTTTTTCGATTGGATTGAATGTGACGAGGATGAAAATTTTATCAGCAAATTTTGGACAATGAAGAAGCCAATCTTATAATTTCGATAAACTTGCAAAAGTTTCTGACATGAATTCCATCATTGATCTAAGCGAAATGTTATACTTTGGCTCCCTGTACAAAAACAGTTAAAGATTACATTTTAATAAATAAAATATTTTAATTTTATTAAAAATGTAATAAAAAAATTAATTTGATATTCTAATCACATTTAATTTGATTAAGTGTTATAATATTTATTTTTTATATCACTTTTTAATGAAGTGTGGTTATATACATATTTTTAATTAAGTGTGATTATATTTATTTGTTTATATATATATATATGTATACTAGCGGCCAGGCACACGCGATGCGTGTGTAAATTTATTTGAAAACTCAATTGATAAAATTTTTAATACATCCTCATTCAATTTGTTTTTTGTTTTTTTTTTTAATTTATATATTCAATTGCATAATTAAAATTTATGATAATTATATAAACCTCTAAAAAAAATAGAAAAACCTAATCTTTTTTAATAAAAGAAAACCAATCCGATTAAATGACGTTATCAAATGAGAAAAGGAAGCAAAACAATGATTTGGATGAGAACAATCTCATTAAATTAAATTAATAACCACTTGCAAAAAATTCTTTAATCTTTCCACCAAACTCATTCTTATCCGTCATTATTATCTCATGTCCAACCCATAATGCGCACAGTAATAATAAAACACAGCATTCAAGTTTCATTCAATTCCGATCTAACCACTCTCGCTCCGATTCAGCTTCACAGAGGACACATAGATCGCCTGATAATACAAAATAATGGTATAAAAAAACAGAATTTTTGTTCAAAACTTGTAATAACCCAACCTGTAATATACTTAATTACGCATGCGATTATGTGTTCGATATGAATTTGTATGTTTAATTTTGTTAAAACGTTTGAGAAATTATGATTATTATGAATTAAATCTATTTACGAGGTATCCAATATGAATATGAAATTTATCGACAATGATTTTGGATTTGATTTGAAATTGAGGGCCTTGGTGATTTACGAAACAAAAATTGATGATGATAATAAGCTTAATTTAATATTTGGAACCTCCTTGTTTTATTTTGGGCATTGATCGAAGTGGTAACATAATGGTAAAGTAGGAGTAAACCAAGAATTTAATTCGGATAATTTTTTCTACGAACAGTCGTCACTCTTTTGCCTTTTTCTTTTTCCACACTTTGAATTTGGGTGTGAGGCTAGAACTATTGGAAATCTTATTTCCGGGGCTTCGATTTGAACACAAGAATGACCTAGAACAGAGTCCGAATGAGAGAGTTATACCCGTTTGAAGTTTTGGAATCTGTGCTGGAAGCAGGTACGCTCGAGGGAAAAAAGAGACGCTCGAGCGGACCACGCAAATTCAGCAAGTTTAAAGGCACTTTTCTAGACCATTCTTTACATTTCCATCTCCTCTCTTCATTTCTCTCACCCTTGGTCCGAAAACCCTAGGTTTTTGACCCCAAATATCTTCCATTCCTCTAAGTTTTGGGCAAGATCCCTTACAAGAAAGTGAAGAGGCTTGAAGATCAACATGTTCTACCGATTAGAATTCGGATTTGTAAAGGAATCTCATCAAAGCTTTGCTCTTTTGCTCGATTCTTGGGGTAGAGGTCCTAGATCTTCTTCAATACTTGCATTAATAGATAGATTTGTGGTATTTTGATTATATAAAGGCAAAATTTATATTTTTGAGCATATGGTGTTATATCATGGGAATTGTAGTATTAGGATTCAATTGTTGGGGTAAGATTATGGATTATGAACCTTGGGTGTTTAATCAATGGGAAAATTGGAATAAAAAGAAGTAGTGTGAGAAGTTTTAATTTTTCTTGAAAGTCTTAATTTTTCTTAAAAACCTTAAGTTGAGTCATGATGACAATTAATGATTTTTCCCAAATTGAAAGTAACATCATAAAATTGAGAGGTTGAATTATATATATACAAGTTTAATTGTATTTTGGAAATGTTTGAAAATTATGTTAAAATTAGCGATTGAACCTTTATTATGGATAATGTAAATCATGCTATAACATGGAATGAAATTTGGGGGAAAAGATGTGTCAATGATATGGACGACATAAATTTGGCTATGGACTGTTAAAATGGGATTCAAGAATTTATCTTGAATTATGTTAAAGTGCAAATAGTGTTGTTGAATTAAGTTGTGTTGACTTATGTTGAATTAAGTTGTGTTTGAATCATGTTGAGTTATGTCGGGTTGTATTAAGTTTAGGTTCAATTTGGAGAATTATTCTTGCATTAAGTTCTATAAGTTACATGCAACAAGGGTTTATTAAAGATTTGACCTATACAAATGAGTTAGGTTAAGGATTATGGAAATCAACTTAGAAATTAGTTACTTTGGGTTTGATTTTGCATGTTTTATATGAATTTGAGTCTTATTTTTACATGCATGTAATTTAGAGAAATTAAAGGATTAATTCATGAACACGGTTAAGGTTAATCAATATGGAAATAATTATAATTTTTCAATTGAGCTTGGGTTTGAAAACCTTGATATATATATGAGATGTAAATTTACATGCATTATGGATTTCTAATAATTGATTTCATATTTTGATGAAATAAGAATTAAGCTTTGGAAATTTATGGGTTTATGAACAATGAGCTTAATTTATAATTAAAAGAGTTTTGATGTAAATGATTTAAAATGGATCATATTTTCTTGATTATTCAAGAGTTTGTATGTTTTAGACAAGCCATGTGTGAACCCAAGTTTTGAAATTATTTTGAAAGCTCAATTCAAGTTTTAGAATTTGTGAATTTGGAATTGAGCTTGATATGAAGAACATGAATTGAGTTGAATTTGATGAATTTGAGATTTGTGTGTACATGCATGTAAAGGATTGTCATGAGTTTGCATATTTGAATACAAACATGCATTTCATTATGAATTGAGGGCTATTTGGCACATGCAAGCATGATAATGTTGAATTTCATGAAGTTGATCAACAATTGTACTATTTAAGTTGAGAATGAAGCCTATATTTCACATGCATGTATATTTCAAAATGATATGGAAATTAATTTGCATGAGCTTTGAAGTTATATGGTGGAAATACGAGTCTTATGATATTAATTACATTGATTGGAGCCAAGTTTTGAACCTCAAACATAATATGGAAAAACCTAGAATTTGACCTGTCCACTCGAGCGTGGAGAGTCCCGCTCGAGCGTAACCTGTTTTACTAGACTCCTCGCTTGAGCGTCAAAAGTCTCGCTTGAGCATAATTTGCAAGCAATCAGTACTTTTGCAGACCAAAGGGGTCCGCTCGAGCGGCCGAAGCTACGCTGGAGCGGAGGGCCCTATTTCAGAAATTTTGAAATGATGTTCTATGCTTTGTTTTCCATTCTCTTTCATTTCAAAGCACTCTTAGGCATGCATTAAACATTGTAAATGAATTAAAGAACATGAAAGGAGCCTAAGAATGTCAAACAAGTTAAAGAACGGAATGAATTGTAATATGACCCAATATGTTATGAATTATGTAGGGTCAAGCGCAGGGATGAACCAAGCACCAAAACACTGTGAGTAATAACTTAGTAAAGCTAAGTACAAGATAAGATACTTTCTGTCTATGAAGTAAGATCTGTTTAATAAGATACTATGTTTTATTCTATGAATGATTGTCCAACTTTGACAAGTATGTTGCAAGTGACATTATGCTATGATTCAAGTATGTTACAAATGACATTATGCTATGATTCAAGTATGTTACAAATGACATTATGCTATGATTCAAGTATGTTATAAGTGACATTATGCTATGATTCAAGTGTGTTACAAGTGACATTATGCTATGATTCAAGTATGTTACAAATGACATTATGCTATGATTCAAGTATGTTACAAGTTCCCAGTCCGGAGGTTCTTTATGGAACTGACAAGCTATCTATACCCGGCTGGAGGTTCCTAAGTGAAACTGGCAAGTTTACAAGTTCCCAGTCCGGAGGTTTCTTATGGAACTGACAAGCTATCTATACCCGGCTGGAGGTTCCTAAGTGAAATTGACAAGTTTACAAGTTCCCAGTCCAGAGGTTCCTTATAGAACTGACAAGCTATCTATACCCGGCTGGAGGTTCCTACATGAAACTAACAAGTTTACAAGCTCCCAGTCCGGAGGTTCCTTTATGGAACTGACAAGTTATCCTTACCCGGCTAGAGGTTCCTTTATAAAACTAGCAAGTATGACCTTTGATGCTTGGTATATGATTTGTAACGCTAACGGATGAACTATGTATGATCGAACATGAATTCTGATTTCTGTATATAAATTGACTAAGAATATGAATATGAATATATTCTATGTACAAGACTCTATTTTTGTGTATTGACATCATTCACTAAACCCTTTACTTTGTTATTATTCACTGGGCTCTAGCTCACTGTATTATTTATGTATGTAGGTGATTAAACGCATGACCAGGCTTAGAGGCGTCTGCCTGGAATCTATTTTTATCAGCCAACTTATGTGCCTCCCGTGGAGGTTCCGGATATGTTAAGTGGCTTGGCCTATGTAATTTAAAGTTCAAGTTTTATTTTCCTGTTTGGTTAAACAAGGCTTTGATTATTTTGTAAATTGGGCTAAGTCCCTTTTTGTCTAATCTGTATATATATGATGACGTATGAATGATGTATAAATGTGTATATGAAAAGTTTCAAATTTTTCTGTCTCATAGGTCTGCACAGCTCAATGGATGTTGAATATTTGTTATTTGCTTCCGTTAGCCCCTAATATTATGTTAATATATCCCAGAGGCCTTCGGTAATCTCAGGATTACTGGCCGGTTGCAATGCTAAATCTATAGGGGCGGGTTTGGGTCGTGACAAAACTTGATAGATCTGATGATTCAACGCTACACCTGATGGTCTTCAATGCTAAGAATCCAATCATCGGTTGCAGGATTGGTTTTGATGATGTCACGACCCAAACCCGCCCCTGTGGGTTTAGCACCGTAACCGGCCAGTAATCCGAGATTACCGAAGGTCTGCTTAACAGTAGTACAGTAAGATAGAGTACAGGGGCTAGCGGAAGCCAATACAGTAAATAAACAGTGTCCAATGAGCTGTGACAGTCTGTATGCAAAAAGACTTCTTTCAAATATATACAGTCAGACAAAACAGTATGTACATTTATACATTCATTCAGTTCAGGGATCTAATCCCTATTAAACAGTACAGTAACAGTCTATACAGTCGCACCAAAATAGATACAGAGACAGACGGGGAAATTAAAAACACCCCTAAGCCGTAACTTGACAGGCTCGGAACCTCGCATTGAGGCACGTAGGTTGGCTTGACAAAACTGGAGTTTACCCCGATGCTTCTAGCTGCGGTATGGTGCCTGGACACCTACATATATATATGAGTAGTGAGCTAAAGCCCAGTGAATAACACAATGCGTAAAGGGGTTAAGAATGAATGTCCTTACAGTAATAAAAACAGTTCATTAAATCAGTATTTCAGTCGTTCAGTCGATATAGTCATATGTGGTATATCCATTAGCATAACAGTACAGTAAACAGTAGGTCTTAAAAGACCGAACAGTAAATGATAGCCATCAGTCAGTAACAGAAGTGGTTCCAACGAGGGAACCGACAGAGATCTCTGTAACAGTAACAATACACAGTAGTTGCTAAGGATGCCACAATACAGTTCAGAATATAGGACATACATTCATTCAATTAACAGTATCAGTTCAGAAAGCAGTACAGTTCAATTGTTCAGAAGATAATCATTTTGAACATATCTTTACACAGTTGTTACTCACAGAGTTCTGGGCTACAGTAAAGCTAGAGCGCGTCCCCAGTCGCTAACCCTACACAGTTACAGATTGAACACACACTAAGCTACAAAGTTGGGAAGGATAACAACTTAATCCCTAATTTGCCTCGGTATGGTTCTATATCTATATCCTCAATAAGATGTCTTAAACTAGGTCTAAGAATGCCTAGGATGGGATGAGGATACAAAGATGCACTTTAAAAGCATTTTCAAAATTTTCAAAAAACAGGGGTCACGCTCGAGCGTAGGTTACTCCGCTCGCGCGACATCAGACAAAGGTTTCCGCTCGAGCGTAGACTTACCCGCTCGAGCGTTCTGTAAAAAGTCAAAAGTGCTGGATAAGCGAAAATCATGCTCGATTGGGCGCTCGACACCCGCTCGAGCATGAGACACAATGTCCCGCTCGAGCGTCAATAATGGTTCCCGAGCGGACTTCAAAACAGAACAAAATGCTGGGAGCACGATTTCCACGCTCGAGCGCCAGTCACCCCGCTCGAGCGTGAGTCCAAATTCTGGAAATTCCAGATTTGAACCTCAAGCTCAAAACCAAGTTTTAAACCATAAATTTCGATCCTCTTGGGCCAATTTTCTAGAAAACACATCAAAACTCATACTTTAACATGATTCAAAGCTCAATTTGTAAAATCAAGGCCCAAGGGTGTTTCAAACAACTCAATTTGAAACCAATTTTCATGAATATGAAGAACATGCAAACATGCATGAATTTAAATCATTTCAAAGCTTCAATTACATGCTCTAAGGAGCCAATTGTTCCAAAAACAAGATGAAAACATGGTTCTAAGCATTAACATGGACATGCATGCAAAAATCCATGAAGAACAACCTCAAAAATGCAAGAGTATGCCATGCATGCAAAGATTAAGCTTCAATTCAACACTATTGAACCAATTCATGCCTTAAATCACTAAAGACCTATTAATCATGCAAGAATAGACTCAAATACACAATGAAGAAGATCAATGATCTACCTTAGGTCTTGGATTATGGGTCAATGCTGCTATCAACCTTCAATTCTACCAAGATCAAGCCAAATTGTGAAGAACTCAAGCTTTCACCACCTCTCACTCTCTCAAGTCGGCAAGAACAAGGAAAAAGGGCTGATGAAGTGTGCTAGGTGATCAAGTGTGTGAGGCTCAAATGTTTAGATGATAGGCCATTTAAGTGGCAAAATTGTGAATAAGTGTAACAATGCAATTTAACTCATTTTAAATCTAATTTAATCATACCTAATCAGTTTTCAGGTAATTACACCATAAAATCACATAAATCACGATGATCATAAAACACTAATCGGTTTCCGGTTCGGCCGCCGATAAGGCCTTCAATTCGCAATTTAACCATAAAAATACGAACAGATAATCAAATAACCAAACAGATAGAATTACAATTAAACTGGTATACTCAGTCAATTCAGTTTCAATTTCAGTCAGTCAGTTCAGTAGTTTATTCAGTTCACTTATCATTCATAATCAGTTTCAGTTTAACGGTAATCAGTGGTTATTCGGTAAACAGTGACGAGGGTTGTTACAGATGATCATTACCTCTTCGATGCATCCTCCATTTTCATGGCCATTCTGCAACTTCAGATCATACCCATCCACACCTCTTTCTCTACCCACGTTTATAAAGCCACTTCCAGTCTGCTCAACATTATTATTATGAGAAAATCAAATCAACCCTCAACATACATTTGAGTATGAAAAACAGAAGAGTGAGAAAGACAAAGTATATAGTATATTACCGTGAGAACCATCGGACTAGTGCTTGCCCAAGTAGAAGAAAATGAGTGATATGAAAATGAGACCTGAGATCTTTAGGAATGTTGATGATTTTATGAAATCTCCATTGTCGATGAAGCCTTTTATTCTTCAATCTCTGCTTTACTAGATCTGATCTCTCTCTCTCTCTCGCCCGAGGTTTCAATCATTCAAAATAGAATTCAAAGATGTTCAAACTAGTTTAGAACTGCTGTGTAGTTTGGAAACGTAGGGTGGTGGAATTGGTTGGTTGGTTTGAATTTATCATGTTACCCTTAACTACAAATTGATATTAGTGTAAAAATAATATAATTATTTAAAAAGTTATGGCCATTTTAAGAAAAATGAAAAAAAAAATTTAAGAAAGGTTTCAGGACACCAAAGCTGCTGTTGACTTTTAATAATAGTATAGATATTTAAAAAGTTATGACCATTTTAAAAAAAGGGAATTTTTTTTTAAGAGAGGGTTCAGGACACCAAAGTTGCTGTTGCGTTTTAATAATAGTATAGATAGAGTATTCACAGTGGAAACACAAACAAATCAAACCGTCTCTCTCCCCGTCTCCCTCATCACTCACTTAGCAATAGCTAGGGTTTTATTATCTTTCTCTCCCCTGTAGAAACCCTAGCGTTGAAACTCCCATCCCCAACAACAGCAATCACCATCAGTGTTGGATCTGCCATCGCCGATCCGCCGCTGTTGCCCGTCGCGCAGCACCTCCTTCTGCCGCAGAACCACCACCTCAATGTTGGCGATGGCAGATCTTAAAGGACGACCAAACCCTAAAGAGCTACGGGTAATTCAATCGATTCTCACCATACTCGTTTTTTATATATGTGAATGTAGATGTAGGTATTAGCATTGGAATCAGAGTTTAGTGCTTAAACAATCTCCTTTATTAAGAAAAAGATAGTGATAGGACTTCTATGAAGGTACTTTAGTTGAACTTTATTTTTTGTGTGATTATTGTTGGGTCTTGCTTTTCCAGTTACTTCCACTGTTAATATTGGCTAAAGTAACCCAGGGGTGAGTGGCAACCTGGTAAGGGCCTGGGGTTTAAGCCCCTAGGTCCTGGGTTCAACTCTCCTCTGGGCTAATCTCCTGGGCGTAGCACAGTTGGTTAGGAGGTTGACCTCAAGGATGCTTTATCAGCTACTTGGTGTGGGTTTAATTCTCCCCCACTGTGTGAGTCCTGACTTAAGCGGAACTTGCCTTGGGAGGTCGGGATAAGCTTCCAGGTTATAGTCTCTTACTCGGAACGGACAACAGGACACCTTGGTGATTTCCTCAAGGGGGCGCTGCCTTGGACCTGCGGGAGAGGGAGGATTTTCCTGTAACAAAAAATATTGGCTAAAGTTTTGTTTTTCCGTAATCATTTGATGGCCAAGAAGATAAATGAAATAAAAGAAGAAGTTGGTTACAATGGTTTCTCAACAATTATAGAAGAATTCTATAATTCTTTTTTTATTCAGGGAAAATAATCATTCATAATGTTTGTAAAATGACTGCAAAAACAACCAAAACATGCATTAGTTTTTTCAATTGTCATATTCTTTTATTAATTTTTGTTTTTCTTTAAAGATAAATGTTTTAATTACTCATTTTAAGGAAGGACTGTAGATTGTGTTAGTGGACATGATGACAATTAATTGGTATACAAATCACAGGACACCCTACTTTCTTCTTGGATTACAGAACAGGATGCCATGACTGGGCACTAATATTCTTTAGTCCAAAAAAGCAAAAGATTTGGGTTGTGTTTGGTTAACACTTTAGAAATACAAATTACTTTTTTGTGTACTTTCAAAATGCCATTAAAATAGTCTCTGACTAGATCACTATCTTGTCCCTTTCTTTTTTATAATTGACTACATACTCCTAAGGCCAATCATGATACTCAATGATAAAATTGAGGAGCGAAATGATACTTTCGTTTCGTATGCCAACATTGTGTTACTTTTTTATTTTTTATTTTGTAAACAATGTTTGGTTCCCAAACCTGTTGCAAACTTGATTTGCTTAAAACTATGGTTTCATGCAACATGAACATTAGATGGAAATGTACCACCTGTACCAACATAGTTCTCTAAATTGTTTGGTTATTGTGACGAAGATGCGTAGAGACCAGCACATATCGAAATTGTTTATATATATCAGAACACTCCAAAATTATTAGAGAAAATCATATGAAAAGCATTACGTTTCGAAAAAAAATTGGATCACTGTGGAGAATTTATTTATGAGCTAAATTGTACAGTAATTTACTTTTGCTCTCTCCCCCTGCAATCGCAGATTTATTAGGGTTCCTTCAATTTGTAATTTTTTTTAAAAATTGTTATAGCTGGCAAAATTGGAACTTACACAATTCACTGAATTAGAAACCTTTGCACAATTCACTTCCAATCTCAATAAAGCTATGCAAAATCAATTGACAAGAGGTCAACAATTATGTGAATTGCTCAGCAATCCCAATCAGCTCATCTTACGGTGGAAGAACAGATAATGACTATTTATACCGGAACAAATGGTTATCTTGATTCACTAGAAGTTGGACAGATAAGGAATTTTCTTGTTGAGTTACATACTTATATTGTCACCCACCCAACCTTGCCCGCTATGCAGAATCAATTGACAAGAGGTCAACAATTATGTGAATTGCTCAGCAATTCCAATCAGCTCATCTTACGGTGGAAGAACAGATAATGACTATTTATACCGGAACAAATGGTTATCTTGATTCACTAGAAGTTGGACAGATAAGGAATTTTCTTGTTGAGTTACATACTTATATTGTCACCCACCCAACCTTGCCCCTATCAGTTCACTCAAGTCTAAGTCACGACTCACTTCTCAACTAACATGACTTCACAAGGTCACTGTTCAGGACCAGTGTGACTGTGCAACGTAGAAAGGCATTCTTGGTGTTCTCTCTCTACGGTCCGTATTCTTCCACAATTCTCTCTTTGGCTTTCTTTATTTGTCTGTCTCAAATAATAAATTGGGAATGGGTGCTATTGCCTAGTAGCTAGGGCTTCTGCATATTGCATTTTACTTGATTATTCTGATTAAATGACAAAACAGACAGACATCTGAGAGACAAACATTGGAGAAAGACATTTTGGTTCAATTGGGGGCTCTGGTTGTCTCTCACACTGTACTGCACAACACGCATTTACAAATATCCCCGATCTTATCCTTGATATTTTTCACTCGAATAAAAATTAGGGATATTGATTTGTACTAAAAATAACATGTTTTGATTTGCTTCTAGTCTCTCCACGGCATACCTATGAGAATGAGGTATGAAGAGCCGTGGTCGACTATGGCCCTAACAAGTGAGCTATGGTCGATTATGACCCTACGGAGTAAGCTATGGTCGAGCAAGCAAGCTTCGCTCAGTCGGGTAGTGCAATGGGCCATGTATGGAGTTTTCCATACTCATTCTATTAGTGCTCCGGCTCATCACTAGTGCACAGAGCGCGCTAATGGGCCAAGGAACCATACTTGATAGTCTATATGCCCCCATTTAGGCTAGGTATATGATTTTTCATTGTTTTACACTCTTATCTGCACTTCATGGACTAGTAATTATGATCTGCTTGGAAAAATAATATTGCTCTTGCATATATGTTACTTTTTATTCTGGTTTCGAAAGTGGAATTCCAAAAGAAATCATAGCTTGCACCAACTTTAATATTATCAAGCTTTTATTTTGTTGTGTTCTTTGCCAAGCATGCTTAGTCAGTATCAAAACTCAATTATTTCCTTCCTTCATTGATTATCTACTTTATTCCTTCTGTCATTTTCAGCTTGTATGAAAAGATCGTGGAGGGAATCAGAGTTTAGCACTTAAACAATCTCCTTTATTAAGAAAGAGATAATGATAGGACTTCTATAAAGGTACTTTAGTTGAACTTTATTTTTTGTGTGATTATTGTTGGGTCTTGCTTTTCCAGTTACTTCCACTGTTAATATTGGCTAAAGTTTTGTTTTTCCGTAATCATTTGATGGCCAAGAAGATAAATGAAAGAAAAGAAGAAATTGGAAATTTACAATGGTTTCTCAACAATTATAGAAGAATTCGTGTTTGGTGTGTTGTGTTTTTGTTTTTTTGAAGTTTACTTGTGTTGTAATCAACCAAGAAGCATGTGTGTGCTGTGCTGTTGGTTAAATGATTGAAGAGAAGAGTGAGAATTAGGAAAAGAGTGAGAATTATACCTTCGAGTAAGATAGTTTTTTTTAGTCTAGTTTAATATTCCCTTCTAGTTCATGAATTATGTTGCTCAATATTTTGAAGTGTTTAATTTTTTTGGTATGGCATGAAGGCTTCATGAAGATATCGAAAAAGAGGTGTGGCTATATTTGTGTCAATTGTGGGCTGATAAGACGTACCAGGTAATGTTACAGACAAATATCTGTCATATTTCGAAATTTAGTTTGATTAGATTATGTAGCTTATACAAACAGTAAGTAATCAAATGAATGAGTTGTTATGGAGTTTAGAATATATCTCATCATTGAAGGTAACTCTGACTTGATTTTTCTGGTTGGTGATTCTTTGTGGTTGGCAATTGGTTGATGCTTTGGGCATTGTGGGGATGGTTAGATAAAAAATTACCGTATATTAATCTAGAGGAACATTAATTAGAGCAACATACTATATTTGTATACCATAAAATGCCATTCCTCATGGAAAATTCATTTTCTTTCCATTTTCCTCAGTTTTCTCAGCAAACATACAGCAATTATGCACCAGTATATAACTCAATTTAAGATAGCTTCTGAAACTTGAATATCAAAGCCCAAATATGACATCAATCAAAAACATTAATTTTTTATGAAGCATATAGTGATTATATTATACCCCTACGTACTCCAATTTTGCATAAACCCACAAAATGACTGCAAATAAACAGTATTCAAGAACATAAATTTAGAGTATTTTTATAGTCTTTTGATGGGTTTCTTTCATTCCTTTTGCTTTTGTGCTGTTACTAGTTCAATGGTTTATTCTGGAAGTAATGGACTTAAGCTTAGTTTTTCTTTAGTTCTGCCATACAATTTACTAGAAATATTGTACATAATGTTTATGCACAATGCAAATAGAAATTATGTGAGTTGAAGTGTATGCTTATATGCTCACAAGTTATAGTGCCCTCTCTTTGTATTTGTTGTTTATTCCATGTCTGTTTCATCTAGTGCTAACTCAATTCTTTCAGTTTTGTTTTTCTTTAATCTAATTCCTAGTTATTCTGTAATCTAATTCCTTTAACATTTGGAATTTATTGTTATTAAGGTATGGCATCGTCTGATAAGCCAGAGATAGTTGAAAGTATTGATCAATTCATCCATTTCAATTGCTTCCGTTAGTTGTTTTTGTGTTCTTGCACTGATTCTGAATCTGGGTTGTCTTCACCTCTCTGATAAATCCATTTCAGGTGTGATTTCTTTCAATTTTCAGTTCAATACACAACCCATATGCCATCTTTATACTTCTTTGCTTCAATCCGTACTTTTATCTGCAAATTTTCAAGTTAAATGGCTACGAGTTGAACTTGATATGTGATTTGTTTGATTTTTGTTCACTTCATGTTATTTATTTGCAAATTCATTTTTCAACATATGTATACACGGAGATTTATGTGGATCTGTGTGTATATGCTGATAATGAAGAGATTTATGTGTGTTTTCTTTTATGCACTAAAATAATTAATTTAGGTGTTCATTTTCTCAATTCTTATCTTTTTTGGGTTTGTTCATGTATGCTTTTTCTCTTTTGATAATTTCTCATGATTTGGTTTTAATACTTCATTTTTTAAAATTAAAAACTAAAAATTTGCTCTTTGTTGGTCTCTGCCATAGTGAAATTGAAGCTCATTCCATTGCCATTTCGCTTATATTTTACCAAGGAAGCACGGATACGGATACGGATATGGGTACGGATACAAATACGGATACGGGTAGGATACGATACGGATACGGCGATACGGCAAAATTCGAAAAAGTAAGATACGGATACGGCGGGGATATGTTCATAAAAAATATTTTTTTTCATAATTTTTAGTAATGTAGCATACACAAAAATAGAACTTCAACAATTTTTAGTAATGTAATAATAAAACTTTAACAATTTTTAGTAATGTAGCATACATAAAAATAAAACTTAAAACAAAACATTAATGTAGCATTACCCATAACAACCATAATGCATCACCCATAACAAAAAATTCATCAATTCAATTAAATTTCAACAATTTCAACAATATAGCATCACCTATAACAATCATAATGCAATTCAATCCCAAATTAAGGGGGAAAAAATTTACAAAGTTCATTTATTTATCAATAAGTTTATTTATTTATTTATTTATAAGTTTTTTTTTACCTTATTTGATTTATTAATAAGTTTACAAAGTTTATAATTTTATAAGTTGACAAAATTTATTTTTAATAAGTTTATTTATGGGGAGATGAGATCGAATCGAGATCTCCAACCAGACAGACAGATCGAGCGACAGCGAGAGGGAGAGGGAGAGAGAGAGAGTTCGTGAGATAGAGTGAGACAGACAGAGGGAGCGAAAAGGAGAGAGAGAGGGACGAACCTGATGATCGACGATCGTAGAGCTCCTGTTCGCGAACCTGGTCGACGATCAGCGAGCTGCTGTTCGAGACGACTACGAACTCCTTCTCCTCCTCCTTCGCGGCTGCTGTTCGACCTAGGTAAGAGAGAGTTTGATTGATTATTATTTTTCTTTTTTTTTGTGTTTTATTTCATCTCATTTTCAGATTTTATAATTTGACCCCATTTTAAGTTTTTTAAATTATTTTTTTTGCCCCGTCGTATCCATACTGTATCCTGACCGTATCCTCGCGTATCCTAGACGTATCCGAAATTCCATATTCGAAATTAAAAAAAAAATAAAAAAAATTGGATACTTCATTTCCTGTATCTGATACGTATCCCGCCGTATCGGGTGCGTATCCATATCCGATACGTATTCGATACACGTACGAGGGCTATTTCGGAGTATCCGTGCTTCATAGTATTTTACTGATTTGGATCTAAAAGTGGGGTTTTATTGATTTTGTTTTGCCTCACTAAGTTGGGTAATGTGAATTTTCTCTGCTTGTGTTTTCATCTTCAAAGATTGTTTTCTTAATCCATCCCCTTTTTTCTGTTGTGCTTTTATTTCCTTTCTATTAAACCAGATTGCAGAATAAAGAAATAAGTAATTATCTTTTGTAAGACTGAAACAATCTCTACAAATAGTTAGTTTATTCATATGCTTCTAGTGATTTTTGAATTAATTTGTGTTTTCCGTTTTCAGGTCAAAAATTTCTTGGAGAGATGCAAAATATGGTCAAAGAATTCTAGAATTTTGTTTTTTTAGTTTTTTCATTTTTTAATATATGTAAGCACAGTTTAAAACTTTTTATTTAATTCCTTTGTATATACTTTTGAACATATTTAACTTTCATTTATGAAATATATGACATTATTCCATTTTATATGTGGTTGTGATTCAAAGTATAGCATATAATGTGTATTACATTCTTGAAATATGCGTACAAAAATAATATTGATTATTTTTCAAATATGTCGAATTTTTTTTTTATCACACGCATTAACTGTGATGAGAAATACATATAACGTGTGATCTTATCTTATTATTAATCACATGTTTTATTAGATATTAATCACACTTAAAAGATGTGATCTAAATATTATTAATCACACTTAAAAGGTGTGATCTAAATGCTTATTATCACATGTTTTATTAATATTTAATCACACTTAAAAGATGTGATCTAAATGTTATTAATCACATTTAAAAGAACTTAAAAAGTGTGATTAAATAACATAAATTGCACAAAAAAAATGTGATCTTTATCTATTTTTGTAGTGGTGCTAGCTTATATTTATTAGTCTTTTAGTAGCTTATGATATTTGATACAACAAAGTATTTTTCTCCTTTTCAGGTTAATATCGTTCTGGAAAGAAAAAGATCGTAACAAGAGAAAAAAAAAGAGTGCAAATCCGTGACTGAGTAGTTCTGTTCGAGCAGAATACACAATCTGCATCAGCAGATTTCCTTGAATAAGTTTTGCCTCTTAGTTGATTTGCTTGAGCGGAACATTTAAATGGCATGCATGGATTTGTCTCGTTTTGTGTGCATGCATTTTTGACTCAGAATTGACTTAGAGGTGATAAAAGGAAGTTTTGGGTAATTGTTTTGGCATCTGAAACCCTAGAGAAAACGGCTAGAATCTAGAAGAGAAGAATAATTATCAATCCATGGCGTTCTTTTCAACCTTTGAAGTGTTCAACCTTTCTATAAGCGGCTAAATTTTTTTCTTAGGATTGAGATGAAACTCTAATAAAGTATCATGTAATTTTGTACTTTAATTCTAGTTTTTCTTTGGAATTAGATAATCGTTGTATGATTGTCTTTAGATCTTTTATCCAATTTATGTATTTGATTTTTGTGACTGAGATTGTATGATCATATAACTATTTTACTTTCTTGTATATACCAATTGGGAGATGAGTCATCCTTAGGAGAGACAAGTCATGCCGCAACCCAAGTTTAGTGCAAACAATTCATGTCGACCAAAGATGATTCGTACCAGTGTTTTGAATATACTCATCCTCTTGGGCTTGTGGTCACGATATATCATTATTATCTGAGCCATTGATTTACTATAATTAAATATTTTAATTACATGATATGAGATCAGTAGTGGATTCAAAATTCTAAGTCTCTCTTTCTATTCAGACAACTCTCTTTATTTGTGCAGTTACTTTAGTTTTAATTTAAATTCTCATTAGTAGAAATCAATCATCATCTCTTCTTCAAATTAAATTAAAAATTACCAATCGAATTGATACAACTCAACCCAAAGTTCTCGTGAGATAATACTTGGACAATCTATTGTTTTATTGAATTAATATTTTGTTTAGTTCTTCATTTTTGATTGAAAAATGACCGATCAATCATCAAACCATGAATAAGAGATTAAATTGATTCATCGTTTCCAAGGTTGCAAACAGTTACCATCCAAACTTTTATTTATGTATTCAAATTGAGATATTACACAATGCCGAATGTTATATGCTGTGACACCAGCGATAGAAGATAGATGATACAAGTACCTTAACTCTTTTTTCTTTGACAGTATTAATGACAGTATCAAAAAAAGCCAATGTTCGGGAGCTACATTGGCATTGGCAAACTACATATCAATGACAGTATCAAAAGAAACCAACGTTAAAGAGCTACATTGGCAAACTAGGCAGCTTTCAAAGTGTTGGCAACGTCAATGACAAACCGGTATTTGACATCAACTTTTTCTAGACGTTCCATTGCAGTGTTCACATAGTCCATCGAAATGACCTCAATATCTGCTGTTATGTTGTGTTTCGCTGCAAAATCAATCATTTCTTGTGTCTCCTTCAACCCTCCAATGGCACTTCCAGCCACCAACTTCCTCCCTGTCATTCCACATTCAAATTTAGAAATGGTTTCCACCAGGCAATGTTGGTTTTATAACCCGCTTTGAATTCATATAACAAATTAGTAGTGTCAAATATTTACCCATAAGCAGAGGAAAGGCAGGCAGATCCAGGGGCTTGTTTGGTGCGCCAAGCATGATGAGCTTTCCATGAGACTTCAGCAGACCAAGCAACGGCATGAGAGGGTGAACTGCGGATACTGTATCAAGGATACCATCCATTGTGCCCATGGCCGCCTATGCACATTCAACATGCCAACATAAGAACATAAAAACAAAAATTGTAAGTGCATAACAGCATAAACAAGAAAATTTGTTACCTGCATCTGATCAGGATCTCGACTGACCAAAAATGAATCAGCACCAAGATGTTCAATGGCTTCTTTCTTCTTGTTAGGGGATGTACTAATCACAGTCACCTTAGCACCCAAAGCCTTTGCGAACTTCACACCGACATGGCCAAGGCCACCTAAACCCACCACCCCCACATGCATACCAGGCTTGCCAAGTTCAAAATATTTCAAGGGACTATAAGTTGTGATCCCAGCGCAGAGGAGAGGAGCAGCAGCATCAAGAGGTATGTTTTCAGGAATGCGGACCACGAAATGATCATTAGTGACCATGTGATCAGAGTAACCTCCATATGTGGTTGTTCCGTCATGGTAGGTGCCATTGTAGGTAGGCACCCTTTTGGGACAGTAATTTTCAAGATCGTTGGCACAGTTGTCGCACGAGTGACATGCTCCAACCAGGCACCCCACCCCAACTTTGTCCCCAATTTTGAACTTCTGAACCTTGCTCCCAACCTCAGTCACGACACCCACAACCTCATGCCTGAATGGAGTTGAGAATTGAAATATCAGAAGTAATCAATGAAAGAATCAAAATTTCCTCATATCTGTACATCCAGATTAACTATAGGAACCAATAATAGTAAATGTAGAACTGCCATTGTTGGGTTGTTAAATTTGAGCACACTTTGATTTGCAAAAGCAATTTCATGGCCAATTTAAGTTACCCAGTGGGTTGTGTTTTCATCTTAGAAACAGAGACAAACAAAGACTTCAAACTAGAAAATTACAGAACCAGCTCCACCAATATTTCTCTATATTAGTTGGAGAGAGAGAGAGAGAGAGAGGTGCATACCCTGGGAGGAGGGGATAATTAGAGCCACCCCAGTCATTTTTAATTCGGTGAAGGTCAGTGTGACAGATACCACAATACAATACCTTGAACCTCACATCTTCAGCCCCTGTTGCCCTGCAAACACCATCATATCATAACCCACAATTACATTATATATGTATAGATAGATCCAACTTCACTCATTATCATCATAGATTATCAATAAGCACCAAATAACGAACGAACCCGATTATTTTTTGTTGCTTACAAATTGCCTGACTTATATATAAAGTAAAAAAAAAAAGAAAAAAGAAAGAAAGTAAGAAAGAGAGACAACAATGAAAGTACCTTCTTGAAAATGTGAAGGGAGAAAGAATGCCAGAGTGGTCTCTGGCAGCCCATCCAAATGACTTCACTGGGTGTACTTCCTCTGCTGATTTCGCCATTAATTTACCACCAAATTTCTACTTTGTATTGTTGACCAGAGTTTCCACACAGAGAGAGAGAGAGAGAGAGAGAGAATGGGTATCAAGTAATTGTATTGGGGTGTCCATTTATTTATATAGAAGAAGTGTGAGTGCATGGAAATTGGCTGACGTAATTGCTGAAGTGTGTTTGGTGTAGTTCGTCATTGCTGTGCTAAGCTCTTCTCACTTTAATTATTAATTGTTATAAAGGGACGCTAATTCAAATTCAATCAAAAAGTTCATAAATTTATTTATTAATATTTATAAAAAAAAATTATTGATTTATAATTATTTTTTCAAATGCCACTTGATGTGAAATTTCTCCAAAACAAAATGGTAGAAATTTCAATCAAAACCATAATTTTTTTTTTTAAATATTTTGTTACATGTGATTTGGATGAAAATTATATAAGAACATTTTGAAGAAAAAAATATATTCAACCTTATAGTTTGGGTATTATAAAAATAAAGTTATAAAATTAAGAAGTTTTTATATTTTTACATATTTTTAAGACATTTTTTATATACTTCATAACATTAAATATTACTTAACATTATTTTAAAAACATTTTTTACATACTTCATAACATTAAATATTACTTAACAGTCATTTGTTAGCATTTGCCATCTATCTATACTATATATTAGTAAAATGAGATTTTTAACCCCAAGCCTTGTGGGAGCTCCAATTTTCCAATCTAAATTTCTTGATTTTTTAATTTTTTTTTAAAAAAAATCTTAGCATTTATTAACTTCTCCAAACTCCAAAATCTTACCCTTATAATAACACTTTATTGCATTAAGAACAAGTACAAAAAAAATTCTTTGAAATCCAACACATATGAATTCTTTGAAAAGTCCCAAAACATATGATTATTATCTATCATAATAACACTTTAATGCATTAAGAACAAGCATAAAAAAAATTTCTTAAAAAGTCCAACACATATTATTATTATCAAAATATTAAACTTTAATATAATATAATAAAAAAAGAAGACATTTAATTCTTTGAAAAGTCCAACACATATGATTATTATCAAAAATATTAAACTTTAAAATAATATCAAAAAGGAAAAACAAGAAGACATTAAAATAAATAAATAAATAAATATTTAAAATTCGCATCTATCTATACTATATATTAAGCAAAAGGGAATTTTTAACCCCAAACTTTATGGGAGCTCCAATCTCTCAATCTAAATTTCCTAATTTTTTGATTTAAAAAAAAAAAACTTTAGCATTTATTAACTTCTCCCAACCCCCAAGCTTACCCTCATAATAACACTTTAATGCATTAAGAACAAACATAAAAAAAATTCTTTAA
Organism: Camellia sinensis; assembly: GCF_004153795.1. Lineage (NCBI taxonomy): Eukaryota > Viridiplantae > Streptophyta > Magnoliopsida > Ericales > Theaceae > Camellia > Camellia sinensis. Next base: position 976,194 of record NW_021024578.1, read on the forward strand.
AATCCAACACATACGAATTCCTTGAAAAGTCCCAACATATATGATTATTATCCCTCATAATAACACTTTAATGTATTAATAACAAGCATAAAAAAATTCTGAAAAGTTCCAACACATATGATTATTATCCAAATATTAAACTTTAATATAATATAATAAAAAAAAAGACATTTAATTCTTTAAAAGTCCCAACACATATGATTATTATCTCTTATAATAACACTTTAATACATTAAGAATAAGCATAAATTTTTTTTTGAAAAGTCTAGCACATAGGATTATTATCAAAATATTAAACTTTAATATAATATAATAAAAAAAAGAAGACATTTAATTCCTTGAAAAATCCAGCACATATGATTATTATCAAAATATTAAACTTTAATATAAAATAAAAAAGGAAAAAAAGAAGACATTTAAAAAAAAAAAACAAGACATTTAAAAATCGCAATTCATACATATATAGATAATTGTAAATATATTAAGAAAAATGAGGTTTCTAAACCCCAAGCCTTGTGGGACCTCCAATCTCTCAATCTTAATTTTCTAATTTTTTGATTTAAAACAAAAAAAAAAAAACCTCAGCATTTATTGATTTGGTCAAAATCCTTTGATCAGCATTTATTAACTTTTTCCAATCCACATGCCTGCATTTATTGATTTGGTCAAAATCCTTAATTAACATTTAAAATCCCCTCATACAAATAATTATAGATACAGCCCGTGCATAAGCCTTGTGGGAGCTCCAATCTCTTAATCTTAATTTAAAAAATTTTTGATTTAAAAAAAAATCTCAGCATTTATTGATTTAGTCAAAATCTCCTGATCAGCATTTATTAACTTTTTTCAATCCACATGCCTGCATTTATTGATTTGGTCAAAATTCTTGATTAGCATTTAAAATCCTCTCATATAAATATTATAGATACAACCTGTGCATAGTTACTGCAGTAGCCTTTTTAATTTCTCCTGTACACTATGGTTAGTGATAAGATTGTTAAATTATTTTTATAAAAAATTTTAAAAAACATAATTTATATATTAAAAAAATATAAATATTTATAATTATCCCGTGCATCGCACGGGTGATAGGCTAGTACTATATATTAAGCAAAATGGGGTTTTTAACCCCAAGCCTTGTGGGAGCTCCAATCTTCCAATCTAATTTTCCTGATTTTTTGATTTAAAAAAACAAAAAAAACCTTAGCATTTATTAACTTCTCCCAACCCCCAAGTCTTACCCTCATAATAACACTTTAATGCATTAAGAGCACGCATAAAAAAAATTCTTTGAAATCTAACACATATGAATTCTTTGAAAAGTCCCAACACATATGATTATTATCCCTCATAATAGCACTTTAATGCATTAAGAACAAGTATAAAAAAAATTTCTTGAAAAATCCAACACATATGATTATTATCAAAATATTAAACTTTAATCTATACTATATATTAAGCAAAATGGGGTTTTTAACTTCCAAGGCCTGTGGGAGTTTCAATATGCCAATCCTAATTTTCTAATTTTTTGTTTTTTTTAAAAGAAAAATTAATCTTAACATTTATTAACTTCTCTCAACCCATAAGACTTTTTGACTTCTCTCATAATTATTGTAGTACCTTTTCCAAAACAAATAATTTGTATATTAAATTTTTTTTAAAACAAATATAAATATCTATGTCTATACCTATCTATTTATTTATATCTATTTCTAACCCACAAGTTTTGTGGGAGTTTCAATATCTGAACCTTAATTTTTTAATTTTTTTTATTTTTTTTGAAAAAAAAAACTTAGTACTTATTAAATTCTTCCAAGTCTTTTTAACTTCTCCAATACACATACTCTTTTTAACTTTTCACATACCTATTGCAAACAGTGAGTCTCCTTTTTATTTTTTCCTTCTTGACTTCTCACTTCTACAGTTTCAACTTTAGTGACCACGTATGCAAACAGTAAGTCTTCTTTTTGTTTTCTCCTTCTTGATTTTTCCTTTTGTTTATTGTTTTAATATTGTAGTTAGATAGTGTAGAAAAATATTTGTGATTTGTCTAGCAAAAAAATTATAATTTATTTTTTTAATATGGTTGAAGTTAGATAAATATAAACCCTCACAAAGAGAAAAATGTGATTATAATTAGTTGAATGATTTTTTTTTTAAATGCGATTGTAATTAGTTTAATAGTTCTTTTTTTTCATTTATTTATTTTATTTTGGAAAAAATGTGATGTGATTATAGTTTGTCCAATGGTTTTTTTTTTTAAATATGATTGTTGTAGTTAGTTCAATGGTTTTTTTTAATGTTATTTAATCTTTTTATTTACTATTTTAATTTTATTTTTGATTTTTTAATGTGATTGAAATTAGATAAATATAAATCCTCACAAAGAGAAAAATGTAATTATAATTAGTTGAATGATTCTTTTTTTTAATGTGATTGTAGTTAGTTTAATAGCTCTTTTTTTTAATAGTTATTTTTTTTTATTTAAAATTATGTGGTGTGATTGTAGTTTGTTCAATGGCTCTTTTTTTAAATATGATTGTTGTAGTTAGTGTTAAGGAGCACAACAAGTCAGCAAAGTCAGCAGCACACCAAAGCAGAGGAGAGTTACAAGTCAGCTCACAACAGAATTAGTTAGAAAACATAATTAGTTAGACAGTTATGACTTAATCAGAGTTAGGTAGCTTGGTTATATTTGAGTTACATGTAAACTGTAGTTAAATAGTAGTTACACAGGTATTCTCTATAAATATGTATATGCACTACTGTAATCATGTTGTTAAGAAAAAGAAATGAAACAGATTCAGTTTTCCTTTATGGTATCAGAGCCACATTTCAGCTCTTACGAGTACTGTTCTTGAAAGATAAATCAATGGCATCTTCACTGCCATCTCTGAATCTCTCTTCTTCTGCAATCGCATCAACTTCATCTTCACCATCATCTTCCATTCCTCCAAACCTTGCTCTTCTCATCACAAATCTGAATTCATTCGTGAATGTCAAACTTGATTCTACAAATTTCATCATTTGGAAAAATCAAGTTCAAAATATCTTGAAAGCTACACAGCTTTTCCAATTTGTTAATGGCACACATGTATGTCCATCATCTACTGTCACTGATGAACACAACAATGTGATTCTGAATCCTGAGTATACACAATGGATGATTATTGACTCTCATCTGCTCAGTTATTTAACTGCAACTCTCTCTCCACCTATCTTCACGTCTGTTCTTCATTGTTCTACAAGTCATGAGGTGTGGAATGCTCTTATCAAACGTTTCACATCCTTATCAAGATCACATATTCACCAGTTGAAGAACAAACTTAATCAAGTTGTCAAGAAAGGCCATACAATGGATGAATACTTGACTCAGATAAAATCCATTGCTGATCAGCTAGCTTTAGCTGCCTCACCTGTCGATGATGAGGACCTGGTTTTATTGATTCTTAACGGATTACCTGATGAGTACAATGCATTTAAAACTTCCATCCGAACTCGATCTGAATCCATTTCTATTGGAGAGCTATGTTCTTTGCTAAACTCTGAGTCTATTCATGTTGAATCCTCATCCAAACAAGGTCATACTGCAGAGCTTCCATTTCATACTGCAGAAATTCCATTTGCTTATCATACTTCCAGAACTGCTTCTCGAGGTGCTTATAAAGGAGGTTCTTACAGAGGTCGAGGAAGAGATGGTAGCAGATTTTTCAAAGGCAATTCTTCTAGTTCTCGAGGCAGAGGAAGTAGATCTTATGGACAGAATTCACATCAAGGTCCTTCTCAAGGAGGATATCAAGGATATCACTCACCTCATTCTTCTACTACTCAACATGTTTCTTCACAAGTACTTTGTCAAATTTGTGGCAAACCAAATCACTCAGCATTAGAGTGTTGGTATAGATTGGATACTTCCTTTCAGCCTGCCAGGTCTTCCACTTCTCAAGCATATGTTGCCTCCACATCTTCTCAGCCTGGTTCTGTCATTGGTGCTAGTTCTCATATCAACACTAACACCAACTGGTTTCTGGACTCTGCTGCTACCAGCCATATGACAAATGATTTGAACAATCTGACCTCATATCAACCATATCATGGTTCTGATCAGGTCACTGTTGGAAATGGTAATACATTGCCTATACATCACACTGGTCAAGGTCTCCTCCCTACACCATCATTTCCTTTTCATCTATCCCAAATGCTTCATGTTCCTTCAATATCTTCCAATTTACTTTCAGTTCATCAGCTTATTTCTGATAATCATTGCACTATTACTTTTGATAAAGATGTGTTTCTCATACAGGACAAGAGTACCAAGAAGGTGCTCTATAAAGGCTTTCATTCCCATGGTCTCTATCACCTTCCTAGTAGTTCTGTCCCTGTATCTGCTGCTACAGCTACTGCATCACATTCACCACCAACATGTTTTCATTGTGCTGCTAATAGCTCTACTTCTCCTAATTGGCATTTTAGATTAGGACATCCATCTTCCAGAAAACTTCAGTATCTTGTTAAACATCACATGGTGTCTTCTCCATCTGTTGATATTAATAAAATGTGCTCCCATTGTTGTGTTTCCAAAAGTCATAGACTACCATTTAGTTTGTCAAATTCTACTGTCAATAAACCTTTGGCTCTCATTCACACTGATGTGTGGGGTCCATTCACTTCTACTGTTGCTTCCTACAAGTATTATGTAATTTTCATTGATGATTACAGCAAATTTACCTGGTTGTTTCCCCTTTATTACAAAAGTGAGGTGTTCTCTAAGTTCTTGGAATTCAAGGTTTTTGTTGAAAATCAGTTTTCTACTCACTTACAGGTGTTAAGAAGTGACAATGAGGGTGAATATCTTAGTAACAAATTTCTTGATTTTCTAAAAAGTAAAGGTATTCAGCATCAGTTAAGTTGCCCTCATACTCCTGCTCAAAATGGTGTAGCTGAAAGGAAGCACAGACATCTCATAGAGACTACTATTGCACTTATGCATCACTCTTCTTTACCTCTTGCTTATTGGTTTGATGCCTTAGCCATATCTGTTTTTCTTATTAATAGGCTTCCCACTGCTAAGCTTAATTTTCTCACACCTTTTGAAGTCTTATTCCAGCAGCCTCCTGATTATACATTTCTTAAGACCTTTGGTTGCAGATGTTATCCCTGGCTCAAACCTTATACCACTCATAAACTACAACCTAGGTCTGTGCCTTGTGTGTTTCTTGGCTATGTTCCATCTACTAAGGGCTATAGGTGTCTTGATCCTTCCACTGGCAAGGTATATATATCTAGACATGTGATTTTTGATGAACATACATTTCCTTTTGCTTCTTCCTCTGCAGTTCCATCTGTTTCCTCTTCTTTGTCCCAGCTCAACTCTTTTTTCTGGTCTTCACAACCTGCTTCTGCTGTCATCTCCTCCACACCTGCAGCATCTACACCTGCAACTATACCTTCTCCAAGTTCTATACCTGCAGTTCTGCCTTCCAAAGGTTCTGTTCCACCTCAGACTGTTCAGTCACCTGCTCTACAGTCTGTCCAGCCTCCATCTGTTCAGTCACCTGCATTACAATCTGACCAGTCTCAGTCTGTTCAGCCACCTGCACTTCAATCTGTTCACCAGTCTGCCTCCCAATCTGTTTCTCCTCATCTGTCTTCTGCACCAATTCAGTCTCCTACTCTGCCTTATCTTTCTCAGAATCCTTATTCTATTCCCATTTCTTCTTTATCTGTTCTTCTTCCTTCTCTTCCTTCTACTAATACTCACTCTATGATTACTAGATCCAAATCACAGCCACATTGTTTACTTACCACCACAGATCTTACTGAACCACAGTCCTATCAAGAGGCTTCTCAATCCAGTGTCTGGACTGCTGCTATGAAGGATGAATATGATGCTTTAATCCGGCAAGGGACTTGGACTTTAGTCTCTCTTCCACCCACCAAAAAGGCTATTGGTTGCAAATGGGTATTTCGTCTCAAGAAAAATTCTGATGGCACTATTGCTCGGCATAAAGCCAGGTTGGTTGCAAAAGGTTTTCTTCAAACTGAAGGTATTGATTATTTTGAGACATTTAGTCCCGTAGCCAAACAGCCTACTATTCGCATTCTTCTCTGTTTGGCTCTTCACTTTCAATGGTCTATCAAACAACTGGACATTTCAAATGCCTTCCTTCATGGTATCTTGGAGGAGGAGGTATACATGCATCAGCCCATTGGCTTTGTTAACACCACACATCCTTCCATGGTTTGCAAACTCAATAAAGCCTTGTATGGTCTCAAACAAGCTCCTCGAGCTTGGTTTTCCACTTTTTCTTCCTTTCTTCTCACTCAAGGTTTTAAAGCTAGCCATTGTGATTCTTCTTTGTTTGTTAGGAAGACTTCTCGCTCCATCACCATTCTTTTAATCTATGTTGATGATATCCTCCTCACAGGGAGTGACCCCTCTTATCTTTCTTCTCTCATTACCCACATGCACTCTACTTTTTCCATGAAAGAATTGAGGCTTCTTAACTATTTTCTGGGCATTGCTGTTACCTCTTCCTCTTCAGGTTACTTCTTATCTCAAAAGAAATATGCTACTGAAATTTTAGTTAAGGCTGGTATGACAAACTGCAAGTCTTCTCCTTCCCCTATGACCCTTAAATCTTCTACTGATGATCAGACTTGCCTTTCTCTCAGCCATCCCTCTATCGCAGTCTTGTTGGTGCCTTGCAATATCTAACTATCACCCGTCCTGACTTAGCTTTTGCTGTCAACCATGCTTGTCAGTTTCTTCAAAACCCTCTCACCAGTCATTTTGCTCTGGTTAAGAGATTACTGAGGTATCTTAAGGGCACTCTCCATCTTGGTCTTCAATTTAGTTCTGGACCTCTCACTTTACATGCCTTTTCTGACTCGGATTGGGCTGGTTGTTCTCTTGATCGACGATCTACCACTGGTTATTGCGTATTTTTAGGTCCAAACCTCATCTCTTGGTCAGCAAAGAAACAACCCACTGTCTCCAGGTCTTCTACTGAAGCCGAATACAGAGCCCTTGCTCAAACAGCTGCTGAACTTAGCTGGATTGGTATGCTGCTTTCTGATTTGTCCATCTCTGTGCCAGCTCCTACCCTTTGGTGTGACAACATGTCTGCTATTTCCTTGTCCAACAATCCTGTCTTTCATGCACGATCCAAGCATATTGAAGTGGATTATCATTATGTTCGTGAACGGGTTGCTGCCAAGAAGTTGCACATCAATCACATCTCCTCCATGGATCAACTTGCTGATTTGTTTACTAAACCTCTTGCCTCCCCTCGGTTTCTTTATCTTCAGACCAAGCTTCTGGGCTATTCCTCTCCCATCAGCTTGCAGGGGCATGTTAAGGAGCACAACAAGTCAGCAAAGTCAGCAGCACACCAAAGCAGAGGAGAGTTACAAGTCAGCTCAAAACAGAATTAGTTAGAAAACAGAATTAGTTAGACAGTTATGACTTAATCAGAGTTAGGTAGCTTGGTTATATTTGAGTTACATGTAAACTGTAGTTAAATAGTAGTTACACAGGTATTCTCTATAAATATGTATATGCACTACTGTAATCAAGTGGTTAAAAGAAATGAAACAGATTCAGTTTTCCTTTAGTTAGTTCAATTTTTTTAAAAATGTTATTTAATCTTTTTATTTACTATTTTAATTTTATTTTTAATATGATTGAAGTTAGATAAACATAAACACTCACAAAAAAAAAATGTAATTGTAGTTAGTTCAATGGTTTTTTTTTTTTTTTAATGTGATTGTAGTTAGTCAATAGTTCTTTTTTTCATTTACTTATTTTTTTTATTATGGGAAAAATGTGATATGATTGTAGTTTGTTCAATGGTTCTTTTTTTTAATGTGATTTAATCTTTCATTTACTGTTTTAATAGTTTTTCTTTACAATTATTTATGAAAAAAATATGATTGTAGTTAGAAAACATAAAAATATTTGTGATTTAATTTGATTTTTTTTCTGATTTGATTTTTAAAGTACCAATTATTGATAATGATTAGATTTTATTTTGAAAAAAAAATTGTAATTGATTTTTTTAACTCACTGTGTTTTTTGAAAAAAAATTATTGTATTTTTTTAACTATCAATTCACTTAATTTGTGATTTGATTTTTAAGTCACTGTGTTCTTTGAAAAACAAAATGGTTTGTACTCATTAGGGTCACATAATGTACCAATTATTGATGATGATTAGATTGTATTTTGATAAAAAAAAAATTGTAATTGATCTTTTTAACTCACTATATTTTTTGAAAAATAAATTATAGTATTTCTTAATTATCAATTGACTTAATTTGTGATTGATTTTTTTAATTATTGATGATGATTAGATAGCATTAAAAATATTGTGATTTGTATGATTGAAATTATCTCCTTTTGTTTATAATTTTATTTTTTAATATGATTGAAGTTGGATAAATATAAACACTCACAAAAAGAAAAATGTGATTGTACTTTGTTCAATGGTTCTAAATAATCTTTTTTATTTACTATTTTAACACTTATTAAATTCTTCCAAATCTTTTTAACTTCTCCAATACATACACTCTTTTTAACTTTTCACATACCTATTGCAAACAATGAGTCTCCTTTTTATTTTCTCCTTTTTGAATTCTCACTTCTACACTTTCAACTTCAGTGATCACGTATGCAAATAGTAAGTTTTCTTTTTGTTTTCTCCTTCTTGACTTTTCCTTTTGTTTACTGTTTTAATATTGTAGTTAGATAGCGCAAAAAAATATTTGTGATTTATCTAGCCAAACAGTAAGTCTTCTTTTGTTTTTTCTTTCTTGACTTTCTCACTTCTACACTTTAATCCTAATTTCTTAATTTTTTAATTTAAAAAAAAAAAAACTCAGCATTTATTGATTTGGTCAAAATCTCTTGATCAGCGTTTATTAACTTTTTTCAATCCGCATGTCTTTCCACATGCCTGCATTTATTGATTTGGTTAAAATCCTTTTATCAGCATTTAAAATCCCCTCATATAAATAATTATAGATACAATCCGTGTATAGTTACTGCAGTACCTTTTTCAACTTCTCCCATACACTATGGTTAGTGATAAGATTGTTAAATTATTTTTATAAAAAATCTTAAAAAATATAATTTATATATTAAAAAAAAATCTAAAACAAATATAAATATTTATAATTATCCAGTGCATAGCACGGGTAATATACTAGTATAATATAATAAAAAAAAGACATTTAATTCTTTAAAAAGTCTAACACATATGATTATTATCAAAATAATAAACTTTAATATAATATAAAAAACGAAAAAAAGAAGACATTTAAAAATCACAATTCACATATATATAGATAATTGTAAATATAATCCGTGCATAATACCGGTGATATGCTAGTTATAAAATTATAAGATAGCCAATTAAGACAAAAATTAAGCGCACATCCAAAGCCATATGGTTTTGAAATTGACTGCTTTTGTGACAATTCTTTAAAGGGGGAAATACTTGTCAGTGTAATTGTCAAAAATTAATTACTAATTAATGGAATAATTTATCATTTTATATTTTAATATTTATAATGTTTATCATTAATCTGTAATTTTTTTTAAAACTCACTGACCTATAATTTGAGTAAAATTATAACATAAATTATAGGTATGCATTTTTAAAAATGCGCATATCATATGCATCACACCACAACATAATAACATAATAACGTTGTTCCATAACAACCATCATAACAAGTAATCTAATTTCGTAACATTTACAATATAGGTCAAGTTTGGCATGTTCAGGAAAAATTAAAAAGTCAAAAAATTACTTAAAAAGTTAAAAAGTTAATACTATTCATTAAAAGTCAACAATTACGGCTGCACAACTCCCAATCCTAATTTTCTCCTACAAACCAATTTTTACAATTTTTTATTACACATTTTTTCATAAAAAGTCAAAAAGTTAACCCAAACATCTATATTTTCTTTCTCAATTATTTAGTCTAAAAAAAATAAAAAGTACACTTATTTAAGACAGCCCAAATAACCCCTATATTATTCAAAACATAACAGCGTTCATAATCACATGTGTTTCTTTTTTATAGAGTTTTAACTACCTCTGTAGGTACCCAAAAAAAACTTCCTCTGTTAGAAGCTTACCCACAAAACCAGTTGATGAAATGTCCTATCTTAAGAACGCCGGTCTAATCTTTCATTTGAAGAGCTCATCTTCAGGATCCATACATCACTAATCCACAAGACTCAAACTCTGTTTTCAATTTGCCTTCGGTCGTGCAACTTCCCTTTTTCTCCATTTGAGGGTACAGTCTCTTGCTAACCTGAATTGAATATGACTGTGGCTTTCAACAAGTCTGAGAATTCTATTAGAGTCCATTAACTCCCGCATCTCCAATATGCAAGAAAATTATGATCTTGTGATGATTTGCCAATAAGATTGCTACTTGTCATCTCCTGGAATAATAATGTCAAAGTCACTAACTGTCCACTCAGCAGTTTGGTATCGCTCATGTATATTTCAGCTCCCAGGTCAATTGGCGGCCAATGCCTCTCCACAGGTTCAATGCCAGGATCCTGCACCATGATGAAACCACCGAGAAAGGTTACAATTCAAATTTCCTGAGGTTCACCGACAAAAGTTGCAGTACCATACTGCCATGAAAGTCCCAAATAATTATCATCCAAAATTGCCACGGCCTTGCCTGGTCTTCTACTTGGCATTTTTTACCCAAATAAATCTCCTTCCATGCCGCATATTGGTTGACATTCATAATACCTGAACGTTTGAATAGGGCATTCGATATGCCAAGTCTGTTGTCTTCCTCATTCACCTTGTGAACTAACTTGACTACAAAAAAAATAAATAAAAAAATAAAAAGAAGAAGAAGAAGAAGAAGAAGAAGAAGAAGAGAGTATTAAATTAAACGAAGTTTGAAGCTCAAAAGGTGTAGTTGTCCTAAACTTGGTCCTAATGTCTGTTCTGTACTGAATGACAGTAACTAAATTTGAGACATCAATAAGATCTGCAGTTATTTATTTGATAATACTGGCAACAAGACTAACCAAATTTATGTCACAACTTTTCAAGGTTAGAACACTAAGTTAATGTGGAAATTATAAGTTTGAAGATTGCTTGGAATGAAAGATTCTAGCAAATTGTGTTTGAGGGGATGTTGGAAATCAAACTCAATTTCAGTTCAAAGAAGAGTAGAAGAAGCTAGAAAATTAAAGAAAATTAAAGAAAATTGAAGAGGAGCAAAGGAGCTACTAGAAATTTGAAGAAGGCTCTACATAGAAGAAGCTAGAAAATGAGAGAAGAAAGATGAAGGTTAATGGATGAAGAGGAAGCTTCAAGGAAGAACCATGGTCAACACTTAGCAATCAAGAAAAGAAGAAAACTTGTTTGATTGACTACATCCAGCTCATTTTCATACTTGAGCCAATGTCTATAAATTGATGTTGTATTAGAGTTGTGGGATTTGTGAGAGGGAGTGAGATTCTCACCGTATGTGTAAATGAGAGGAAGTATGAGTTCCTTTATGTGAAAGAGAAATCATGAGAGAGGTTTCTCCATGTGTTGTATTGATTGTTTTAGACAGAATGGAAGAAATATAATCGCAAGAGTGAGAGTTTTAGACAGAGTAGAAGAAATGTATTCTCTAGAGTAAGAGAACCAAATACATCTCAAGTGTGGGAAATTTCTGAGAGAGTTGAGAGTTTGTGAGAGATACAGAGAGTGTGCTATGTTATTATAATTGTTTGTGTGATTGAATAAAAGTTTGTTTGTTCAATTTATTCCTCTCTCTGTGAATTACACTTAGTGGTTTACACCCCTCTCCCACTTGTAATAGTGGTATTAGAGCGCCCCACCAACAATTAAGATTAACAATCCCTTCCTGGAGTGTCCTACCAACAATTAACACTAACAATCCCTTCATCAATAATTCTTAGACACCTGTCTGCCCAGAGTTGGCCAAACTAATCCCGGGTTGTGCTTTGAACGTCCACCCTAATGTCATAATAAAGTAAGAAGAATTATTAATGATTAAGAACTCATCCTTGGACTACCCATATTAGGAGCTTCTTCGCCTACCTCATTGCATTGATTCCATGCCTCAATTGCAACTCTAAGACAATCTCTTCTCATCCCACGATCACCAATGGCTGATTTGTATGCTTCCTCAGCCACCAAACAACCTAACAAAGGGAAATGATAAAACAAATAGACAATAAAACCACCATATCAGCATAGTAACACAGCTTTGGAATGGGCTGAAAATTCACAATTGTACCATGACCAAGTAGGTGTGTGGTGACTGCTCAAAAAAAAAAAAAAAATGTGTGGTGTTATTATTATCCACAGTTATTTTTATCCACAAGTTTTCAATTCTTTTTGGATGAGCTAGAAGTTTTCCAATTCTTCTGCATGACAAACGGATTTCCACAAGAATAGGCTTTGAATAGATATCTTTGGTGAGAAACTTGTTGCATTGTAGATCTCTTCAATTTTCCACGTGAGCATTGACCATCAAATACTTAATTATTAAATACTCAATTGCGGAATTAATGGGATACTAGATTGGTTCTAACATGAAATGAGATGCAAAACATCAACCAACATTGAAACAGATTCATTTTAGGGTGTTGTTGTAGTATGCAACCCTTAAAGGGTTGCACACCATATGCACCTTTATTATTGGCCATTAGATTACACAAGTTGATCCCGACCATTGTGGTCGTACACGTGGCGGAATCCCATGGTGGGGGAGGCAATGCGTTTAACAAGAAACAAAGGGATAGGGTAATATAGGACGTTAAAAGGGCGGGTTTGGAAAATTTTTTGAAAATTTTCAAACTGGCGAAATTTAATCTTGACCCTTGGAATACAGGCAAACCTTGGGCATTTGGGGTTGTTCGTTTTACTTACCTTTTTGCAAAAAACCAACACGTCCCAGAAGTAAGCTCATTTGTTTCTAGTGATACACCTCTGCAACACTTTGCTAACTTCCTCGTGCCAGCATCTGAAGCTATACGCAGACACATAGGAGAGATGGCTCGAGACGAAGTGCCAACCACGAGACTAGACTCTTTGGGGGACGACAACGTTGTGGAGCTAGCAGAACAGTATCGGGCGGAGCGAAGGGAGGAGAGGGGAGCGGGACAAGTGGTGCGGGCCCGTCCGACGATGATGATCGCCGTCGCTAGGCCAATTAGCCAAGTGGAGCCGGACCATTGGCACACCAAGGCCGACAAGTCCACATTTACAGCGGAATGGTTGGAGGAGGTACGAAGGAAGTACCAAATTCCGGCAGAGATAGAGTTGAGGGTGCCCACATCTAAGGAGAGGGTGTCAGATGCGCGACCGGCAGAGTTCTCGTTGTACGAAGAAGCATTGCGGGCGGGGCTGAGGTTGCCCATCCCCCTAGTAGTGGTGGATATATTGAACCGAATGGCGGTAGCGCCGGGGTAGCTGATGCCCAATGCATGGAAAATTATAATGGCTTGTGCGATCACATGGCTACGGGCGACCGGGGGAGCGGCGATTATAGTGGAAGAATTCTTTTCTAGCTACAAAGCGTCCGGTCAGCAAGAGACGTGGGTGACTTTGCAGGCGGTGGCAGGTAAGGGGTTAGTAGCCGGGCTGCCATCGTTTGTAAAGGGTTGGAGACTGAGGTGGTTCTTCGTATCATCGAATGGGGGAGAGGGGGTACGCATGATATAGAAGGTCCCTACGAAGTCGGTGGAGCCGAAGTTGGGGGAGGAAACAGAGGGTAGGGTCAAAACGGTAAAGGAGTGGAGGGAGAAGGAGGGTGTTAGGTGGGACGACCTGATCCGTCCTTCATCTTTATACGCTTTAGGGTTAGGACCGCAGTCAGTGGGAGAAGACCCTACAGGAGTTGGAGGCAAGGCGAAAGGCAGAAGAGACGGAAGAGAGGAGGACCCTTGCCAGGGCAGAAAAGTTTAAGGAGATACAGTTGGGGCCTGTCCCTAAGCTGGTGATGAAGGAGCGGGTCTGACCGCGTCCTAAGCCATTGGGCGACAAGAACTTGACTGGTTTCGCCCCACTGCCGTCCCCGGCAGACTCGTTGAAAGAGAGGGGCAAGCAGAAGGTAGAGGCAGTGTTGAAGAAGACAAAGAAGAAGAGGGCGGCTGTAGAGGGGGGAAAAAGTGCCCCTGTCTTGAAGAAGATGAAGGTCAGGAGCGAGGACGCCTCTATGGTGGAGAGGATGAAGGAGGGAAGGGTGGAGGTAGCTCCAGAAAGGGAGACCGCCCGAGTGTCAAAAGAACACGTGGAGACCGCCTCGGTGGCGACGGAAAACAAGGGTCTAGGCACCCACGTGCTGAAGGAAAACTTGAGCCCAACTGCCCAAACGGTGGCGGCGTTTCCTGTGCTAGAAGTAACCCCCAGTCCCAGCGAAGGGAAGATTGAGACCAGCACTCCAGAGGCGAGTGCCGCGCTAACAACTGCATTGTACCACGCGCGCGCGCTGGCAGGTCGCTCGGTGGACGAAGGGGAGAGAGCCAGGGTGGCAGCCGACCACCTAGTTGGGGTATTAGAGGACACCGCCGTGCGATCGATGGCACAGTTGGGGGAGGCCGACCTCTTGAGAGGGCTGTGCTCGGCCCAGATGGAGGCAGCGACCTTGGCGACTGCCCTGTTAAATAAAGCAGCACGTGCGAAGATGGAGATAGAGCAGCTGAGGATTCAGCTAGAAGGGGTGAAGGGGTAGTTTCAAAAATTACTGGGGGAAACAGTGGTTGGAAGAAAGCCGCTCAGAGCGCATGCGCGAAGGCATTGGAACGTGCGCAAAAAGCGAAAAAAATAGAAGTACTGGCGGTGGTGCAGATCCATGCAACAGACCGTGCTGGTGCTGAGTTCCTCGTGACAAGATCAGAGCTAGAAGTGGAACGCTACAAGGTGGTAACGCTGGAGTTCCAGCTGGCGAGCGAGAGGAAGCAACTAGAGCTGGCCCAACAGGCTTGCACCATTACAAACGAGAGGTGGGAGGAGGCCCTGACCAACAGTGAAGTGCTGTGCGACCAGGGGATCAAGGATAAGGAAGAGGCCGATGCACGGATTGCAGAGTTGGGGAGGGCCCTGGCAGAGGAGAGGGCCAAATTGGCTTCTAAAGGGGCGGCGTATCCCGACTTGTGTATGGCGGCCGTAGAGCAGTTCAAGGGGTCTGTCGACTTCCAGATGGCCATTGATGCCGCTGTCGCCAGTAGCTTGGCGAAGGAGGGTGGTGGGGGGGCTGGGCCATCGGGGGCGGCCTTTGGAGGAATGAGTGAAAAAGAAGTGATCCAGAGTTTCCAGCGGTCGGACTTCTATAAGCACGAAATGAGCGAGTTTTGGGACGGCGGTTGGAAAACCTTCATGCACAAGGCGCAAGAGCTGTTTCCAGATGTCAACTTCAACCTCGTGAAGATAAGAGAAGATGACGTCGCCCAGACCTCCCTAGACGAGGGGATTGGGGAGGAAGATCTGGCCTCAAGTGAGGAAGAGTGATCTTTGTAAAAAATTGTGTTTGTGTGTGTGTGTGTGTGTTTTTTTGTAATTTTGTGCAATTCTAGCAGTAAAGTGTATGAAATCGTAAGTGTGTAAATAAAACAACGAATTTTGGGTATTATTGTTGTCACTTTTTCTTGTGAGTTATAAACTTAGAAATAATGAAAATGACAGAGTAGAAATAATGAAAAATGGTTGAAATTTGCTAGCATCTGTTATGTAAAAAGTGTAGAAATGGGCGGCCAGCCTAACTTGTGAGAAAACCATGATGCAAAAAATCGTTAAAAATCGGCATGCATGAAAATGTTAAAAGTGTTAGAAATGAAAGATTGGCTTGGAGGACTATGGACCTGGATTTTAAATGAATTAAAAATGTGAAGTTAAAACTGTAAAGAATGTTAAAATGTAACATGAAATTATGAAAATGGACCAGCCGAACTCTTGATTTGTGGTCAGTCTGGCTGGGGCTTTAATTAACTCAGTCTGGCTGAGCCCTGCGTGCTTAGTCCGACTGAGGCTTTAATTAACTCAGTCTGGCTGAGCCCTTCGTGCACAGTCTGGCTGAGGCTTTAATTAACTCAGTTTGGCTGAGCCCTTCATGCTCAGTCTGGCTAAGGCTTTAATTAACGCAGTTTGGCTGAGCCCTTCGTACTCAGTTTGGCTGAGGCTTTAATTAACTCTGTTTAAAAATTCATTATTGAAACACAACACAGATAATGGAGACATAAAATCATTGTCATTTAAGGCATGGCCTATTGATCACAAATTTACACCATGTATGAAGAGGACAAAAATAACCAAATGTGTAGATGGTCAACAAGAACATATAGCAAATGATTAATACAAAAATAGGACATGGCACTTTACTGGAAATAACGCTTCAAGTGCTCGGCGTTCCACGGGTGGGGGAGGTCTCAGCCTTCCATGTTCTGGAGTCAGTAAGTGCCTGAGTGAGGTCTGGCCTTAACAACGTAAGGTCCTTCCCACTTGGCTACGAGCTTGCCCTCGGCAGGATTTTTGGTGGCCAGAGTTGCTTTGCGTAAAACTAGGTTGCCAACTTTGAACTCCCTCGGTTGGACTCTGCGGTTGTAGTGTGCTCTCATTTTCTATTGATATGAGGCCCGCCTGACAGCAGCTGTCTCTCGGAGCTCTTCAATCAGATCTAAGTCAGCTCGACGTAGGTCTTCGGTTAGTTCTGGGTCTGGGTGCAGAATCCTCGGGGTTGGCAAGCCGATTTCCACTAAGATGACTGCCTCAGCGCCGTATGTTAAGCGAAAGGAGGTCTCTCTAGTAGGGGTTCGGGCGGTAGTGCAATAGGCCCAAAGTACGTTTGGCAGTTCCTCACCCTAGAGTCCCTTGGCGGCTTCCAACTTAGTTTTGATGATCTTCAAGAGAGAGCGGTTGGTGACCTCGACTTGCTCGTTGGCTTGGGGATGGCTTGGGGAAGAGAAGCACGACTGAATGTGGAGCTCTGCACAAAATTTCCTGAACTTGGCATTATTGAATTGCTTGCCGTTGTCTGAGATGATGGCTTGGGGGATTCCGAATCGACATACAATCAATTGCCAGATAAATCTGGTTGTGTTCTGTTCGGTGGTTGTGGCAAGGAGTTCCGCCTCCACCCATTTGGTGAAGTAATCAATGGCGACCACAACGAACTTGGTTTGGCCCCTACCAGTGGGCAATGGACCAACTAAGTCAATGCCCCACTTGGCAAATGGGTAGGGACTGCTGAGTGTAATCAATTCTGTCAGCAGGGCATGAGAGATGTTGGCAAAACGTTGACATTTATTGCACTTAAGCACAAACTCAGTGGCATCTTGGTTGAGAGTAGGCCAGAAATAGCCGGTGCGGAGTATTTTATGGGCCATCAACCTGGCACCCGAATGATTACCACACACACCCTCGTGGACTTCTCTTATGACATAGGTCGCTTGGGAAGGATTGAGGCACCTGAGGTATGGGCGTGAAAATTTGCGTTTGTACAGGAGGCCGCTAATGAGGATGTAATTGGATGACCGGGCTCTGGCTTTGACGGCCTGCTGTTTGTCATCTGGTAACTCCCCACTTGTGAAAAATAGAAGGATGTCCGCCGCCCATGGAATAGGTTCATTTTGGAGGAAGTAGACCTGCAGTTGGGTTGGCGAAGTAGTCGGGTGGGCCAGGTATTCAAGACGAATGCCATGGCTGAGGTCTGACTGGTCAGCTGAGGCTAATTGGGCCATTTCATTTGCCTTGGAGTTTTCTGATCGAGGGATGTGTTTGATGTGGAAAGTGTTGAAAAGGCGAACAAGGGGGAGTGCAATGTCCCTATAAGCTCGCATTGTGTCGTCCTTGGCGTCGAATTCCCCCGTGATTTGTCCGACGATCAGTTGGGAATCATTGAACACTCGAAGATGGCTCACACCAATGTCTCTGGCTAGGTGAAGACCTGCTATCAGGGCCTTATACTCGGCCTCGTTATTGCTTGCGTCAAACAAGAAGCGAAGAGCACACTTGAAATAACCACCCTCGGGGGTGGTGAGGATGAGACTAACCCTACTGCCTTCTTTGCGGGATGATCTATCGACATTGAGGGTCCAAGAGTGGGGATCTTCTGCCTCAGTGTTGAATTGCCTGGGCGGGGGGGCCGTGGTTGGAGTGGGGTTACTGAATTCCAAAATAAAATCAGCGACGGTCTGTCCTTTGATCGCTGTTCGAGGTCGGTAGGAGATTTCAAATTGGCTGAGCTCGACTGACCATTGCATAAGTCTGCCGGACAACTCTGGTTGTTACATTATCTTCTTCAAAGGTTGGTCAGTGAAGACCATTATGGAGTGAGCTTGGAAGTAAGGTCGGAATTGTCTTGAGGCTATGACCAAGGCCATGGCCATTTTTTCCAGTAATGGGTAGTTATGTTCTGCTCCCCTGAGAGCCCGACTAATGTAATAAACCGGACGCTGTATTGAGCCATCCTCCGTGATGAGGGCTGCACTGATTGCGGTGCTCGATACGGCTAAGTAGAGAAAAATGGGCTCACCCGTGAGCACCTGAGAGAGTAGGGGGGGTTGGCCATGCACTGCTTCAATTGTTGGAATTCGGATTCGGTGGTCCACTCAAAAGCCTGCCGAAGAACTTTAAAGAAGGATAGGCACTTGTCTGTTGCGCGGGAAATAAAACAGTTGAGGGCAGTGACACGACCAGTAAGCCTTTGAACTTCTTTAACCGTTCTGGGAGACTACATTTCTACCAGGGCCTTGATCTTTTTGGGGTTGGCCTCAATGCCCCGTTGACTGACCATGAAACCCATAAATTTCCCAGATCCAACACCGAAGGCACATTTCTCCGGATTCAACTTCATTTGATACTTACGTAGGGTGCCGAAGGTCTCCCGCAGGTCTGCTAGATGATCAGAGGAGAGTTTGCTCTTGACTAGCATGTCATCGACATACACTTCCATGTTCTGACCTATCTGGTGATGAAAAACGGCATTGACTAACCGTTGGAAAGTTGCTCCGGCATTTTTCAACCCAAATGGCATGACACGATAGTGGTAGGTTCCCCAGTCAGTGATGAATGAGGTATGTTCTTGGTTAGATGGGTGCATCAGAATTTGATTGTAGCCAGAAAATGCGTCCATGAAACTGAGCATTTGATGTCCGGCCGTAACGTCGACAAGTAGATCTATTCGAGGAAGGGGATAACTGTCTTTGGGACAAGCTCGATTGAGGTTGGAGTAGTCGACACAGAGTCGCTATTTACTGTTGTTTTTTTCGAACCAAGACCACATTTGACAGCCATCTAGGGTAGTCTACGTTCTTGACAAATTGTGCCTCCAATAGCATATCCACCTCAGAAGCAATAAGAGCGTTGCATTTTGGGTGAAAGATGCGCTGCTTCTGGTGGAAGGGTTGGAAATGGGGCTCGATGCTTAGACGATGAGTGACGAAGGAGGGATCAATACCTGGCATGTCAAAATGGGTCCAGGCAAACACATCATTGTGCTCGGTCAGAAGGGTTATAAGGTCGGCCTTGGCTTGGGGGGATAGTTGGCTACCGATCTTGGCTGTTTTTATTGGGTTGGTGGGATTGATGGGTACTTCTACAAGTTTTTCCACTGGTTCCCCTCTGACTAACTTGTCTTCGTCTTTAACGTCGAGTCCTTCGATGATTATGGTCTCCTTCAGCTTGACCTGTTTGAGTGAAGCAACGTAGCATTCTCTGGCCACAGTCTGCTCTTCCCTCACAGTGCCGACTCCGAGGTTGGTAGGAAATTTCATGGCCAGATGGTACGTGGATGTGACAGCTTGAAAAGCGTTAAGGGCGGTGCGACCAAAGATGATGTTATAAGTAAAGGGACAGTCGATGACGAGAAAGTGAGCAACTTAGTGGTCTACCGTGGGTATTCTCCAATGGTGATGGGAAGATCGATGGAGCCTATGGAGGTCATTCGGTCTCCAGTGAAGCCAACCAGTGGGGTTTGGAGAGGGGACAAACTTTTTTCCCTGACCTTGAGCTGGCGATAGGCGTTTAGGAAGATGATGTCTGAAGAGCTACTGTTGTCGACAAGCACCAGTCTGACTTTGTAATTGGAGAGGAGAGCAGAAATGACGAGGGGGTCGTCATGGGGGTAACGGATGCCTGTGCAATCGGCCTCCATAAAGATGATGGGCTCCATCCACTGCTTGGGGTGTTTGAAGGGGCAGTCCAATGTTGCAACTTCTTTATCTGAGCCTTGCCTTATGTAGACGTGCCCGCGTGGGGGGCCCTCGCTACAGTTCGGACTCGATTTTGTTTGTGGTTCTAAATCTGAACCAAAGAGTCCAAATCCGACAAATCGTTTTGAGAAACAGATTTTTTGAAAAGAAGTGCCAAACATGGACTGCTTTGCCAGATACAGAGTCGCCACCTAAATATTTTAAAATGGGAGAATTTAGGAAACCCTGACTCGGTGCCAAAGGCCACGTGTCCGTCATCACCAAAGTTACCTCGGCTCGGGAACTTGGGTACAATTGGGGAAGGTCAGCTATGAGCACCTCCTCTCGCTCGATCCGAAGATCGGCCTCTACTAACCATGATATCCGTTTTTGAAAACGTTATGTGTTCTTATTCCATTTATTAGCCTAGAATTACTATGTTATGCGCACAGCAAACAAGTATAGACTAGATTGCCTAATTTGGAAAGAAACATTGCATATCCGTTCATTTCGAAAATGCTTTGGAATTTGCTACTCGCAAGTAGGCTAAAATGCGGATTTCAACGAGTCTTTCCAACTCAAACAATCCAACCTTCACCCACAGGCATTCAAAACAGTTTAACACATAAGAATCTAGCCACATGTTAAGCATGCTGTCATGGTAACATTCACACTCATGGTGTTGTAGCCTTGCAAAGTAACATGTCTTTCTAGCATGTATTAGCTCCATTTTAGCATATTTTTTGCCATTATTTGACATGTCATAACTCTGATTTGTGTTGGTTTGGTTGCCTCTTGCATGCCCCTTGCACTTGTTGTGCAATTTTGGTTCACTAGCCTAGCATATCTGTTGTTTTAGCCTATTGATCTAGCATGTGTATGCTCTACTCTAGCACATTTTTGGCTTTGATTTAACATGCTTGAGGTCTGAGATGAGCGTCATAAAATACATACATGAAAGGACGTCAAAATTTTAAATCGCAATAAATAGACACGTATGAGGGGACGAGAGGTCGACACGACAACCGAAAGGGGTGCGCTTAGATATCCGCATGAGGATGAGGCCAACCGCCGAATTTTGGCTCTAACTTTTCGAAATTCAAAACCAGGCACTCTAGCCAACTGTCGTCAGTGAAGTGCTTGGGGGGCAATTGTGGGAGCCGAATAAGTAGAACAGTCGGAAGATGCGTACCCCAGAAATTAGATACTGTTCGGCTTCATGTTGCGTGACTAGGACGCCGAATACATTAGGAAAGCCGAATAGAAGGGGGTCAGTGGCTCCGAATGAATAAAAGGGGAATGGGATAAAAGTAGGCTCAAGCCCCGAGGCCCAAAAAGCAAGTATAAATACAAGAACCA
>NW_021024578.1:1001433-1021550 GCF_004153795.1 Camellia sinensis
AACCACTATACCTTAACGATCTATTTGGAAATTAAATAAAAAAGGAAATTGAATAGAAAGGAAAATTGAATAAAAATGGAAGTGGAATAAAAATACAAGTGGAAGTTGCATAAAATTAAAAATGAAAGTTCATTCAAGAAACCACTATACCTTAACGACCTATTTGGAAATTAAATGAAAAAGGAAATTGAATAAAAAAAGGAAATTGAATAAAAATGGAAGTGGAATAAAAATACAAGTGGAAGTTGCATAAAATTAAAAATGGAAGTTCATTCCAGAAACCACTATACCTTAACGATCTATTTGGAAATTAAATAAAAAAGGAAATCGAATGGAGATGGAAATTGAATAAAAATAGAAGTTGAATAAAAATAGAAATGGAAACTGCATAAAATTAAACATGGAAGTTCATTCAATAAACCACTATACCTTAACGATATATTTGGAAATTCAATAAAAAAGGAAATTGAATCGAAAAGGAAATTGAATGAAATTGGAAGTGGAATAAAAATAAAAATGGAAATTGCGTAAAATTAAGAATGGAAGTTCATTCAAGAAACCACTACACCTTAACGATCTATTTGGAAATTAAATAAAAATGGAAATTGAATGGAGATGGAAATTGAATAAAAATAGAAGTTGAATAAAAATAGAAATGGAAACTATTTGGAAATTAAAAATACAAAAGGAAATTGAATAGAAAAGGAAATTGAATAAAAATGGAGGTGGAATAAAAATGAAAATGGAATTTGCATAAAATTAAGAATGAAAGTTCATTCAAGAAACCATTTCACCTTAACGATCTATTTGGAAATTAAATAAAAATGAAAATTGAATGGAGATGGAAATTGAATTAAAATAGAAAAGAAAATTGAATAAAAATGGAAGTTGCATAAAATTAAAAATCGAATTTCATTCACGAAACCACTATACCTTAACGATCTGTTTGGAAATTTAATAAAAAAGGAAAATGAATAGAAAAGGAAATTGAATAAAAACCGAAGTTGAATAAAAACAAAAATAAAAGTTGCATAAAATTAAAAATGTAAGTCTATTCGAGAAACCACAATACCTTAACGATCTATTTGCATATTAAATAAAAAAAGGAAATTGAACAGAAAGGAAAATTGAATAAAAATCGACGTTGAATAAAAACAAAAATGGAAGTTGCATAAAATTAAAAATGAAAGTTCATTCAAGAAACCACTATACCTTAACGATCTATTTGGAAATTAAATAAAAAAGGAAATTCAATAGAAAAAGAAATTGAACGAAAATGGAAGTTGAATAAAAATAAAATGGAAGTACATTCATGAAACGACTATAAATTAACGATCTATTTGGAAATTAAATAAAAATGGAAATTGAATTGAAAAAGAAAATGAACAAAAATGGGGGTGGAATAAAAATAAAAATGGAAGTTGCATAAAATGAAGAATGGAAATTCATTCAAGAAACCACAACACCTTAACGATCTATTTGGAAATTAAATAAAAATGGAAATTGAATGGAGATGGAAATTTAATAAAAATAGATGCTGAATAAAAATAGAAATGAAAACTGTATAAAATTAAACGTGGAAGTTCATTCAAGAAACCACTATACCTTAACGATCTATTTGGAAATTAAATTAAAAAGAAAATTGAATAGAAAAGGAAATCGAATAAAAATGGATGTGGAATAAAAATAAAAAAGGATGTTGCATAAAATTAAAAATGGAAGTTCATTCAAGAAACCACTATACCATAGCGATCTATTTGGAAATTAAATAAAAAAGGAAAATGAATAGAAAAGGAAATTGGATAAAAATGGAAGTTGAATAAAAACAAAAATAGAAGTTGCATAAAATTAAAAATGGAAGTCTATTCAAGAAACCACTATACCTTAACGATCTATTTGGAAATTAAATAAAAAAGGAAATTGAATAGAAAAGGAAATTGAACAAAATTGAAAGTGGAATAAAAATAAAAACAGAAGTTGCATAAAATTAAAAATGAAAGTTCATTCAAGAAACCACTATACCTTAACGATATATTTGGAAATTAAATAAAAAAAGAAATTGAATAGAAAACGAAGCTGAATAAAAATGGAAGTGGAATAAAAACACAAATGGAAGTTGCGTAAAATTAAAAATGAAAGTTCATTCAAGAAACCACTATACCTTAACGATCTATTTGCAAATTAAATAAGAAAAGGAAATTGAAAGGAAAAGAATATTGAATAAAAATCGAAGTTGAATAAAAATAAAAATGGAAGCTGCATAAAATTAAAAATGAAAGTTCAATCAAGAAACCACTATAGCTTAACGATATATTCGGAAATTAAATAAAAAAAGAAATTGAATAGAAAAGGAAGCTGAATAAAAATGGGAGTGGAATAAAAATACAAATGGAAGTTGCATAAAATAAAAAATGAAAGTTCATTCAAGAAACCACTATACCTTAACAATCTATTTGGAAATTAAATAAAAATGAAAAATTGAATAGAAAAGGAAATTGAATAAAAATAGAAGTTGAATAAAAATAGAAATGGAAATTGCATAAAATTAAACGTGGAAGTTCATTCAAGAAACCACTACACCTTAACTATCTATTTGGAAATTATATAAAAAAAGAAATTGAATAGAAAAGGAAACTTATAGCGATCCCGGGTTTACCCTTGTTGTATAGTGATCCGGACATGTGTCCGTGGATGTTGGTAGTTGTTTATTATCTTGTTTGCATCCTTTCTTACTTTGTATTTGAGTTATAGGATGTGTTGAGCGGGTTTGTTACAGGTTGGTTGAGTTTAGAAACCAAAACTATAAAAATGGAAGTTACATAAAATTAAAAATGGAAGGTAATTCACGAAAGCACTATACATTAACGATCTATTTGGAAATTAATCAAAAAAGAAAATTTAATAGAAAAGGAAATTAAATAAAAATGGGAGTGGAAAAAAAATAAAAATGAAAGTTGCATAAAATTAAAAATGGATGTTCATTCAAGAAACCACGACACTTTAACGATCTATTTGGAAACTAAATAAAAAAGGAAATTCAATAGAAAAGGAAATTCAATAAAAATGGAAGTTGAATAAAAACAAAACAAAAGTTGCATAAAATTAAAAATGGAAGTCTATTCAAGAAGCCACTATACCTTAACGATCTATTTGGAAATTAAATAAAAAAAGGAAATTCAATAGAAAAGGAAATTGAACAAAAATGGAAGTTGAATAAAAATAAAAATGGAAGTTGCATAAAATTAAAAATGAAGTTCATTCAAGAAACCACTACACCTTAACGATCTATTTGGAAATTATACAAAAAAGGAAATTCGATAGAAAAAGAAATTGAATAAAAATGGAAGTTAAATAAAAATAAAATTGGAAGTTCATTCAATAAACTACTATACATTAACGATCTATTTGGAAATTCAATTAAAAAAAGGAAATTGAATAGAAAACGAAATTGATTAAAAATGGAAGTTGAATAAAAATAAAAATGGAAATTGCGTAAAATGAAACATGGAAGTTCATTCAAGAAACACTGTACCTTAACGATCTATTTGGAAATTAAAGAAAAAAAGGAAATTGAATAAAAATGGAAGTTGAATAAAAACAAAAATAGAAGTTGCCTAAAATTAAGAATGGAAGTCTATTCAAGAAACCATTATACCCTAACGATATATTTGGAAATTAATTAAAAAAGGAAATTGAATAGAAATGGAAATTGAATAAAATGGAAGTGGAATAAAAACAAAAATAGAAGTTACATAAAATTAAAAATGAAAGTTCATTCAAGAAACCACTATACCTTAACGATCTATTTAGAAATTAAATAAAAAAAGAAGATTGAATGGAGATGGAAATTGAATAAAAATAGAAGTGGAAACCGCATTAAATTAAACATGGAAATTCGTTCAAGAAACCACTATACCATAACGATCTATTTGGAAATTAAATAAAAAAGGAAATTGAACAGAGTCGGAAATTTAAGAAAAATAGAAGTTGAATAAAAATAGAAATGGAAACTGCATAAAATTAAACATGGAAGTTCTTTCAAGAAACCACTATACCTTAATGATCTGTTTGGAAATTAAATAAAAAAAAAAATTGAATAAAAATAGAAGTTGAATAAAAATAAAAATGGAAGTTGCATGAAATTAAAAACGGAAGTTCATTCAAGAAACCACTACACCTTAATGATCTATTTGGAAATTAAATAAAAAAGGAAATTGAATGGAGATCGAAAATGAATAAAAATAGAAGTTGAATAAAAATAGAAATGGAAATTCATTCAAGAAACCACTATACCTTGACGATCTATTTGAAAATTAATTAATCAAACCAAACCAAATTAAAATTCTTTTAACAAACTAATTGGGTTCCAAACTCCACTAAGGAGGTATACCCAACAATTCTCCCCCTACCAACTTAGGTGGAGACATCAACCATACCCGCCAAAGTTCGACACTTCAAATCACTACAAAAAAATTGACTTTTTGCGACGGTAAAATACCGTTGCTAATACTCTTAATGCCGTCGCTAATACTTTTTGCGACGGCAATAGGGGGTCGCAAATGCAGGGGTCGCAATTTCATGACTTTTTTGCGACGACACTATTTTGCCGTCGCTAAAAATGTTATTTGAGACGGCAAAAAATACCGTCGCTAATAGTCTTTTTTTTGCAACGGCAAAAACACTATTTTTTTCGACGGTGTGGTGCCGTCGCAAAAAGTATTAAAAAATAATAAAATTTCTATTTTAAATAATAAAATTTTTATTTTTTGCGACAGTGTAATGCCGTCGCAAAAAGTAAAACCTGTAACAAAATTAATAAAAATATTTTTTTAAAAAATCATCAGACACTGTCTCTACTTGTGCTTCCTTATCCAATGAACCATCTTCTTTGTCCTGCCCAAACAACAAATATGAATTTATCCTCAGATCAATTAAAAAAATTATCCTGTTTGAGCCTGTTTTCCAATCTCCCGCTTAAAAAAAAAAAAATAAAATGAAAGAAACCTAAACAGGAGAAGATATTCCTATTCCTTTAAAATTTTCAGAAAATTCAAAGATCACTAAGAATACAGTGTAGCATGATAAAGCAACAAGAATGAAGTCCCTAGACCCACTTTGGGGCATCATTTTCCAAAACGCAAGAAATGCTTTCAAAGATCAATCACACGAGAAAGCTTCTGAATTCGGTTTAGTAGGAAGTCCCCTTGCTTGATAGTTGCTTGATAAAGAGCATTCTTTGCATCTGGACGGTTAGTTTCCAAAACATCGGCAACTTTATCAATCTTGCAGTGAAGCTTCCTTGCTGCAATAAAACGTCACAGTTCCCTGGTGCAAATGAGGAACTCAATTAAACACCAATGGTTCACAATAAAAATCAATAACAATCTTACAGAAAAGATCAAAAGCATGAGTGAGTGTATCTAGGAAAATGAGATCACTTACAAATCAATGAACTCCACTGTTACTCCAAATGCTTTTGCCATTGCCTTAATTGTGACAATCTTATAGGATTCCAAGAATTGGGAATAAACCACGGTCCTAACCTCCCTCATGTATACCGGAAGTGGGGATGCAAATAACGGTCCAATTTCATTTGCTCCATCAGGCCAGCTGAAAATCAATTGGATAAAATTTCAGATTGGAATAAACTATAAGATAACATATTCAGATTGGAACAATAGTTTCAGCAATTGATCAGCTTCACAGTAGTGGGGCATTTATACATGCATTGTATGTACTTGTGTCAACATGAGAAAGGGCTTGTGATCCTCCTTTATATATAGATCCCACATACTCAAATCTATCATGATTAGACTACTTCGGCCATTCAATTTCTAGTTCATTCTATGGGCAGTGTAAACAGATTTGAAGCTCTATAATCAAAGGTAGAATATGAATACGTCCAACATTTTGTTTACCTATCTATGTAATACATAATACTGCAAGGGTAAAATATGAGATATACAAGATAAATACTTACCAAATGCTGAGAAAAATTACTTGTACTGACAATCATATAAAGAGTTCAAAAACCCCAACAGATGCGGGATTTTCCCAATAACTATAAAGATCTCAGGAGCATCAACTACCTGCAACATGTAGCAACACAGGCACAGTAACATGCCACATAAACAATCCCTCCCCCGTCCTCCCTTTTTTTCTTTCTTTATCACCAGGAAAAACAAAAAAGGAAAGGAAAGGAAAGGAAAGGAAAGGCAAGTAAAGACAATCAAAAAAAAGAAAAGAAAACCAAAATACTGCCAGCAAAGCATCTCTCTAAAAAATTATCAAGGGGAAAACAATTCCATGCCAAAACCCTAATGTGCAAAGCATCTCTCAGGTATCTTGTTAATAAGATTTTCAGAAGTCGAAAAGGCAAACAAATATTCTATTTATGATGTGTTTCAGTCATCCAAGTCACATGCTGACCTAGATGGTTTCTAATGTATTGACAATATAAAATATATTCCAATCAATGCATCAGAAACATGGCATAATCTGAAGCGCAGGTACAGGCACATATCGTAGAACCTCTTCTCAGCACCAAAATTGGAACTCAAGCAGAAAGAGACAATGACACATCTCTTTTGCATTTATTCATTTCTTTCTACTAAAAATACAATCTTTTCAACATTTTATAACATCAAATCCAAACATCTGTTTTTCTAAAATTTTTCTGAAAAATAGAAATCAGTTTGACAAAAATAAACACCATAATGATATTTTTGAATTTTAAAAAATTATTTTCTCCCTAAAAAATTGTAAGACTATATAACAATGATGAGTGTTTTTTACTTATTATTTTTTCACTAAATTAGATTTTAGTTTTTTTCAAAAAAATTTAGAAAATAATGCTGCAAACCAAACCAAACCAAACCAAACCGATTAGTGGATGTCTAACCAAACATCTATCACTGTGGATATTATCTGTTCAAAATTAAAGATTTCCATACTCATAGAAATCTAAAAAAAGTTCACAAATTGCAATGAACATGAAAAGAAAATCACCTCACATTTGGCAGCTTTTCCATTTTAGTAGCATATGCCATACTTAGTTGACCCTCATCGCCATGCTACAACACAAGATAACATAAAGATGAATATTTGCAATTGGAGAATACAAAACAATAATTGCATAAAATTATATGTAAACTTATGTGCATAAATTTCCAGTTTGGAATTCCATAAAGTGGACCAGCAGACCCAGACAATGTCATGGAAACTGACTCAGAATGTAAAATTTTTTTTGCTACCATCACTACTACAAAAATGGTTAAAGATCACACTTTGACAAAAAAAAAAGATCTCACTTTTATTAGAAGTGTGATAAAAAACATTAGATTGATATTTTAATCACACTTAATTTAATTGAGTGTGATAATATTTATTTTTTATGTCACTTTTCAATTAAGTGTGATTATATATATATTTTTTTAATCACACTTTCTAATTAAAGTGTGATTATATATACACTACTACTTTTTAATCACACTTTTTAAATAAGTGTGATTATATATATATTTTTTAATCACACATTCTAATTAAAGTGTGATTATTATATACACTACTACTTTTTAATCACACTTTTTAAACAAGTGTGATTATATATATATTTTTTAATATAAACCACACATTCTAATTAAAGTGTGATTATTTATATATTTTTTAATCACATTTTCTAATTAAAGTTGTGATTATATATACACTATCTACTTTTAATCACACTTTTTTAAAAAGTGTGATTTATATATTTTTAATCACACATTCTAAATTAAAGTGTGATTATTTAATATATTTTTTAATCACACTTTCTAATTAAAGTGGTGATTATATATAACACTATTCTACTTTTTAATCACACTTTTTAAATAAGTGTGATTATATATATATAATAATATATATATTTTAATCACACATTTCTAATTAAAGTGTTGATTATTTATATATATTTTTTTAATCACACATTCTAATTAAAGTGTGATTATGTATATATTTTTTTAAATCACACATTCTAATTAAAGTGTGATTATATATACTTATTACTTTTTTAATCACACTTTTTAAATAATGTGATTATTTATATATATTATTTTAATCACACATTTAAATTAAAGCGTGATTATTTATATATTTTTAATCACACAATGTAATTAAAGGTGTGATTATATATAAATTAATTACTTTTTAATTCTCACTTTTTAAATAAGTGTGATTATATATATATATATATATATATTTAATCACACTTCCTAAATAGGTGTGATTGTATAAAATATTTCAAAATGATTTTATATATAAAATATACAATTCCCAAATTTTTTAATCACCCTTAATTGATTGATGGAATAATATTTTAATTTTTTATGTCACTTTCTAATTAAGTGTGATTATATATATAATAATATATATGGTAAATTACACTGACAACCCTGAAAGGTTTTTATGTTTATTACAGTTCTCCCTTCACGATTTGGAAAATTACAATCTCCCTCCCTGAGATTTAAAGTTTCATTACAGATTCCCCCTTAGCAATTTAATTTTTTAAATACTAATTTTTCCCTTACTGGGTAAATTACATTGACACCCCTTACATTTTAGAAATTACAATCCCCTCCCTAAGGTTTAAAGTAGCATTACTAATTGGCCCCCTCGGTTAGTATTAGTTGGAAAAAAAAATTCATTGAAAAAAATTCATTGGAAAAAAATTATTTGAAAAAAAATTAATTGAAAAAAAAATTGTTAGTAAAATTTTAAATTTTCTGTTAAAAAACCAACATAAAACTTATTTTTTGAATTACCGTTTTTTTTCCTAAAATTTACAAACTGAGACAACCATTTATAAATCAAAAAAAATTTATCAAATAAGTTTTTTATGACAATTTTTAAAAATTTTTGTAAAATAAATTTGAAAACTAAAAATGAAATGGTTACCAAACAGGCTTCAGATGTAAAAATGTGTAAAATGAACAAATAATTAAATAAGTTACCACATAAGAAACGACTTATCAAAAGATTCTTAGCTATGTATGGTTTGAATTTTAGAAAAATTAAAAATTAAAAAATTAATTTTGGTTAAGAAATAAAAAATAAAAAAAATAATTATCATTTTAAATAATTTTTATCTTTCGAGTGGTTAGAAATAATTTTTTACAAATTAAATTGAAACAGCTATACATATGTATATAAACATGCCAAAAGTTAAAATGATAATTATTTTTTACCCTTAAATGATAATTATTTTTTAGTTTTTATTTCTTAACCAAATTAATTTTTAATTTTTAAATTTTTTTTCTAAAAATCAAACCATATATGGCCTAAGAATCTTTTTTATAAGTCAATTCTTACGTTGGTAACTTATTTAATTATTTGTTAATTTTACAACATTTTTACCATCTAAAGTCTTGTTTGCTGAGGTGGCTATTTGGTAAACACTTACGTTTTCAGTTTTCTGTTTATATTTACAAAAATTAAAAAAAACTCAAATAAAAACTTGTTGGTAAATTTTGATTTATAAATCAGTGGTCTCAGTTTATAAATTTGGCCAAAAAATGTAAACTCAAAATGTGTTTTCATTTTTGAATTTTGAGTTTTTTTTTTTTTTTACGCAACCCAACCAACTAGCCCACCCAACACTAGCCACCACCGCCACCATTTTCCACCACCTTCTTCCGCCACTACCACCATCCCCCCACCACCTGCCACCACCACTCGCCACAACACCCACCTGCCAGCCACCACCACCCACCTGCCACCCCTCGCCCACCACCCACCTGCCATCTACCCGCCACCCGCCACACATCCACTGTCCGCCACCTACCCTGCTACCATCACTCAGCACCCATCTACCACTACCACCCCACACCAGCCCACCACCACCACCCCACCAGCCCTAAATAGGTGTGATTGTATAAAATATTTCAATTTGATTTTTATATAAAATATACAATTCCCAAATCCACGCCTCTATTCTACCCGTGAATGATAGAGACGACTCACTACTAGAAAAAGGAGGCTTTAGACACGAAACTTTTTTTTACCCATTTTTTCGTCTTCCTATTTCTCTGTCTCCGTCTCTCTTCTCTCTCTCTCACTCATCACTCTTCTCTTGTCTTGTTTGTCTTTCTCTTTCTCTCTGTGTCTCTGTCTCTCTTATTTTTCTCTTCTCTCCTCATCATCTTTTCTTTCTGTCTATCTCTCTCTCTCTGTCTCTCACTCATTCTATCTCTTCTCTCATCTCTTTTTCTTTCCTTTGTCCTCTTTCGCTCATCTCTTTTCTCTCTATCTCTCATCTCTCTCTGTCTCTCTCGCTCACTCTCTTCTCTCTATCTCTCTCTCTGTCTCCTCTCGTTCATCTCTCTCTCTTCTATGTCTCTCTTGCTCATCTCTCTTCTCTCTATCTCTCTCTCTGTCTCTCTCGTTCATCTCTCTTTTTCTCTGTCTCTCACTCTCTAATCTCTTTATCTTTTTGTCCCCCCTCTCTCTTTCTTTTCTTCTTCTCTTTCTCTCTCTCTCTCTCTCTCTCTCTCTCCTACTGTGTTCGCGTTGCTCACTCTCTCCCTTCCGTCTTCTCCTATTTACTAAGCTCCCTCTCGATTTATCTATCCACTACAAGAAATGCACTTTTAGCGACCACTTGTCTCTCTCTGCTCATCACTCTCACTCACTCTCTCTCTCTCTCCTATCCTCTATCTTGTCTCTCTTCACTCATCTCTCTCTCTCTCTCACCACTCATCTCCTTTACCACATTCACCACTACTGCAAACGCTGTGCCACTACCACCATTATTTACCACTGTCGCCACTTCACCTCTACGACTACCATTACTGCTACCATTGCCACCACTACCACTACTACTACCATTACCTCTTTTTCACCATTGCCACTTCATCTACTCTACCACTACCACAACTTCACCACTAATCTCCTTCGCCACGCCACCACCACCACCACACCATCATCTCTTATCCACCACCTTTACCATACTTGCCCATACTACTACCATTACATCTCCTTCACCCTTGCCACTTCATCTACTCTACCACTACCACAATTTCATCAACTAATCTCCTTCGCCGCCGCCACTACCACCACCATCATCTTCTTATCCACCACCTTCACCACTACTGCCACTCCTCTACTTACCACAAAAAATTAGTTCATGATTTTTTAATAATAAAAAAAATGGGCCGTAGAATAACATTTTCATTGACCACAGAAAATTAACTTTTATTTTAGTGAAAAATATTTTTCATTAAAATATTACCCTTATTTCTACCAAATAAAAAATAATAATATTTTTTTCATTGAAATAAAAATGAAACAAATAAATTTTCAATCTTAGTAATTAAAAAAAAGGAATTTTTTTAAAAAAAATTCATTAATTACAAAAAAAAATATATTTTTAACAAAAAATAATTTTTTTTGACGACGATAACCCCCGTCGCAAAAAAAAAAAAAAAGAAGTTAAACAATATTATTTTGTTATTTAAATTTTATTCCTGAAAAAAAAAATTTATTTTCATTCCCGCCCCTTTTTATTTTCCATTCCCGCTGCCTCCCCACTTTTTTTTTCCCATTCCCGCTCATTCCCCCACTTTTTTTTTCCTATCCCCCCCACCATCTCCGTTCACTTCATCCCCTGTTTTGCTGCCTCTTCATCTTCGGATCCGCCATTGTGCTTACTAGGTCAGCCTTCTCTCTCTCTCTCTCTGTGTTTGTGTGTGTGTGTGTGTGTGTGTCAATATACAACGATTTGTTTTTTGATCCCTGTAATCAGTCATGTTTCATCGAATGCTCTTTGTAATTTGTTAACTCACTGCCCTCATTTCTATTTTTGTGAAGAATCCATATCTATGTCTATATCTATATCTCTATCATTTGATTTTCATACATAGACATTCTGATTTTTATTTTTTTTTAATCTCTATCATTTGATTTTTATACATAGACTTTCTGATTGATTTTAAACTGTATCAACAGATAGGCTTGTCTCAAGCCAAATGAACTATATTCTTTTAGTTCTAAAGTTGCGAGTCCCATGATAATTACAAATCCCACTCTTATGGATCATTTTAAGTTTACAAATATTTTAGTCTTCATGACTTTTTTTGGGTCCTAACATCAATCAAATACTCAAAAATGAATAAAAGCTTCAAAATAGAGCACTTTAGATGAAAATATGTTCTTGCCTAAGTGAGCAACCACCTTCAAGAGACCACATAAGTGATTCAAGGATTGGCAAGTAGAATATAACTTAAGGTTAGCCCTAGTTTTATGCACACTCATGAAATGATGATTTATTTGCTTGGATTGGCTTGTTGCACTTGGAACCAATTTTGGGAAGTTTCTTTCAAGTTGTTTGGAAATTGTGCTCTTCTTTAGCAGAAATCTGAGTTTCAAGTGGCTCTTGGCATCTTTAAGCTGAAAAAACATATATATATATATATATATAATCTGTTTAGGAGAGTCTATTTGACAGCCACTACCTTTAAAGATCAAATCCTTTCAACAGTTTTGCTTTTCTTCCTCCTCATAGACTTCATGAAACTTGCCCAATCTTCTGTCCCAACTGCCACAAATATAGTAATAGCACCAGTAATGGAAACATTATCTTCTCAAGATAACGAGTCAGGAATTCTAAATTTGTTACAGCCATCTCATCATGTTTACTGCAGGAAAATTTTTCAGATAATTGTAATTTAGGCCTTTTTTTTTCCGGAAAGACCATGGCTGAATGGATGAAAAAAGAAGGAACATCATACAACGTGAACAACCTTCACATTGATAATAAGATACTATTTGAAAAAACATTGTCGATGGTCACCTCTTGGTGGTGATTGCCTTGTTGAAGAAATATATATAGAATATTGTGGTAAAAGTCAACCCTAATATGTTGGTAAATGTTGCATTATGGGAATAGGAATGTATTATTTTGGATTTCAAACTATTTCATAGTTAAATATGGAGCTTGGAGCATAAATGGGATAGACTCACTGTATTGGCAAATGTTGATACATTTTTAATCAGATTTTCTTGGATAAAAATCTTTTGATGACAGAATTCGACTAAAGAATGTGTTGTAAAATTTACAGTTGTGGTGAGTCTGTGGCGTGTGGTGTAGTCGTATGATTATATCTTCTCATGATTTTTTCTTTGTCTTTATCTTTATACCTTGCTGCTATAGTCCTATGCTATGATCATTCCCAAAGATAGAAAGTAAGTGGCCTGTAAGTGGCCTTGCAGCTTCATGTGCATATGAACTATGGTGTTTGGCTCTGATAAGCTTTTGTTATACACAACTTATGCTGGATGCCATGCATTCTCCAAAACAGCATGAATGTCTAGAAGTAACTTCAAAGTATTATGTAGTAGTTAGGCTTATATCAAGGATTTAAAGGAAAAAATTGAATTGCGTTTATCCAATATAACAATTTTCTTAGCAATTTATCTTAATCCAGTAAGTTTCCACAAAGAAACAATCAAGGTTTTTAAAAGAGGGTACTAGTAAAGCAGACTTCCTTTATGATGCTTGAAATTGAAATTATATGAACTTTTAAGGCTCTAATGTTCAGCAAGAAACCATCCATACAAAATTGCCCGTCGCAATAGTCCAGTACATATATTTTTAGTCTCTTTGTGCAAGCGCAGCTGTGGCAGCTTTGGTGCATTGTAACGCTCTTTGTCCTGCTCTTTGTTGCATCATTGGGGCAGCAACAGCTTGTATTTGGTTCTTTGTGCATTTGTGGCAACAACTTGCTGTAGCAGCAGCTTCATGTTGCAACACAACTTGTTGGTTTCTTAATATTTTTCTCTTCTTTTCTCTTCTTTTCTGCAACACAGCTTCTTTTCTTGTTGGTTCTTTAATGTTTTTGTTGATAATTTTCATGACTTGTAATGTGGTTCTAATATTAGACTATTAGGTTATCTTATAATTTCACGAATTGTCATGCATTTAAATTTTTGGTTCCTAGTTGCTTACAATTCATTTGTTACATACAAAGACTACACGAGATGCCACATGGGCAAGCCAATAAGAGGAGGTCGACGACTTTCACTGTCAGAGGCAAACCCGATTGAGGTCCCAGTCCACATGTCAACAGCTCCATTTCCTATGGATGCATCTGCAGGTTTATCTCCTGTGAATGCATCTCCATCTTTGCAAACGCTGATATTGGTAAGTGTTTCATCCTTGTATAGAACAATTTGATTTTTTGCTCTTGAAACTGTAATCAATGTGAGTAGTTACTTCATGCTTTCTCTTTTTGGAGTGATTATGAATCAAAAATTTGTTAGTATTGAAGTATGACTCTGTGTATATAGTAAGCAGCAACCTATATATTTAATATTTTCTTTTGGTTTTCAAGTATATGAGTGTGTAGTGAAATATATAATATATATATATATATATTGTGGTGCAAAATGTGTATTCCTAAATTGAATGTCGTAAGAGCCTTAGTTTGGCAATAATAAGTAGGAGACTTAAGGTATCCTCTGGGTGTTATTGTGAAGGAACTTTTTTACTTACAATTATTCTCCTTCTGATTAAAGGCAAAATACTAAAAGATCAAAAAAAGGAAAAAAGAAGAAAAAAAAAGAAGAGAGGATAGAAAGACAGTCACTTAAAAAGAGGATATTAATAAACTGACAGTCCCTTTAATTGCTTGACCCCTTGAGTTCAAAGAGCTGTAACACAGACTATAGGTTAAAAGCTATATTCTTCCCATCTAGCTTATGTATTCTTTCCATTTTTTATTCAACCTTGTACTAATATCTTTTCCATCTAGCTATGTTTTGTAGTTTTAATTTAAAAAACAAAGTATAGGTTAAAAGCTCATTTTCTTTTTTCAACTCAGTAGGGTACAAACAAAAATTGAAATTCAAGGTTGGCTTCTTTAAAAGGATAGAAGAAATCATATTATCCTAGACATAGTAATCTTATAATCATGGAACATGAATAATTGCAAGCTTGAATAAAGGCATATACATTTCATGATGCATTAAAGTTGAGAGTTCTTAAAAATCTGCAGCAACCTATATACATTCTATGATACAATAGTCAAACCCGATTGATTTCATTCGGATTTAGGTACATAAGTTTGGATGGTTGGGGACATAGGTTTAAGGTGCCTTATTTTTCAGTACATGACTTGGTATTCAAATTAATCCAAAATTCAGATTTGTGGGAAGTTTCGGTAGGTAGTTCCAGGTTGATGATCTGGCTCTGTTTTATGAATGACTGCTGATAGGTAGTTGGTCTGTGCTATGAGGAGATGGTATTTTGGATGGATTTAATAGTGAAGGTATACTTGGTTAGACTATGCTATGATTTGTCAACGTTGTAAATAATATTTCAGAATAACTCCATTATTGGTTTTCTGGTTAGGCACATTTAGTCCACCTGCCCCTTTTTCTTTTGTGCCTAAAGTTAGCTCTTTTTTTTCTTTGGATTAGATTTTGGCCTTTGGCATCCCCTAATTTTTTCCACTTTTCCAACACCCACAACTTCCTCCTCACAATGGATCATGATCATCGCCTCCTATTTTGTTTTTTTGTGTTTTCGTTTTTTTAATGTTTCAATCTTAAGTTATAATTAGAATTGGTTTGGGCCATTTTCTTCATTAGTTTTATGAGTAAAATGCTATTTAATAGGAGATAGGTTCTCTCTTAGTTAGTGATTTGAATTGGAA
This sequence comes from Camellia sinensis, assembly GCF_004153795.1. NCBI lineage: Eukaryota > Viridiplantae > Streptophyta > Magnoliopsida > Ericales > Theaceae > Camellia > Camellia sinensis. The sequence continues at coordinate 1,017,120 of NW_021024578.1, forward strand.
AAGATTATTAAGTTTTGGTAGATTTATTTTGGAGCCTTATCTTGGTGCTTCAAATCATTTTATTTTGTATGAGCTCAGTCTCAAGATTTATAAATTGGCATTAACTGTACTTTTAATATATTATCGTTAACTTATTTTTATTTGATATTTTTTTTATTATTATCATTACATGACCTTTGTCCTGTGGTTAAGTGACTAATGCATTATGAATTTCAATGTAACAAACTCATCTCTTGTTGCATGGGACGCGATTGTTTTTATGTGGTTTTAAGAAATGGAGCAATTTGTTTTCTTCAAGTTCATGGTCTTGGAATAATTATTTATTTTTAAATGCAGATGACAACACGTCTTCTGGCTATTAATTTTGTTTTCCTGGCATGTTTCATGTCTGATGATGAGTTTAACTGCTGAAATCTTTTAACCATAGAGTTTCCGCATATTTAAGGGCAACGAATAAAATGTTTGCAACACCCCCGTTCCTTCTCCAGAGCATTTGTTGCCCTTAAGTACATAGTTCAATATTCAGAGTCATATCTTAAGATATTTGGTCCATTTTTTCGCATGAGAATTGATTATTCAATCAAAGTGGTTAATTTTTTTCTATTGAAGGCAGGAGATGAAGAAGTTGGTATGAATGAGGAAAAAGTCGACGGTATCTTTTGGTAAGACTAATAGTTCTAATATTGGTTGAAATTACTTTAGTTTATTCATATGCACTGCAGTGTTTCTGAATTAATTTGTGTTTTTTTTTTCAGGTTCAGAATTGTCTTGGAGAGAATGCAAAATATGGTCAAGAAATTAAAGAAACTTAAGGTTTTTAAAGTTTTTTTCATTTTTTTAATATATGTAAGCAGTTAATTTTTTTTTTTAATTTACTTTGTATATACTATTTGAATATTTAATTTTCCAATTTATGAAATATATGACGGTTATTCATATTATAAACGTGGGCTTAATGGATTCAAAGATATAGATATAGTGTGTATTAAACGTTCTTCAAATGTGCATACAAAAATATATTGATTTAATTTTTCAAATATGTCGAACTTTTTTTTATCAGATTTATATTATTATTAACACACTAAAAAGATGTGATTTAAATGTTTTTAATCACAACATTAAAGAGTGATTTATATTTTTTAATACACACTTATAAGGTGTGATTCTAAACACTTTATTAATCACAATTTAAAAAGATGTGATTAATATTTTTAATCACACATTAAAAGGTGTGATCTAATATTATTTAATCACACTTAAAAAGTGTGATTTAAAAATACTTTTTAATCACACTTTTAAAAAGGGTGATTAAATATATTTTTTAATCACACTTTATAAGGTGTGATCTAAATAATTTTTTAATCACACTTAAAATGGATTTTATAATATTTTTAATCTTCACTTTAAAGGTGTGATCTAGATGTTATTATCACACTTCAAAAAGTGTGATTTATATTATTTTTATCACACTTAAAGTGTGATCTAAATTTATTAAATCACACTTAAAAAATGTGATAATGATCTTTTAATCACACTCAAAGATCATTTAATAAAAAAATTAAAAAAGGTGTGATTAAAATAATATACATCACACAAAAAAAGTGTGATCTTTATCTGATTTTTGTAGTAGTGCATAGTGGATAATTTCCTATTTGAACCATCATAGAGTTTCTTTTACATAAAAAAATAGATTCCAAAAGAACAACATTCATCATTTTGTTACCTTGGATTCTCCACTATTTCCAGTTAAGGAATCATATTGAAACTATGCCCCAGGTTAATGTCCTAGTGTGGTGGCTGGAAAGTCTTACCTTTATCGGTTAGGTCAACTGCTACAGGTCTCTGCCCGTTAAATCTTTCTTATAATATCATGAAAAATGGCGCTCCAGCAACCTTTGACTAAAAGGAAAGAACAACACAGTTAAGATTGCTCATGTCATTACACAAACTTAAACATAAAAGAGCTGTAATCCAGAAAGAAAATTACATACTGTTTGCTCATGATCAAATTAATATTATCGTGGTTTATAGCTCCCAAATCTAAACAATTTGCTCCAAAGGAGTGGAATTGAACCTCGAATCTGAAGCAAATTAAGAAAGTAGCTGTTACTCATTGGTTCACTTGCCAGAAATTTTACTTTGGGGTCCAGAGTAAGAAAAAAGCAAGTCAGCCAGTGAATTGGTCACTTAAGATATTGAGTTTGAAAAGATATTAACCGGAACAATCAGTATCTGAAGGCACAATTTTCCTTTTGTGGAATAATACCCTTGTAAAAAATGAAGACATAGAACCTTCAATGGTTAGCCCCCCTTCTCCACATTCGGGTTCCCTAACATTCAAATATAACAACCAGTTACTACAATGTTTTGCCATAGCCATTATTAATAGGAACAAAAAACCAAGTGATGTCTATATTGCAGCTACCCTAGGCCGCCGTGGTGCACCTCTTGAAATTAAAGTAAATTGTGGCTGGTGAATTTTTTCAAGGCTTGAGTTTGTCCAGTCTGATAGCTTATTGCCTTGGTTTGAAAACACCAATATAATATAGGAAAACTACTCTTGCAAATCCATAGTTACCTTTAACACGCACGAATCATGGTGCTCATGTGCATAAACAATGCGCGCAAGCACACCACACACTACACAAAATAAGCATTGAAAAGCTTTCAGGATATTCGCCTTGTAACAGAGGGATGATAAACCCATCAAGTTGCAATAGGAAAAATAAAACATATTAGACAAAGAATTTGGTTTCAAAGTGAATCATATTTTCAGAGTCCAAAATAGGCAATGTTAATTAAATCCTTAGAAGTACTTGGCTTTGTTTTTTATTGCAAACTTAAATGCAATATTTGTTTCTAAGATAAAGACAGGTGAGTACAAAGCAATGATAAACATCTTTTGAACATAGAAATGTTAACCTTATTCTTAATGAGCTCCTCTCAAAATATTTCTGTTCCAAACAAATCGGGGGTCAAACCTGAAATCAAATAAAGAATCAGAATCCCAGACTCATATCAGCAAAGTTGTAGCTACTGTTAGCTTGAAAACAATGAAGAACAAAGAATGTTAAATTTTTTTTAGCAGACAGCACCCCAAGAGCAAATACTTGATAGTCTCTTACCAAAACAGTCTGTTATAAAAACAGATCTTTACAACTTAATGGAGTAATGAACCAGATTCTGAAAGAATGAAGAAGAAACTTAAAATTATGAGAGTTTTTGATTTTCCTGAACTAGTTAAATATCTTCACCCAAGACTGTCCATTTCAGATTTTTAAAAAGTAATCAAGCAACTTTGGTCAAAGTACTGTATGAAGTTAATTTGGCCCACAGAGACATCTTTTTCCTTAATAAGAAGTGTACAACATGCAATTTGGAAGTCACCTGATAATATCTGTTAAATTCATCAGGTTTGAGTTACTTCGAGTAAGAAGTAGCTAAGAAACACAGTAAGCAGACAAACCTTGCTTCCAAATTGGTTTACTCATTACAGAGATTACTTAAAGTGCAAAGGCGTCATTAAGCAGGAACAACTAAATTAGCTAGGCCTTGTGGGGCTTTGAATAGTCTGGTCTAGTTACGAGGCTTAATTATTTTGAAAAGAAAAACAAACAAACAAACAACACTAACAAGTCTACAATATTTTAACCGCTATTTTCTGACATGACTTTTGGAAGTAAAGAAAGCTTTGATTTAAAAATAGAAAACTCACCACCCTTTTGACAATAGATTTTCTTGCCATCTCTGTGTGTAAATACAGAGTTTGATTCCTCATCAAACACGCCTCTCCTAAACCAACAAAACCAAACCCATAAATAATTTAGTAAACAGAGATCGATTAATCAACAAATAATATAGGTAAAGATTGTGAAGATGAGAACTGAAAGGCATCTTTGCAGCAATGAAAAAGGAGGAGTAGTGAAGAGAGCGAAACGCCATAGGATGTTCAACTTTGCAGTTAACGCTTGCGAAGCCTGTACGAAGGTAAGCCAATCTGAGAAGAGTTCTGGAGTTTCTCTCTCCTTCACGTCCTCGGGAGAGGCCCGATATGAAGATTCGTTCGAACCTAGAAACGCATTACTATTTGGATCTACTAATGGATTTTGAAAATGAATCGATCGAAATGATGAGTTGAATTGAAAAATGTACTCGTCGTTGGAGAGGCCGATTAGGGTTTTCCATGGGACATGGAATGGTGGTGAAGAGGAGGAGCAGCGTGGGCCCAGTAGGAGGAGGTGGAGGAACAGTCGCTGGCAGCTCTGCGGATGGTAGGGGTGGATTTTTGATCGTTTCGAGACCTAGAAAAACCAAACATAGTGATAAATCTAATGATCTACTAATGATTTAAAATGAATCGATGAATTGATGAGATGTTTCGTTGGAGGAGGCGATTAGGTTTCGCATGGGTAATGGAATGGTGGTGAAGAG
>NW_021024578.1:1021575-1093783 GCF_004153795.1 Camellia sinensis
CATCAATCAAATACTCAAAAATGAATAAAAGCTCAAAATAGAGCACTGTTAGATGAAAATATGTTCTTGCCTAGTGAGCAACCACCTTCAAGAGACCACATAGTGATTCAAGGATTGGCAAGTAGAATATAACTTAAGGTTAGCCCTAGTTTTATGCACACTCATGAAATGATGATTTATTTGCTTGGATTGGCTTGTTGCACTTGGAACCAATTTTGGGAGTTTCTTCAAGTTGTTTGGAAATTGTGCTCTTCTTATAGCAGAATCTGAGTTTCAAGTGGCTCTTGGCATCTTTAAGCTGAAAAAACATATATATATATATATATATCTGTTTAGGAGAGTCTATTTGACAAGCCACTACCTTTAAAGATCAAATCCTTTCAACAGTTTTGCTTTTCTTCCTCCTCATAGACTTCATGAACTTGCCCAATCTTCTGTCCTCTCTCTCTCTCTCTCCTACTGTGTTCGCGTTGCTCACTCTCTCCTTTCCGTCTTCTCTATTTACTAAGCTCCCTCTCGATTTATCTATCCACTACAAGAAAATGCACTTTTAGCGACCACTTTGTCTCTCTCTCGCTCATCACTCTCTCTCTCTCTCTATCATCTATCTGTCTCTCACTCATCTCTCTCTCTCTCTCTCACCACCCATCTCCTTTACCACATTCACCACTATTGCAAACGCGGTGCCACTACCACCATTACTACCACTGTCGCCACTTCACCTCTACGACTACCATTACTGCTACCATTGCCACCACTACCACTACTACTACCATTACCTCTTTTTCACCATTGCCACTTCATCTACTCTACCACTACCACAACTTCACCACTAATCTCCTTCGCCACCGCCACCACCACCACCACCACCATCATCTCTTATCCACCACCTTTACCACTACTGCCACTACTACTACCATTACATCTCCTTCACCCTTGCCACTTCATCTACTCTACCACTACCACAATTTCACCACTAATCTCCTTCGCCGCCGCCACTACCACCACCACCACCATCATCTCTTATCCACCACCTTTACCACTACTGCCACTACTACTACCATTACATCTCCTTCACCCTTGCCACTTCATCTACTCTACCACTACCACAATTTCACCACTAATCTCCTTCGCCGCCGCCACTACCACCACCACCACCATCATCTCTTATCCACCACCTTCACCACTACTGCCACTCCCTCTACTCTACCACAAAAAATTAGTTCATGGTTTTTAATAATAAAAAAAAATGGGCCGTAGAATAACATTTTTCATTGACCACAGAAAATTAACTTTTATTTTAGTGAAAAATATTTTTCATTAAAATATTACCCTTATTTCTACCAAATAAAAAATAATAATATTTTTTTTCATTGAAATAAAAATGAAACAAATAAATTTTCAATCTTAGTAACTAAAAAAAAAGAATTTTTTTAAAAAAAATTCATTACTTACAAAAAAATATATATTTTTAACAAAAAATAAATTTTTTTGACGACAATAACCCCCATCGCAAAAAAAAAAAAAAGAAGTTAAACAATATTATTTTGTTATTTAAATTTTATTTCTGAAAAAAAAAATATTTTCAATCCCGCCCCTTTTTATTTTCCATTCCCGCTGCCTTCCCCACTTTTTTTTTCCCATTCCCGCTCATTCTCCCCCCGGGTCTCGATTCCATTCCCGCTGCCTTCCCCACTTTTTTTTTCCCATTCCCGCTCATTCCCCCCCCGGGTCTCTCTCAATCGACGGCGTGTATATATATATAATCGATTGACCTTCCTTTGTCATTGTTGCAACTCCTCACTTCCGATCGGTTCATCAAACCCTACCACCATCTCCGTTCACTTCATCCCCTGTTTTGCTGCCTCTTCATCTTCGGATCCGCTATTGTGCTTACTAGGTCAGCCTCTCTCTCTCTGTTTGTGTGTGTGTGTCAATATACAACGATTTGTTTTTTGATCCCTGTAATCAGTCATGTTTCATCGAATGCTCTTTGTAATTTGTTAACTCACTGCCCTCATTTCTATTTTTTGTGAAGAATCCATATCTATGTCTATATCTATATCTCTATCATTTGATTTTCATACATAGACATTCTGATTTTTATTTTTTTAATCTCTATCATTTGATTTTTATACATAGACTTTCTGATTGATTTATAAACTGTATCAACAGATAGGCTTTGTCTCAAGCCAAATGAACTATATTCTTTTAGTTCTAATAGTTGCGAGTCCCATGATAATTACAAATCCACTCTTATGGATCATTTTAGTTTACAAATATTTTAGTCTTCATGATTTTTTTGGGTCCCTAACATCAATCAAATACTCAAAAATGAATAAAAGCTCAAAATAGAGCACTGTTAGATGAAAATATGTTCTTGCCTAGTGAGCAACCACCTTCAAGAGACCACATAGTGATTCAAGGATTGGCAAGTAGAATATAACTTAAGGTTAGCCCTAGTTTTATGCACACTCATGAAATGATGATTTATTTGCTTGGATTGGCTTGTTGCACTTGGAACCAATTTTGGGAGTTTCTTCAAGTTGTTTGGAAATTGTGCTCTTCTTATAGCAGAATCTGAGTTTCAAGTGGCTCTTGGCATCTTTAAGCTGAAAAAACATATATATATATATATATATCTGTTTAGGAGAGTCTATTTGACAAGCCACTACCTTTAAAGATCAAATCCTTTCAACAGTTTTGCTTTTCTTCCTCCTCATAGACTTCATGAACTTGCCCAATCTTCTGTCCCAACTGCCACAAATATAGTAATAGCACCAGTAATGGAAACATTATCTTCTCAGATAACGAGTCAGGAATTCTAAGTTTGTTACAGCCATCTCATCATGTTACTGCAGGAAAATTTCAGATAATTGTAATTTAGGCCTTTTTTTTTCCGGAAAGACCATGGCTGAAATGGATGAAAAAAGAAGGAACATCATACAAGTGAACAACCTTCACATTGATAATAAGACACTATTTGAAAAACATTGTCGATGGTCACCTCTTGGTGGTGATTGCCTTGTTGAAGAAATATTATAGAATATTGTGGTAAAGTCAAACCCTAATATGTTGGTAAATGTTGCATTATGGGAATAGGATGTATTATTTGGATTTCAAACTATTTCATAGTTAAATATGGAGCTTGAGCATAAATGGGATAGACTCACTGTATTGGCAAATGTTTGATACATTTTTAATCAGATTTTCTTTGGATAAAAATCTTTTGATGACAGAATTCGACTAAAGAATGTGTTGTAAAATTACAGTTGTGGTGAGCTGTGGCGTGTGGTGTAGTCGTATGATTATATCTTCTCGATGATTTTTCTTTGTCTTTATCTTATACCTGCTGCTATAGTCCTATGCTATGATCATTCCCAAAGATAGAAATGTAAGTGGCCTGTAAGTGGCCTTGCAACTTCATGTGCATATGAACTATGGTGTTTGGCTCTGATAAGCTTTTGTTATACACAACTTATGCTGGATGCCATGCATCTCCAAAACAGCATGAATGTCTAGAAGTAACTTCAAAGTATTATGTAGTAGTTAAGGCTTATATCAAGGATTTAAAAGGAAAAAATTGATTTCGTTTATCCCAATAATAACAATTTCTTAGCAATTTATCTTAATCCAGTAAGTTTCCACAAAGAACAATCAAGGTTTTTAAAAGAGGGTACTAGTAAAGCAGACTTCCTTTATGATGCCTTGAAATTGAAATTATATGAACTTTTAAGGCTCTAATGTTCAGCAAGCAACCATCCATACAAAATTGCCCCATCGCAATAGTCATGTACAATAGTAGCTCTTTGTGGCAGCTGCAGCTGTGGCTGCTTTGTGCATTGTAACAGCTCTTTGTCCTGCTCTTTGTTGCATCATTGGGGCAGCAACAGCTTGTATTTGGTTCTTTGTGCATTGTGGCAACAACTTGCTGTAGCAGCAGCTTCATGTTGCAACAGTGACTTGTTGGTTCTTAATATTTTTCTCTTCTTTTCTCTTCTTTTCTGCAACAGCAGCTTCTTTTCTTGTTGGTTCTTAATGTTTTTGTTGATAATTTCATGACGTGTAATGTGGTTCTAATATTAGACTATTAGGTTATCTTATAATTTCACGAATTGTCATGCATTTTAAATTTTTGGTTCTAGTTGCTTACAATTCATTTGTTACATACAAAGACTACACAGATGCCACCTGGGCAAGCCAATAAGAGGAGGTCGACGACTTCACTGTCAGAGGCAAACCCGATTGAGGTCCCAGCTCACATGTCAACAGCTCCATTTCCTATGGATGCATCTGCAGGTTTATCTCCAGTGAATGCATCTCCATCTTTGCAAACAGCTGATATTGGTAAGTGTTTCATCCTTTGTATAGAACAATTTGATTTTTGCTCTTGAAACTGTAATCAATGTTGAGTAGTTACTTCATGCTTTCTCTTTTTGGAGTGATTATGATCAAAAATTTGTTAGTATTGAAGTATGACTCTGTGTATATAGTAGCAGCAACCTATATATTTAATATTTTCTTTTGGTTTTCAAGTATATGAGTGTGTAGTGAAATATATATATATATATATATATATATTGTGGTGCAAAATGTGTATTCTAATTGAATGTCCGTAGAGCCTTAGTTGGCAATAATAAGTAGGAGACTTAAGGTATCCTCTGGGTATTATTGTGAAGGAACTTTTTTACCTTACAATTATTCTCCTTCTGATTAAAGGCAAAATACTAAAAGGATCAAAAAAAGGAAAAAAGAAGAAAAAAAAAAAAAGAGAGGATAGAAGACAGTCACTTTAAAAAGAGGATATTATAAACTGACAGTCCCTTTAATTGCTTGACACCTCGAAGTTCAAAGAGCTGTAACACAGACTATAGGTTAAAAGCTATATTCTTCCCATCTAGCTTATGTATTCTTTCCATTGTTTATCAACTTGTACTATATTCTTTCCATCTAGCTTATGTATTTGTAATTTAAAAAACAAAGTATAGGTTAAAAGCTCATTTTCTTTTTTCAACTCAGTAGGGTACAAACAAAAATTGAATTCAAGGTTGGCTTCTTTAAAAGGATAGAAGAAATCATATTATCCTAGACATAGTAATCTTATAATCATGAACATGAAATAATTGCAAGCTTGAATAAAGGCATATACATTTCATGATGCATTAAAGTTGAGAGTTCTTAAAATCTGCAGCAACCTATATACATTCTATGATACATAGTCAAACCCGATTGATTTCATTCGGATTTAGGTACATAGTTGGATGGTTGGGGGACATAGGTTAAGGTGCCTCAGAATTCGACTAAAGAATGTGTTGTAAAATTACAGTTGTGGTGAGTTGTGGCGTGTGGTGTAGTCGTATGATTATATCTTCTCAATGATTTTTCTTTGTCTTTATCTTATACCTGCTGCTATAGTCCTATGCTATGATCATTCCCAAAGATAGAAATGTAAGTGGCCTGTAAGTGGCCTTGCAGCTTCATGTGCATATGAACTATGGTGTTTGGCTCTGATAAGCTTTTGTTATACACAACTTATGCTGGATGCCATGCATCTCCAAAACAGTATGAATGTCTAGAAGTAACTTCAAAGTGTTATGTAGTAGTTAAGGCTTATATCAAGGATTTAAAAGGAAAAAATTGATTGCGTTTATCCCAATAATAACAATTTCTTAGCAATTTATCTTAATCCAGTAAGTTTCCACAAAGAAAAATCAAGGTTTTTAAAAGAGGGTACTAGTAAAGCAGACTTCCTTTATGATGCCTTAAAATTGAAATTATATGAACTTTTAAGGCTCTAATGTTCAGCAAGAAACCATCCATACAAAATTGCCCCGTCGCAATAGTCATGTACAATAGTAGCTCTTTGTAGTAGCTCTTTGTGGCAGCTGCAGCTGTGGCAGCTTTGTGCATTGTAACAGCTCTTTGTCCTGCTCTTTGTTGCATCATTGGGGCAGCAACAGCTTGTATTTGGTTCTTTGTGCATTGTGGCAACAACTTGCTGTAGCAGCAGCTTCATGTTGCAACAGCAACTTGTTGGTTCTTAATATTTTTCTCTTCTTTTCTCTTCTTTTCTGCAACAACAGCTTCTTTTCTTGTTGGTTCTTAATGTTTTTGTTGATAATTTCATGACTTGTAATGTGGTTCTAATATTAGACTATTAGGTTATCTTATAATTTCACGAATTGTCATGCATTTTAAATTTTTGGTTCTAGTTGCTTACGATTCATTTGTTACATACAAAGACTACACGGATGCCACATGGGCAAGCCAATAAGAGGAGGTCGACGACTTCACTGTCAGAGGCAAACCCGATTGAGGTCCCAGGTCACATGTCAACAGCTCCATTTCCTATGGATGCATCTGCAGGTTTATCTCCTGTGAATGCATCTCCATCTTTGCAAACAGCTGATATTGGTAAGTGTTTCATCCTTTGTATAGAACAATTTGATTTTTGCTCTTGAAACTGTAATCAATGTTGAGTAGTTACTTCATGCTTTCTCTTTTTGGAGTGATTATGATCAAAAATTTGTTAGTATTGAAGTATGACTCTGTGTATATAGTAGCAGCAACCTATATATTTAATATTTTCTTTTGGTTTTCAAGTATATGAGTGTGTAGTGAAATATATATATATATATATATATATTGTGGTGCAAAATGTGTATTCTAATTGAATGTCCGTAGAGCCTTAGTTGGCAATAATAAGTAGGAGACTTAAGGTATCCTCTGGGTGTTATTGTGAAGGAACTTTTTTACCTTACAATTATTCTCCTTCTGATTAAAGGCAAAATACTAAAAAGATCAAAAAAAGGAAAAAAGAAGGAAAAAAAAAGAAGAGAGGATAGAAGACAGTCACTTTAAAAAGAGGATATTATAAACTGACAGTCCCTTAAAAAAGAAGAAAAAAAAAAGAAGAAGAGAGGATAGAAGACAGACACTTTAAAAAGAGGATATTATAAACTGACAGTCCCTTTAATTGCTTGACACCTTGAAGTTCAAAGAGCTGTAACACAGACTATAGGTTAAAAGCTATATTCTTCCCATCTAGTTTATGTATTCTTTCCATTGTTTATCAACTTGTACTATATTCTTTCCATCTAGCTTATGTATTTGTAATTTAAAAAACAAAGTATAGGTTAAAAGCTCATTTTCTTTTTTCAACTCAGTAGGGTACAAACAAAAATTGAATTCAAGGTTGGCTTCTTTAAAAGGATAGAAGAAATCATATTATCCTAGACATAGTAATCTTATAATCATGAACATGAAATAATTGCAAGCTTGAATAAAGGCATATACATTTCATGATGCATTGAAGTTGAGAGTTCTTAAAATCTGCAGCAACCTATATACATTCTATGATACATAGTCAAACCCGATTGATTTCATTCGGATTTAGATACATAGTTGGATGGTTGGGGGACTGTCTTATTTGATGGGTTTAATGTTATTTTTTTGAGGGCGTTACAGGTTAAGGTGCCTTATTTTCAGTACATGACTTGGTATCAAATTAATCAAAAATCAGATTTATGGGAAGTTTCGGTAGGTAGTTCCAGGTTGATGATCTGGGGCTCTGTTTTATGAATGGCTGCTGATAGGTAGTTGGTCTGTGCTATGAGGAGATTGGTATTTTTGGATGGATAATAGTGAAGGTATACTTGGTTAGACTATGCTATGATTTGTCAAACGCGTAAATAATATTTCAGAATAACTCCATTATTGGTTTCTGGTTAGGCAACTTTAGTCCACCTGCCCCTTTTCTTTTGTGCCTAAAGTTATCTCTTTTTTCTTTGGATTAGATTTGCCTTTGGCATCCCCTAATTTATTTCCACTTTTCCACACCCACACTTCTCCTCACAGTGATCATGATCATCCTCCTACTTTTGTTTTTTGTGTTTTCGTTTTTTTATGTTTCATCTCAAGTTATAATTGGAATTGGTTGGTGCCATTTGTCTTCATTAGTTTATGAGTAAAATGCTATTTAATAGGAGATAGCTTCTCTCTAGTTAGTGATTTGATTGGAAAAAGATTATTAAGTTTTGGTAGATTTATTTTGGAGCTTATCTTGGTGATTCAAATCATTTATTTTGTATGAGCTCGTCTCAAGATTTATAAATGGCATTACTGTACTTTTATATATTATCGTTACATTTTTTATTTGATATTTTTTTTATCTATTATCATTACATGACCTTTGTCTGTGGTTAAGTGACTATCACTATATGATTTCAATGTAACAAACTCATCTCTTGTTGCACGGACCGATTGTTTTATGTGGTTTAAGAAATGGAGCAATTTGTTTTCTTCAAGTTCATGTCTTGGAATAATTATTTATTTTTAAATGCAGATGACAACACTCTTCTGGCTATTAATTTGTTTTCTGCATGTTCATGTCTGATGATGAGTTAACTGCTGAAATCTTTTAACACATAGAGTTTTCCCATATTTAAGGGCACGAATAAAATGTTTGCACAACCCTGTTCCTTCTCCAAAGCATTGTTGCCCTGTAGTCATAGTTCATATTCAGCTATCTTAAGATATTTGGTCCATTTTTTCCATGAGAATTGATTATTCAATCAAAGTGGTTATTCTTTTTCTATTGAAGCAGGAGATGAAGAGTTGGTATGATGAGAAAAAGTCCGACGGTATCTTTGGTAAGACTAGAATAGTCTCTATAAATATAAATATTTAGTTTATTCATATGCTACTGCAGTTTCTGAATTAATTTGTGTTTTTATTTTTCAAGTTAGAAATTTCTTGGAGAGATGCAAAATATGGTCAAAGGATTAAAGAACTTAGTTTTTTGAAAGTTTTTTTCATTTTTTAATACATGTAAGCATAGTTAATTTTTTTTTTAATTCCTTTGTATATACTTTTGAATATTTAATTTTCATTTATGAAATATATTACGTTATTCCATTTAATATGTGGCTATGATTCAAAGTATAGATATAGTGTGTATTACATTCTTCAAATGTGCGTACAAAAATAATATTGATTATTTTTCAAATATGTCGAACCCTTTTTTTATCACAGATTTTATTAGTTATTAATCACACTTAAAAGATGTGATCTAAATATTTTTAATCACACTTATAAGGTGTGATTTAAATGTTATTAATCACATTTAAAAGATGTGATCTAAATATTTTTAATCACACTTAAAGGGTGTGATCTAAATATTATTAATCACACTTAAAAGATGTGATCTAAATATTTTTAATCACACTTAAAAGGCGTGATCTAAATATTTTTAATCACACTTATAAGGTGTGATCTAAATGTTATTAATCACACTTAAAAGATGTGATCTAAATATTTTTAATCTCACTTAAAAGGTGTGATCTAAATATTATTAATCACACTTAAAAGATGTGATCTATATATTTTTAATCACACTTAAAAGGTGTGATGTAAATGTTATTAATCACACTTAAAAAGTGTGATTAAAAATGACCCCTTTTAATCACACTCCCAAAGATCACACTTTAATAAAAATTAAAAGGTGTGATTAAATAACATACATCACACAAAAAAAGTGTGATCTTTATCTATTTTTGTAGTAGTGCAGGCTGCAGGACGTTTGGTCGGAATAACCAAACATTATTCTAAGTTGGCTGCAAAAACTAACTTAAAAGTTGGCTGGACTAAACCAACTCTCTGTGCACTTCAGCCGAAATAAGGGTATGGCTGAAGAGTGGTTGGCTGGATTAAACCAACTCTTTGTACTTTTCAGCCGAAGTAAGGGTATGGCTGAAGAGTGGGTTGGCTGGATTAAACCAACTCTTTGTACTCTTCAGCCAAAGTAAGGGTATGGCTGATGAGTGGATTGGCTGGATTAAACTACCTCTTTGTACTCTTCAGCCGAAGTAAGGGTATGGCTGAAGAGTGGTTAGCTGGAATAAACTAACTCTGAGTACTCCTCAGCCGAAGTAATTATGTCAGCTAAGGAGTGGTTGGCTGGTAAGCGTAGTTAGATTGACCAGCTAAAACCGAGATAACAGTTGAAAGTATAAAAGATCGTGGAGAAATCATTACAAGTACAAACATACACATCAACCGAAGTAAGAGTTAATGAAAATTTTCATTAATCAGAAAGCAAATACAAAGGAGGGGCCGTAGCCCGGTTACAAGAGTAAAGAAGTAGCAAAAAAAGAAAAAGTATAAAATCAAGAGAAAAGGTTTTCAATTTCGGCATCAACGTCAACTAGAACTCCAGTTGTAGATGGAACATCCGTCTCAGTAGCAACTGGCAGAACGATATCAGTCGATGGCTCAACAGTCAGGTCTTCCACCGTTGTCTCCAACCGAGCTGATTGATCATTAACTTGCGCGTTGACTACCGGAATAACAGTTTGTTCGTTCTCATCGTCTGAATCATTTGAATCCTGCAAAAATTGTTCTTGGACCGAAGCAGCATATTCCACAAGTGAGGCCGGAATGCAGTACTGTGGAGCATTGTAGACCTCGGTTTCAGGCCCATAGCCGAGCTAGTCCACAACACTCCTCCAGCCACACTTGAAGAACAAGTCTTTCGCCCCCTCGCATTGCGTAATGTAGAGGCCCTCCGCTTTTTTAAAACCTTGGGCATTGGCATCACTGATCTTCTTCTTCAGATCCGCTATTTCGGCGTCTTTTTTGCCTTCGAGTTTGGCCAACTCGCGCAAATATTTATCTTTCACCGTTATTGCAATTTTTTGTTTTTCAGCTTCAGCCGAGCTAACAAGTCCGGTCAAGCGACCGTTCTCAAACTGTAGCTCGGCTATCCGCTTCTTGGCATTCTCAAGTTCGGCTGTCTTTGCCTCGGCGTCTGCCATGGCATGCCTTGTTGTCTTGCGGAGCTCCAGCACCTTTTTATGTACAATATTGTTCTTCTGAATGGCCTGCAAAAGAATAGTAACTCTCTTCAGCCGGACTGACAGTTGGGAAAAATTAGACAGAAAAGGGAGAGCCGCTTACCAGGATCACTGACTTTGTTGATGACCGGATGGCCTTCAGTTCGGTGTTGAGTTGCTTGTTGTGGTGCTCCATATCTTTTGGAAGGCAAACACTCTTGGCTAGGTTGAAAGCCATTAAGTGGTCCTTCTCAGCAACAAACGAGTCACTTTCCTCGATATTTCAGTTTTCAAAGGAGAAAACTGGAGCCCATTTTGAGGAGTCAGCTCGGTCAGATTGCTCCGGTTGAAGGATGGGTTGAGGACTTGGTGGAGGGATGGATTCGTCCTCATCCACAAGTTGTTGTTCGGTCGGGGTAGATCGAGCGCGCTTAGAGGGGCGGGATGAAGAAGGCTGTTGAGAAGGGAGGGCCACAACGGCAGGCTGCGTTTGGCTTGGTGGCGGTACTTCGGGCCTGTTTGTCTCGGTTAGAAGCGCCCTTACTCTGTTCTTTTTTGCCATCTCCTCTTCAGCAGTGAGTGGGATTAGTCTGATTTCTGGCAAGGTTGGGTCCGGTTCTGGGGCCTCCTCAAGAAGAAAGTCGGTTACTCTCGCTTTTTGGCGGCCGCTGTATCTGTAGGTCGGCTCGAACTTTAGCAGCTTAGCCCAACTACGTTCTGGATACCGTAGTGCGGCGCGCAAAGTCGCTAGATTGGGGTAGCTGTATAAAGAATGGAGGTGGGCAGAATCTGCGAAAAAAGACAACTGTTAGTTCGGCTGAAAGATTGACAAACCGAAATATAAAATAGCACGCAAGAAAACCGAAGTAAATTTACCAAGTTCTCCTTTTTTCCAATTGATACGTCGGCCAGGAATCTGGGCTTGATGATCCTCAAAATTCCCAGACACCCAGAAAAAATCGTCGTCGTTCAAGTCCTTATCTGGTGTATGTTTTATTATCTTCTCTCGGCGACGACGTATTCTTAAATAATAGACCCACCCATCTTCTTTTGAACCAATGGAATATTGGTGGAAGATTTCGGCCAGGCCAAGGTTGAGTCTAGCTTGGCGGTTCAGTTCGGCTATTCCCATTATAATGCGGTAGGAATTGGTGGATAGTTGGGTTGGGCATAATCTGGTTTGCCTAAGAAACTCACATATCAAGGGTTGGACTGGAAATCGTAGTCCGGTCTCGATTATGGACAAGAGGGTGAAAGGAACAAAGCCTTCATTGTCCTAAGGAATGACATCTTTTTCGGCTAAAATTAGTTGGACGTCATCAGGTATATTGTAGTCTTTTCTAAATTCGGCTAGGCCGCCCGGAGTGTCTACTAGATACCTATACTTCCCCATTTATTGTATAAATTACAAATAAATTAGTTCGGTGCAAAATTGGTGCTCAGTAGCTCAGTTGAGCGCGCGGAGGAGTGCCTGGGCAACCTAAGTCTGCAAGGTAGAAAACAAAGGGGTTAAGCACAGATCATTGGACCGTGCTACAAAATGAAAGTTAAAAATAGGAGCCCTACTTCGGCTATAAGGATGCTACGGGTCTTATCTCGTTTTTTCAAGATAATTTGTAGCTCGGTTGGGGAAGCGGTTTTGTTAGACCGGTTCATCGTCTAGGGGCAGCTTTCTGAGTTCGGTCTAAAAAACTAAGAAAGCTGGTTTAGCCCCAAAGGCCTAAATCGGTTGGAGTTCAAGTATCTCAGTATACTAAGTGCAGACCTAGTTCGGTTGGTTACCTCGGTTAAGGGCTACCAAGAAGTGGTTTGACTTATTCAAGGCTAGTGACATAAATATGAAGTGTTAGTTCGGTTGTAAGCTAACTGGAGTTTTACCTAGCTTAAACAGTATCCTAGTTCGGTTGCATCATGATTCTGGATCAAAAACCAGTTCGCTACAGGATATTTCATATATTTATATGTTCTATGGTCAAGTTTTTTCCAATAAAAGTACAGAGCAAAGTAGAATGGAAGAAAATGTTTTGCAAAAATACAGTAAACGAAACGCATAGGACAAATACGAAAACAAACGGAGCAAGAAGGATAGATTTGCTTACCAGATTGAAGAAGGAGACCTAGATGGAAGCAACAAGCAGCAGTTCACAAGCTCTTTCAAAAAGACGAAGAATAATGAAGAACACATGCACAGAAGTGGTAGAAGCACAGAGAAGGAGAAGTTACAAAATATGGAAAAAATGAAGGGGCTCGTTTTAGGTAAAGGAGAAAAAGGGCGGGACTATTCAAATTTCACGAAGTACGAAGACGGCGTGACAACCGTCCTCAGTCAATCAGAGCGTGCCACGTGTCATTAGAATGGGAAGCGTTACAGTCACAGTGATTGAAGGGACGTTTTGACCGGACAAGTAAAGCCCGGAGTGAAATAAGCTCGGCCGAAAGGATAAAGAGTTTTTTTAGCTCGGTTGGAGAAGCTAAAAGGTTTTTTTGCTCGGCTGGAAAGGCTTAAGAATTATAAGCTCGGCTGGAGAAGCTAAAAGGGTTTTTAGCTCGGCTGGAAAGGCTTAAGAATTATAAGCTCGGCTAGTTAACATGTAATCCCAATCATGCTGTGCAGATGGAATTAAAGGGCAATTGAGAGGGTAATTTTGGTGAAAATTGGGCCGAGCTGTGAGATGGGCTATATGACCCAAAGTACGAAGGACTGGGTAAAAAGGCCGAAAAGTTACTCCGGCCCAAGAAGTGTAAAAGATACTTCGGTCCAGAAGCAACTTGTAGTTAGGCCGGTCTCAGAGTTAGTTCGGTTATGGCGTATTGTGGTTAGAACGGTCAGAACCTTGCTACTCGGTAGCTCGGTCTAAACATACCATGGTTTGTACATGAAAGAACCGAGATAGGGAGTAGAAAAGGAAGAACCGAACCAAGGATAGTTCGGCCTACTCTGTGGCTCAGTATAGCTAGTTTTATTTCGATCATGTTGTAGTTCGGCCATGGCTGGAACCATCTCACTTGGTTTATGCAGTGAGGGGGGTGTTGAAGGATAAACATTATCTTTCAAGAGTATGAATCCTAGGAGGACTCTGCATGGAGGAATAGAAGTCTTACTAGGATTGTGCCACACAAAACCTATAAAAGCTCACAAACATCACCTTTGGGGAGGTAACACACAACTTTGCTTTCTGAATACTCAGAGCTTTGCCTATCTGTCAAGCTTATTGACTTAGGCATCGGAGAGGTTTCCGGCACACACATGCCGGCTAGCTCGCGTTTGTGTTTTCAGGTGAAAAAGCGACGTCGTACGGAGGAGCGCAGACTTGGTCAACAGGATTATACGAGAAGGTTTATTTCTTTCCCGTACATTATATGTTAGTGGACAATGATAAATACTTCATTTGGAATAGTACCATGATAAGGAGATTATTTTGGGTAAAAGACTATGTTCTTTAATGGTATTCATTGTGATGGCTGGAAAATACTTAATCGATTTAATTATAAGTTGGATGATAAATTTTGGGGCATTGCAGGCCCTCTTGGCCGCATGTACAGAAAAGAATCCAAGCTTGGAATTCACTCGAAGGCATACCCATACTCCCGGTTCTATCCTTATACCTAAAACTCAAAATTTTCTAACTCGGAATTGTTAAGAAAGGTTAAGACAGGTCGGAAATGAAATCTTAATGACATCACATGGTAGTCAAGGCTTCGTAAGCAAAACAAATAGTCCAAATATGCACATTCAGGTTGGGTCCAAGACCCAAAACATCACAAAAATAACTTTTCATGTTAATAAGCTATTTTTCAGTTAAAGTTTTATTAAACTCATTTTTTTTCTCACCGTATCTCCCCACTTTTGGTGAGGACAAAACATAACATTGGTGAGAATTCTTTTTTCACCATCTCTCACTATTTTTTACCTACTTAACCATAAAAAAAAAGTGAAGGGTTTCATGTTATTACCATTTCTTTTCTTTTCTTACCAACCCCTTCCACCCAAACAGATTATAAGTGTAGAGTAATCCTTGTGAACTCGGATTTGAATTCATGAATAAATAATACTGGAGGTGAATGGGGGAATTATATAGGCTCTTTAAGAAGGGATTCTGAGCTCTAAAAATGATGTGAGATACAAAATCATATACAGATAGGATCAACAGTTCAGTAGGAGACCAAAAAAGAGAAAAATGTCACCTCGAAAAACCAAGACCACGGAGCCGATCCAACCATGTCTTGGCCTGAGAAAATGGAGTTTTGGCTGATATGGCCATGTTCCCCTGTTTGACGCTATTTTATGTTTTTTTGCAGACTCTAGGCAATGGATTTCTTTTTTTTTGAAAAGGGTCTTGGGCTTGGGCCACTCAATTATTCTGAAAAGTAGTGTATTTGAATAATAAAATAAGCCAAAATAAATTAGAAAAAGCCTGGTTCAATTCTAGTCTGTAGGTTTTGTGAAAAGATCATTTTATCCTCATTTATCAATATCCATCAATGGCTCTGATACCAATGTAAATCAAAGTATAAAACATGCAGCGGAATAAAATGTTTAGATCATACCTTTTTTGATGATAGTACCTCGTGGATAAATCATGTGCTCCCTGAATCTAGTCAATCAACCCAACAGTGAAGTGATATTACAATATTGAATATCACCCACACAAACCACAGTGCAAATGGCTTTGATCGTTATTTTGGGAGAGAGTCAGTATCTTGGAAAAAAAAAAAACAAACATACGTTGTTTTTCCACGTAATCACCCATATCCCATATATCAGATATATAAGCTATTTATCTCATTTATCCATTGGTTAAATGACATAATATCTGATATCTATATCATCTATCCATATCATGATATGATAGATAGATATCCTGAGTGGCTATCCAAATAGGTTTGAATTCAAATTCAAAACCCATTTGGATGAGGTTCAAAAGGTTCTAAGGGTCATGCCACATGGGCGCCCAATTTCTAACATCAACCATCAAAAAAAAGTGAAGGGTTTCATGTTATTACCATTTCTTTTCTTTTCTTACCAACCCCTTCCACCCAAACAGATTATAAGTGTAGAGTAATCCTTGTGAACTCGGATTTGAATTCATGAATAAATAATACTGGAGGTGAATGGGGGAATTATATAGGCTCTTTAAGAAGGGATTCTGAGCTCTAAAAATGATGTGAGATACAAAATCATATACAGATAGGATCAACAGTTCAGTAGGAGACCAAAAAAGAGAAAAATGTCACCTCGAAAAACCAAGACCACGGAGCCGATCCAACCATGTCTTGGCCTGAGAAAATGGAGTTTTGGCTGATATGGCCATGTTCCCCTGTTTGACGCTATTTTATGTTTTTTTGCAGACTCTAGGCAATGGATTTCTTTTTTTTTGAAAAGGGTCTTGGGCTTGGGCCACTCAATTATTCTGAAAAGTAGTGTATTTGAATAATAAAATAAGCCAAAATAAATTAGAAAAAGCCTGGTTCAATTCTAGTCTGTAGGTTTTGTGAAAAGATCATTTTATCCTCATTTATCAAATATTGACAAATGATTAGAAAGTGACTACCAAATCTTCATTTTAAATAGGATTTTGACGAATTTGGAAAATTCTAAGGTTTTTAATATAAAATGACGTGGAAAAGACTATCCATTTCTAGACCTAGGGTCAAGCTTGAATAGAAATGAATTGCACCTCAAGGGTCCAATGTGGTTTAAATTGGGTAAGAATAGGTCGTTAGGGATGTTTGGATGGTGAAAGTCAATCTCAGTGCATTCAATCTCGGGTTAGAGTTGTCAAATAAGAGGTTTTCAATTTACTCTTGAGTTCATCATAGGTAATGTTTCCTAAGCAGAGCCAAGAATTATAGATAGTCAAAATAGGGTGTCTACGTTGAACCGAGTTCTTTGGTAATGATGAACTAGTTCTTGGAGAATGAAGTCATATAATGGTTTTTTGAACATTAAAACAAAACCGCTTCAGTTTTTATAACCTTAAATTTTTGTCACGACCTATGTGGGAAATCGAAAAAAATATCTATGCACGTGATATGGTGGATCTAGTAGACTTTCAAAACAAAAGATTATTTGACTGATAATCATTGGTTAATGGCTATATTGAAATATGACATGTCAAGCCAGTTATGCTTTACACATACTGTCCTCAGGTTTGGATTTTACAACCAGTTTTTTCAATCCATTTCACAAGTTGGTTTTTTTTTTTTTAATTTATTTTTTATATTTTATTATTAGCAAAAAGAAAGATTTATTGATGAAAATCCAATGTACAAAGCAAACACTGTGACTTGTCACATCAATAACAAAATGTCTAGTGTACCGAGCATGAAAACAAAGATTTCCAATCTCAACTTAGTTGGAACCGAAAAAAACCCCAGCCATGTGCTAGCCCTGAACCAAAGATTGGTGAGGAACCAACCAAAGAACAAAACAATGAAACAACCAATCTCATGACATACTACCATAATACATCATAACCAATTCAGGTAAACCATAATGACCACAAGGAAGCCATCTCCTTCATTGTAAGCAATGAAATCCAATCAGGAGGAATTCAATAACAACCTCATCCTTAAAGACAATGGCAAATGCAGAGACATAATAACAACAACAAAACATCCTAAAATTTCCAATTCGAAGCACAAATTCACCAAGCCATTCGAACTCACTGAAGCAGCAACTGTAGGAACCAATAGTAACTGAGCACAACTTCAACATTTTTCTTTTTAATCAGCAAAACAAGAAACTTTATTGATAGAGAATCGAGGTAAAACCTTACATCTTACATCAATAAATGAATAGGAAACTGAAAATACCAACAACAACTAGATACATGCTATAAGCATCAAAGAAAAAGTTTAGATCCCAACTAGGTTGACACCAAAACCTCTGCCCAAAGTAAATGTTTACATCCCAACTAGGTTGGCACCAAAACCTCTGCCCAATCATCTACAGCATTATCCATTCTACCAGTTGATGAGAACTCAACCAAATAGGAAAAACAACAACACAATCAAAAGTGTAAAATTAGCAAACAACCACAATATTACAAAGCCCACACCTAGTCTGTAGCACAACCACAGAACTGCAGCAGCTGAGGATCAAAAGCAACATAGTGTAGCAATAACATCTATCCACACATCAGTAAATATACTCAGCTACCCCTTATGCACTCCAACCTGTAGGCTATGTCCTTAACTGAGTAATGTATATTTTTACGATTATACTTCACCCAAAGAGCTAAATTAACTTTGATGGATTCACTTAAGCTCTCCCAATTAACATTCTTTCACTCAAACTTATAGGCACTCCTAGCTTTCCAGAT
This sequence comes from Camellia sinensis, assembly GCF_004153795.1. Classification (NCBI taxonomy): domain Eukaryota; kingdom Viridiplantae; phylum Streptophyta; class Magnoliopsida; order Ericales; family Theaceae; genus Camellia; species Camellia sinensis. Next base: position 1,039,733 of record NW_021024578.1, read on the forward strand.
ATTCCACATTATAAAAGATGAAGCAGCTTCCCAAACCAGCTTATCTGCACCCTTAAGCTTAACTCCATTCGACCATGTCAATAGATTTCTAATGGAGCTAGGTAATACCCATTGTACACCACACCAAGAAAATATCTCAGCCAAAATTTTCCAGACACACCCACAATGGAGCAATACATGGTCCCCTAAATCAGCTTCAGCCTTACAAAAAATGCATAATGTATAAAGCATTATGATCTAATACACCTATATTTTTTAGGAACACATCTGTTTTTGCCAACCAATTAATAAATTACATCTTAGGAGGGGAAATATTCTTCCAGATCAAAACATGTGCCTTGACCACAGACATAATTTAAATTCAACCATTGGTAAGCATTCTTAACAGAAGACAACCAACTTGAATTGATTTGGATTTAGCTTCAGCCTTGCAAAAAATGCATAATGCACAAGCATTATGGTCTAATACACCTATATTTTTTTAGGAACACAGCTGCTTTTGCCAACCAACTAATAAATTGCATCTTAGGAGGGGAAATGTTCTTCCAGATCAAACCTTGACCACAGACCCCTAATTTGAATTCAACCATTGATAAGCATTCTTAACGGAAAGCAACCGACTAGCGTCACCCATTGGAGTAGCGACAAAAGAAAAAGTTTCAAGTCTACTGATAGTAATTTCTGGTGGCCACTATTATTAATAACACTGGTTAGTTGCGACCCATGATATATTGTCGCAAAAAAAAAAAAAAAAACTATTTCGGATTGTCATTATTAAAAAAATATAAATAAATAAATATAATAAGTTAATCATATGAATACCTCTTAACTCCTAGCTATAAAATTATATCGCTCTCACTCCTTTATTTGTACAGTTTTTTCGTAGTTGACGGGATTAAAAGTACAATTTCATAGAATCAAAATGATATTAAGTGATTGTTGAGAGGATGTAAGTATAATGTATCTCTTCTCTCTTCTTTTTTTCTTTTTTTTTTCTAGCAAGTAAATGCTTATGTAAACAACATATTTGTCCATCCATTATTCTTCTTTTAGCTATACGCACATTATATAATAACTTGTTGGCATATATCCCCCTATATCTTATGATCAAAGTATGGTTTTAAGAAACAGTGGTGGCCTCCATAACAATAATGGCAACACGATATAGTTGTGGGGTGTATTGGTATATCATAACAATGGATAACTTCCCTGTTGTTATGAATATATATGAAGGCTATTTAATACTAACAATGATAGTCTCGTGAACATATGTTCATAATACAAAATTTCAACATGCTAATATAAAAATAGATAACATGATATCCAAGTTTTGTTTGACAAATTTAACCTAAATCCAAATAAACATGCATTAGTAATAAAAAAGTCAAGTAGAAAGGAATGGAATTTTGATGATGAGAGAGAGAGAGAGAGAGCTATGTATGATCATCTAATCTTGGTAGTAAAATACATCTTCTAGAACCAGAAAATTAGACACTTAAAGGAGATAGATCTAAGATTTCTGCATAAATATTATATGCATTTTTTGGTATTTGAATAGCTTAAAGAAAGAAAAACGAGAAAAGTGATCACATTCATATATAGAAAATTTCTTGAAACAGAAATGTAACGGTTGTGTAATAGCTGTAACGATATTGCAGTAGTACTAAGATTGTGAATTTCAATCATCCAGGTATAGTGTCATAATGGATGGTGGTAAACGTTGAAACCATTACATAACATCGGCCCACTTTTTAAATTATGGATCAAGGTCATACTAGAACAAGTGAATGTGATGACCACATGACATTGTACAAGATTTAAGCATTGGTTTGACTGAAAAATAGTACCCTTACGTTGAGCCTTATGTTGAAAGTATCTACTATCATATAAAGAACATAGGAAGGTGACAAGGAAAAACATTCCAAATTTTAAGTAGATTTGTACTAGCTTGAGCATGCAGTTGCAATGGCAAAAAGAGGAATCCTTTTGTGGATTGTGACGCCAGGGCATTCAGTGATGTCCAAATCCTCAGCTTTTGCTCCACCTGGTAATTGCCAATCAAACTTGTTCACCAGATTTGCTAACACCAGCTCATTAACAGCCATTGCGAACGAGATTCCTGGGCAACCCCTCCTTCCAGCACCAAATGGAATGAATTGGAAGTCCAACCCTTTGTAATCAATAGGAGAATTTAAGAACCTCTCTGGCCTAAACTCCTCTGCTTCATCCCATACAACAGGGTCTCTCCCAATTGCCCAAGCATTGGTGATAACCATTGTTCCAGCAGAAACATCATATCCCATTACTTTGACATCATGCCTTGCTTCCCTTGCAACTAGTAATGGAATCGGAGGATGAAAACGTAAAGTTTCTTTAATCATGGCTCTCAAGTAGTGCATTTTTTCCAAATCTTCATCAGTTATGTCCTTTTTTTGTCCAAGAACCTCCCTCACCTCAGTCTGCACTTTCTTCATGATTTGAGTGTGTCTTAACAGCTCTGTCATTGCCCACTCTAGAAGCGTAGAGGTAGTATCAGTTCCAGCTGCAAAGGTAGTCTGCAAGAAATTATATATGATAAATAACAAATCTGTTAATCAAATTAGTGGAACAATTCTTAATACTATTGGAGTTCAGCATGAAGCTTCAGTACTGCACGGTCTACTTTTTGACTCACTACCTTCAAATTCTATAATAAAAGAAAAAAGAATATATATATATATATAATTAATTATTGGACATTCAATCCTTTTCTTTGAACTAAAAAACTAAAAATTATGAAACTTGGCTTTTAATCATTATTTTGTATATAGTGAAGAATATGGAAAAACTTTATGAAGAGACTCCAGTTCTACTGCAAATACAAAAACTAATTATAGAACTGGACACAAAACACATATGAATTGATCAGATTTTTTATAGGGTTGTGGGTGGAGTATGTTTTGTATCGGGTTTCTGTGTTGGTAGACTTATTGAGAGATTCACATATGCTAGTAGAATGGTAAAAAAATGCAGGGAGAGAGATGGAGAGCCTGACCAAAATAAGAGCTTTGATGCTATCTCTATCGATAGGAACACCAGCACTGTTTTCTTTGTATATGTGAAGCAAACTATCAAGAAAGTCCTCCCTGCCTGTATATCCATCTTGACCACCATTACTATTATAGATCTCTGTTTCCAAACCATTCAAGCGCTCTTCAACTACACCCTCAAGAAATTCATCAAGTTCTGTGGCCACCCTCCCTACTTCAACATCGAATCCATTGACTCGGCTAAGCCAACCGAGCCATGGAAATAACTTCCCAACGTCGAATCGGCTTAATAGCCCTAAATAGTCCTTCAATAGCTGTTTGAACTTCTTTCCACTTTCCCCACCACCATACTTCCTTCCAAAAGCTGCCTTGCTTATCACATCATTTGTAAGTGATGTAAACATTTCACTTAAATTCACCGGCAATGACAAACTAGACAGCTCAGTAATCTTGTTCATCATGTCGGCTATTTCTTCTACTCTCACACTATGAAAAGACTGAACTCTCTTATTACTCAGAAGCTGGAGCACCATAATACTTTTCAACTGCCTCCAAAGTTCACCATAAGGTGCCACTGATACTGCCTTGCAGTCATACATGAGTCTCTTGAAGATTCTTGATTTGGGCCTGTTTGCGAAGATGAGATCATGGTTTTTCATGATCTCAGAAGCTGCATCAGCAGAGGAAATGACTAGTGCAGGTACATTGCCTAGGTGAAGCAGCATGATCGGCCCATGTTTTCTAGCTAAGGATTGGAGTGAGCGATGCTTCAACAAGCCCAATTGGTGTAAGTTTCCTATAATTGGGAGCTTTGGTGGTGAAGGTGGTCGATTTTTTCTGTTAGTTGGACTGTTAAAGTGCCATTTGATAAAGAGGAGGAACACCAAGAATATGGAAAGAAAATAAAGCGAAAAGGGGTTCAACAAGAAGGAAGGTCCTTGTTGCTCTAACAATTGTAGAAATCTATACATTTTCATATGCATGCATTTAGTAAAACTGAATTCAGAAGACATTTTTATCTTATCAAATTCTTTACATATATGTATCGGTAATATGCGGGTCTGTCCAAACTAAGAAGAGAAATACGAGGAGATACCCCAATTGATAGCACATCAGCACATGCTGCTCTTCAGTCAATTGAATTCGAATAGTATGAAAAGCCGTAAGAGGCACAACTAGACTCCAATTATGTACAGAGAAGTTGAATCCTTTATATCATGTAATAGAGCTAATGTCCTTTTGAGGCAATGTCACCATGCCAGCACTAGAAGTTTTTTCAAGTATTAGGTTGTATTTAGATTATGAATTTATATAGAAATTTGTAAAAAAAATAAATTAAAACATGCTACATATATTGATATCTTTTATTATATTTTCTCACATCTAGATACAAGTGAGTGAATGAGTTTCGTAAGAGGTTACGGGTGCCAACACTATAGAAGACAGGAAATTAGTCCAAGTGCGCGTAAACTGACCGGACACCTGATTATAAAAAAACAAAAAAATAATATAAAATAATAAAAAATGGATGACAAAGCAATGGCTAACAATTAATGTATGGAAGGACTCCAAATTATAATATTATACATATAAAAATTATTGTAGTAGAGATAATTATGCACATAAAGAATCTTTTGCCGTATGATGAAAATAAAAAATTATGATTGATGTCACATTGAATGTCAATATAGTTGGAATATAATATTTTAACAATGATGCAGTTTTCTCTAAAGCTTTTTCCTTTATTAATAAAATTTTATTTATTTGCTAATAAAATATAAATAAGTAACTAAGAGTAGCTATCTGTGTAGCAAACCATCCAATCAAAAAGAACTTTCTTTCAAATTTTTTGCCGTCTAAAGATTCTCATTTGCTGTTGGCAACAAAGATTGCATATATATAACTAAGGCCTCTTTTGTTGCTACCGATGGCGACAATTGCATATGTAAAAGGGCCGGCCTAGTTGTGTGTAGATTCAAGATTAGATAAGCCTTCTTAGCATATGTATGATTAATTATTGAATACTATTCACAAGACTAATACTAGGCATTATTAGAGATATTGTCGCATTTCTTCCCCTTCCTTGTTGCAATTCTCTTATAATAATTTAGTAGTAGCTTTCTATAGCTGCAATATATTTCCCTTCTCTCTTGTTTTCTTCTTCTAGTCAAACGATTCCTAGAACACAATATATTGAAAACCTTGAAATTAAGCCATGCAACAACCGTAAATACTACTGATGTGCTCTCATCTTGAACCCCAACAAAAAAAAAAAAAACTTGGATTGGTTTGGTTTGGTTTTAACAATTTATTTTTAAAACATTTTTGAAAAAAAAAAATTCGGTGAAAAGATTAATAAATTTATTTTATTTTATTTTTTTGGGTTGGGGGGGGGATAAAAATAATTTTTTTAAATTTTAAATTATCTTTTTATTGTTTATTTTTTTTTTTCAAATTAATTTTAATTCTTAAAGAAAATCACAAAATTGATTATGAAATGAAAACCAAACATTAACTTTGGAAAAAGAGCAGGGCTTCAAATTCTAAATAAAAAAATAAGACTTCATTTCATTAGGGTTGTGTAAAATACTACTCAATCTGTTAAAATTGCACTGATCCACATCAATCCACACCGCTTTATCCACTAACTAAAGATTAAACTTTAAAATTTATAATCCGCATTCGAAATCACTCCGCTCCGCTATACTTAATACATATATATTTTTTAATCTCTAGTGAAATATTAAAGTAAAAATGAGTGTAAAAAAGATTTAAGATGTGAAATTTGTTATAAATTATTAGTTATATATATGAAACATATTCTATAAAATTTGTTTGTATTACATATATGAAAAATATTATGCAAATTAGTATTATATATTATGTAAATACTTGATAATTGGTTATAATATTCTTCAATCTGTCAATTAGCTCAAAACCACCCAAACCGTGATTTGCCAATTCATCGATCCGCCAATCCATCATTTGATTTATAATTTTATTCTCAAACCGCGTGAGCCGCACCGCGAACACCCTTACATTGCATAATGTTACATTACAGTTTCCTTTTTTTGTTTTTAATTTAAAAGGTCTTCGAAATTACAAACAAAAACGCAGATTGATAATTATTTTTATTTTTGAAAAAGTCAGAACAATTTTTGAAAATTTGAAAAATTTTAGAATTAAACTATATAAAAGTAAGTAGTTTTTTTTTTTTGAAAACAAGTTTTAATTATCTGCTCCCTCTTCTGCCACCTTCGATCACTGCCCATTGCCAAAGAACTAGATGGATGTATGTTATATATATATATATATTAAAGAAAATGAGATTTCTAATAAGAAGAGCCTTCTGAAACTCACAACTGTCATGCTATTTTTGTAGATTTTTTATTTTTTAAATAATTAAAAAAATCTTCTACTGGCTAGCTTTTATTAGCTTTTATGGAATCATTTAAAAAAAAAATTTCTTATTATGTCTTGATTTACACATTTTTAAAGGAAAGTTAATTAATCCATTTAAAAATTTAAATTTAGAAATTTGAAAAAGAAAATTAACTAATCAATTTTAAAGTTTAATTTTTTTTACCACTAAAATATAGGAACCAATTCACATCTTCCATCATCTTCCATAGATTTTTTCTCTTGATGTCTAATAGTTTTATTTGCAACGACATTCCAATCTATATATCTATATTATAGAAAAGAGACGTTTCATTAATAAAGGCAGTGAAAGCTTCAAAATTTCATCTGAAAATTTTAAATTTTAGTAATTAAATAAAACATAAAAAAATTATTGGTTGTTATCCTATCCTAAAAAATTTCATAACCAATTAACCAATCTCACCAAAAGATTTTTACAAGATTATTGATCCATGATCCCTATAATTTTTGTAACGCCCCAAAATAAACACAATATACTTATCTCATAACAACTAATAAATAGCAACATAAATGGAATTATGAGCTTTCATTAATCAGAGCTCGATATAAAAAAAGGTGACATATGCGATATACATTTATAAACGGTACATCATAAATTTATAGCATGTGTTCCAAGATAGTGAAAAGAAGTGAAGGCTAAATAGATAACCATATGCCCTAATGACTTACATCTTTTCAAGTCAATGTTTGAGTACATCAAAAGTGAGTCTCAAACTCAATACAAATAAAGCCCTATGCTTGTACAAAATTTAAATACAAGATAACAATAATGTGCCTTTAGCTCCACAATCCTCCCAAGCTAAGCCCTTGGCTCATATCACCAGTACCTGAAAATAGTTTCCTCATATAGGGTGAGCCAAAACCTAGTAGAAATACTACAACACAATGTATAAATCATGTCAATGCCATAAGGTGAATGTATATGCAATGTCTCTGCCAAAACGTTTTACATTTATTTTCAAAATCATACCATGCCAAGTTTATATAACAATTCTCAAAATCATGTCTTTTACCATAGAAAACAGGGGGAGATCTCAAACCAATACAACATTTCACGGATATTTCGTCCGTGGGAAACTGTCAAACGATACCTATGTAAACGTAGCTTATATAAACACTACTATTTCCATTTTATTGATATTCCGTCCGTGAGAATCGGCACCCATGTATACGCGTGTTTTTCAGAACTTTTACCTTGGACACTCAGGGTAACTTGATTTGGTGATACACACTTCTTTCCAACGTTCACCACAGTTTCTCAAAATCATATACATTTTCAATGTATTAAATAAGCAACAATGTTCAATACACATTGATGAGAAATTAGTTCTAGTTCACTTAATTCTCATGCAATTTCTACAACACTCATAGTTATCCTCAACCGATAGCCTAAAACAAATATCTCTAAACAGATAAATAAATTTTATTAAAGATACACTTTTCCAAAACGTCAAATGGGAGTGATAATTCATATCTAACTCTACCCTCATCATCAATATCTATTTAATTTTACAATTTCCAATATCAAGTTCACTTTACAATCTCAACATTTACATTTTAGGAAAAAATCCCTCTCTTTAAAAATCCATTTCAACGTAAGAAAAATCTCATTTCAACATATATCAACCCCAAATTTATACTCACAACCTTTTTCAAGAAACCATTTGAAAACCCCTCTTTTCCATTTTGATTTTAAACCCTAGGTTTTTGCCAAAAACCCCCAAACCACCATAATCCTTTGAAATAGCAAATAGCAAAGATAAAACCCATACTAGAGAGTGGAGAATCCCTATCTCGAAGCTAGAAGGCTAAGGAGAGAGTGAAGAAACCTCGAAAAAGCCGAAATCCACTTTTGTTCGGATGAAGATAGAGCCCACGGAATGTTCTACCTTTTTTAACAAGAGGAGTAGGGTGAAGAAATCACTAGATCTTGGTGTTTTTGTGAAGAGAAGGTAAGTTTTGGAGAGAAAGTGTCTAGATCTAAGGTTTTTAGAGTGTTTAGAAAGAGAGAGAGAGAGAGAGTGAAATGAAAAGGTGACCTAAAAAGGTGGTTCTGCAATCTGATATACGCACAGACCGCTCGAGTGCAAGAAGTGACGCTCGAGTGTCCAGACACAAAAATCATTATCACTCGAGTGCAAGAAATGATGCTTGAGCGTCAAGACACAAGGAAAAAGGCATCACCGCTTGAGCGCCATAAGTGACGCTTGAGCGGAAAATACAAACTCTCAAAAATTTTGCAAACCTACCAAAGTACTGGGAGTTGCCAAAGATCGCTCGAGCACAAGAAGCTATGCTCGAGCGTAAAAGCCAAATTCTTGAAAAACAAGCTACCAACCTGTTCCAAACACAACCAATACAACCCAATAGCCAAACTCAAAGAGGTATAAGGGAAACAAGACATGAATAAATATAAAAGACAACGAAACCGGGATCTAAAACATACAATGGGTCGGGTCTAAGCCAGAAACACTATAACCTTTCCTCCTTAAGGAATTTTGTCCTCGAAATTTAAACCAAACATCAAAACCAAGTTTAAACCAATTACACAATAATAGTAATTTAAATTCATCACCATGACCTATCTACATCCATTCTCATTAACAAGGTAAATATATGCTCATTACTGAATATACAATCCACATTCCCAAAACATATACAATGTTTTATATTATATTAACATAACAAAGTTTTCAATACATGCTCAAAGATCAACAAATAGGTCCGGATACTTCTCACGGACTTCTGCCTCACGCTCTCAAGTAGCCTCCTCAACCCCATGGTGTCCTCACAACACCTTAGCTAATAGAAACATCTCTCTTCACAAGACTTGACTCAACAACAAGGAACGAAAATGGATGCCTCCCCAACCGGCAAAACCTGCGGTGATTTATGAAACAAGAACAACTACCCCCGACAACTGTAACAACAACTACAACAAGAACAACACTCTAAGACATCCACCACGTCTCGATTACCTACAATACCCAAACCACCATTGAGTACTTAACACTCCAACAAAACTCATCACGTTCACAGTGACGCCACAATACCCAAAACAAAATTTGCACGATTAGAACCCTTAGAAATTTTCGAAATGCCAGTAATGCAATATCACAAGGGAAGAAATTTCACATCCACCAATCACATAATGGTGCAAAGCGCTTATAAGACCAAAGTTCTCAACCGTAATCCCAAACCGGTTACTATAACTCAAAACAACCTTCCAACTATCTATGCGACACTCACCTGCCACACTGAGACACTGTTCAATTGCACAACCCTCAATTTTGACCTATTCTTGAGGTGACTACGTGTTAACCAACCCAAATACCAACCAATCAACTATCCAACACTATTCACCCGCACTAGCCCTTCAAACACTGACATACCACTTAACTTCACCTAATTTAGTATCAATGCCAACATCTTGTCCAACCTCAGCAACTCCGAAAATGGTGTTCCATGCACAACCTCCTATGTGCATTGAATCACTCTGGATTCTTCAAAGTTAAACCATGGTACTCTGATTCTCCATTCACCCATCACACGTATGCCTATGTGGCATGCACATCCTTGCTTCACATTTGAGTCCTAACTAGACTTCTCAAGTTAAACACAATACACCCTCTCAAGTCAATGCACAGATCATTACCTTATACCATGTATACATAAGGACCGAATAAGTTAAAACAACTTTGACATAGCGCACCACTCACTCCACACAATCTTACTACTTCACTCAGAGTTCCACTATCCAAACTAGACAACAAACACTCACACCAAAGTGACCCAGTACCGTGGAATATTAAACTACTCAATCCAATCATTAACCACACTATTGCCTTACCAAGGCACCTTTCTAGGATCGCCCTATGACCGATCCCTTTCTACACATCATCTAACAACAATATATAAACCATACACTACCACACGCCATACTAGCAAAACCTCATCACTTATTGCACATCTCACCCTTAACCCCGAATGGGTTATCTCCGCACTGAATCCCTCATTCGACGAATGTACTCACAACCTCAGGCGAATTCACAATAACGAAATTCACATACTTATTCTCTCGCACCAAGTCAACTCACAAAGGTCTACTACGCTACAATGCCATTGTTACTACGTAACCACCGAAATTGAATAACAAGTAAACACAACACATTTATCCCTTACTGACCAATAAAGTCAATTCTTTAATCCATATTCTATTCGTCACTCATTACATGAGTACAACCAAAATACTAAGTCTACTAGTCAATTCACCAGCTGTTGATACTTATTGAACAATTACCCTGAACTAAGCCCCGACATGCACACACAACACCTACAAGGCTTTCAAAGTCTTACCATCCTAACTTTACAGAGGAACAAAAGAAATTCTCAACCTCCTCACCATCATTCCAAACCTTGACCCATAAACACAAAACCACTGTGACCCTACACATAGGTCACACAATAACCATGGGTTATATACCTGACCAACCCTTCCGATAATATCTCTTAACTTAACCAAAATTGAGGTACACACCTCTCGCACCCAAATACAATAAAGGAATCTTAGAACTTGGGAAACGTCCACTATACCATTGCTCAAAATATAATACTAGCTACTCAGAACACACCACCCACCAACGCTAACAATGAATACTACGATAAGGGACTACCATCCCTTCACAAGAAACAACCAACCAGATAATATGAAGATCCATTAACATTACTTACCATTGAGGTAGAAGTCTATACCCAACGAAACTATACACTATTCACCCTTGAAAACAACATGCTAAATCATACAAAACCTAGTGCCAATCGTACACTTCACATCCTTTCGAGGAATTCTCATGACAATAGACAGAAACCTCTACCACAAACATAAAACCTAATAAGGAATGCTCATGAAAATACACACACTCGACAAGTATGACTCTTCTCGCCCCATGTTTACCCTAACTAAAACACACATCACTCAATAACCCTTTTTAATTTCAAAATATGGCTCACAAGCCATCACCTTCCCAAACCAAATCATGATCGTATATATGCATCAATACAAAAATTTTCCAATTCCACAACAAAACTTTAGAGTCATTACATGCTCCAATCCATCCAATCCATGGAAATAAACAAGCAAACGTACATATATAAACAAGCAGTTACAATGTCTCAACATCCCCAAAACACATTGGTTACACAACATAACCTAATGATTACAAAACAATAACCCACCAGTTATAATAGCCAAAACAAAACTACCCCATCGGTGCTACCACCGTTACCGTCCCTCACTAGACTGCTAAAGTTGGTTATTTTCAAACCTCAAGATACCCTAAAAGCTCACAAGTCACAGACAAGAACTACTGATGTGTCCTAGCTGGCCACACCTGAAATAAACGCATAATTCCCCACTAGACGTCTGAGAATTTCGCTCTCCCGAGGCCTTGAAAATCTGGCCTGCTTGTACAAATGAGGTTGAACCCGACCAGGTTGTGAAATGCCCAAAGAAGTCCCCAGTTGGGTACAAAAATGTTTAGCATGACCCGACTGATTACATACCCAACAAATAAGTGGTCCTCGAATACATGATTGGTTCGAAGTCTGAACTAGTGAGGATCCTAATGACTGCTCCCCCAGCGAGCACTCGATCACTCCAAGTCCTGGCCGGCTAAATAATCCCGGTGGTGCAACTACTGATTGAGCCACCAACCCAGCCCTCTTCCTCTGTAGGCAAATTGGAGACTTGTGGCCCAACTGACCACATTTGTAACAAGTGAACCCTCTCTGATTACCTCTCCCTGAACCCAAACTCGGCACTAGAAAGGTAGATCTAGACTGTACTCCCTGGGCTGCTATGGGTTGGAACCCCTTCGCCTTTTAAAAGGTCTACTACCACGCTGAGTTACAAGGGTCGCCGAAATGGCCTCCTTCCTACTCCGTCCCATGACTAAGATTGATGCCTCTACATGAGCTGCAGCTTTAACAAGCACACTATAACTTCTATGCCAAGACCCCACAATCCTTTCTCGAATGTCGTCACACAACTTACTCTTAAACTCTGAACAACAAAGTTCCTTAGTCTCTACCAATTCCAGAGCAAATCTCAACAGATTAGTAAACCATACTTCAAACTATACCAAAGGTGCAGTAGCTTGGCGTAACTTCATAAATTGTTTCCTCAATTCTTCCTGTGTGAAAGGAGGGAAATTGTAACTTTCTCGTCTAGGCATACTAATAAAGGTAACCTAAAGATTAGCACATTCAAAAATGTGCCAAAGCCGAATTACTCAAGTTCTAGTACAATGGATAACATTTAATCCACTCCACGTAAGTACATAATCACATAAACACATATGAATTTTCTTCCTAGATAATGATCGTCCCACGATGTTGCCGGAGTTCCAATTAGAAACAACAGTGATCAAGTGCTTTTCTAATAAGACTTTTAGAAACCCGTAGACCCAATCAATATCTTAGAAATTAAATCTCATACCCATATAACTACATAAGCATGTTATCACATAAGCATACTGTGCATACAAATGTCTTTGTCAAGCGAGACAAACCCATTGTGGTAATAATCACCTCCTATATACCCAAAGTATTCAAACACAATATGCTCTGATACCAAGTTGTAACGCCTCAGAATAAACACAATATACCTATCTCATAACAACTAATAAATAGCAACATAAATGGAATGATGAGCTTTCATTAATCAGAGTTCGATATAAAAAAAGGTGACACATGCGATATACATTCATAAACGGTACATCCTGAATCTACAGCATGTGTTGCAAGATAGTGAAAAGAAATAAAGGCTAAATAGATAACCATATGCCCTAATGGCTTATATCTTTCCAAGTCAATGCTTGGATACATCGAAAGTGAGTCTCAAGCTCAATACAAATAAAGCCCCAAGCTTATACAAAATTTAAATACAAGATAACAATGAGTCTTCAGCTCCACAGTCTTCCCAAGCCAAGTCCTTGGCGGAGGCATATCACTAACACCTGAAAATGGTTTTCCTACATAGGGTAAGCCAAAGTTCAGTAGAAATACTACAACACCATGTATAAATCTTAACAATGCCATAAGGTGAATGCATATGCAATGCCCATGCCAAACGTTTTACATTTCATTCCAAAACCATGCCATGCCAAGTTTATATCATAATTCTCAAAATCTTGTCCTTACCGTAGAAAACATGGGGAGATCTCAAACCAGTACAACCTTTCAAGGATATTTCACCCACAGGAAACTGTCAAACGACACCCATACAAACTTAGCCTATGTAAGCACTACTATTGCCATTTTATAGATATTTCGTCCACGGGAACTGGCACCCATGTATACGTGTGTTTTTCAGGACTTTCACCCTGGACACTCAGACCAACTTGATTTGGTGGTACACACCTCTTTCCAACGATCACTCCATTTTCTCAAAATCATATACATTTTCAATGTATTAAATAAGCAACAATGTTCAATGCACATTGATGAGAAATTAGTTGTAGTTCACTTAATTCTCATGCAATTTCTACAACACTCATAGTTATCCTTCACCGATAGCCTAAAACAAATATCTCTAAACAGATAAATAAATTTCATTAAAGATGCACTTTTCCAAAATGTCAAATGGTAGTGATAATACATATCTAACTCTAGCCTCATTATCAATATCTATTTCATTTTACAATTTCCAATATCAAGTTCACTTTACAATCTCAACATTTACATTTTAGGGCAAAACCCTACTCTCTTTGAAAATCCATTTCAATGTAAGAAAAATTTCATTTCAACAGACATCAATGCCAAATTTATACTCACATCCCTTTTCAAGAAACCATTTGAAAACCCATATTTTACATTTTGATTTTAAACCCTAGGTTTTTGCCAAAAACCCCCCAAACCACCATAATCCTTTGAAATAGCAAATAGCAAAGACAAAACCCATACTAGAGTGTGGGGAATCCCTACCTCGAATCTAGAAAACCAAGGAGAGAGTGAAGAAACCTCAAAAAAGCCGAAATCCACTTTTGTTCCAATGAAAAGAGAGCCCACAAAGTGTTCTACCTTTTTAACAAAGGGAGTTGGGTGAAGAAATCACTAGATCTTGGTTTTTTTGTAGAGAGAAGGTAAGTTTTAGAGAGAGAGAGTGTCTAGATCTAGGGTTTTTGGAGTGTTTATAGAGAGAGAGTGAAATGAAAAGGTGACCCAAAAAGATGGTTCTGCGATCTGATATACGCATAGACCGCTCGAGTGCAAGAAGTAACGCTCGAGCGTCTAGACACAAAAATAATTACCGCTCGAGCGCAGGAAGTGACACTCGAGCTTCAAGACACAAGGAAAAAGGAGTAATTGCTCAAGCGTAATAAGTGACGCTCGAGTAGAAAATACATACTCTCAAAAGTTTTATAGACCTACCAAAGTGTTGGGAGTTGTCAACGACCGCTCGAGTGTAATAAGCTATGCTCGAGCATAGAAGCCAAATTTTGGGCATCAACAACTTGAAAAACAAGCTACCAACTTGTTCCAAACGCAACCAATACAACCCAATTGCTAAACTCAAAGAGGGATAAGGGAAACAAGACATGAATAACTATAAAAAACAACGAAACATGGATTCAAAACATACAATGGGTCGGGTCTAAGCCAAAAATGCTATAATTTTGCTCCTCCTTCTTTTAAATATATTTTTAGACAGGTTATTTTGTTTCCATAAACCCCCAAACTATGCTTCCATAGCCTAAGGTAAGATATTATATATATTTTTAGATAGTGTATGTCAATACAATAAAAGATTCAAAACTCTTTTCAAATATTGATAATTGTTTGGTTTATAGTTTTGGATAGGGATTTTGAAAGGGAAAATTAAAATGTGTGTGAAATTACGTAAAATATAGTTATATTTCATTCATATTTCATCTCTTACCTTTTTTTTTTCTTTTCTTTTTTTCAAATTCCTACCTAAATCCATGAATCAAACACAACATAAATTGGTTACTGTAAAACAAGTATAACAAAGTGGGTAAAAATTATTTGGTCATACCTTAGGTGATAGAAACGAAGAATCTTGTGGGAAAGTCACGTGCTTCCATAAACGCGGACAACGAACTCCCAGCAGCGGAGTGATACCACAATATGAGTATCACCTACACTAATCACAGTGCAAAGGCTTGATCATTTTTCATATGGGAGAGAGTTAGAGAGAGAGTATGGGAAAAATGTTATGGGTAAAAGCACATAACGTATATGATATTCTATATCATTTAGATGTATATAATCAAATATATAACCATCTATATCTATCTATCCATCTATCCATATCTCTTGATAATATATGGTAGATATAGATATTGATTGTGGGTTATCCAAATAATTCAAATTCATATTCAAACTTGAATGGATAATTTAATTGGTCATGGGTCATACTACATAGGCGCCCAAATTCGGGTCCAATACCCGGCCTAATTTCCAATATCTCCCACTCGCACATGAGTTGGCATGACACTGCCACATCTCTATCTCAATCTCCCCAAATATTGAACAATCCCATACTAGCCAACATAGAGAAACACTTGCCCGTGTGACCGTTGAGAAACACCTGCATGTGGGAGCTCTATACTAGAAACTCAAAATGAGCCAACATAGAGACATCAATCCAAAAAGAATAGAAATAGTGTCTCATATACCCTAGATCCATCTAATTACACTGGTCCAAAAAACATCTCTAATCCCTCAAAAAGGGCATGTTTGATCCTCTCAATTCTTGCAATATATTCACACTCAATCTCCCTCTCATACAGAGCGATGTGAGTTGTCGGCAGTGAATATACGACAGTGGTGTAATACTAGATGATCTTCCCTTTGCCCTTATGCCATTTAGTTTAGGATTGACCGCTTTCCCAGTGACGTCTCGTAAGGCCGAATCATACATGACCGCAGGCAACATACCAAAGTAGCAGAACATCAACCCCTTACCTTATGACATAGTCAAAAGTCACAACAAGGGTACATAAATGAAAGTCATATCAATAATGACACGTAAGACTCACACGGTGATGAAATAGGGATCCATTCTCTTACCTCATTACTCGGTCGCCAAGCACATATAGTATGAATACATGTTACGGTGGAGTAACTCTTCCAAAAGAGTGACGCCATACTCGACACACCATATAGATCTTAGTCTAGTCTCTTTCTAGCGCCTAACCCGAATTCTCTATTCGCTCACTTTCCAAGCACCAAATGAGATCTCACATCTGGGTAATCATAATAGGCACAACATGAAAAGTGGGTACTAACATCCATGTTTGGTCCTTAACAAGACCTTATCTTGGTTGTAACCAAGGCAACATACATAGTGGATAATTTAAGCCTCTCTTGGCTCTAAATAAAAATAAACCACTAGTCTCATCCTTACTCGCTCCCAAGCGCCAAGGGCGATTGCTCGTGTGAGTGAGCCAATCTTGCCTGCTGACATCATTATCTGCTAATCATTATGACACAAACCATAATAGTGTCAACATCCCATCATCTCACAACAAATAAGTGATCGATTTTAAAAAAAAACACGACCACAGTTGCACAATTCTACATTCCAAGCATAATCCTTATCAACACTTCTTGCGATCAGTGTATACAACAGAATCCACCATTTGCGCTTCACATGAAGTGGTACCTTTTGCACAATTACCTCTCTAAAGATATTTTGGTGACCAATCTGCGTTCATTCAAGATGCGCCTAACTAGCTCAGATGCGCCCAACTAGCGCATTGAATTTTACAAGAGGCAAATTTATAAACTACTAGTACAGCATTCTATCCACAGTCTAATGAGTAAGGCCAATTTCTTAACAACTCAGTTGACCATTTACCAAAGATAACACTTATCATGCCAAATACGCCCACATAGCGTACTTTAGGCTCCCACAACAAAAAAAGATCAAGGAATATAGGTCATCTGTTTCTCCCAAAGACAATCTGAGGATTCACTCAATAGCTAAGGCTCTGACTTTTACCGATATGTAAGTCAATGGGTTTGCAATTTTACATCTAGAATCATTCTAGGATATTCCTTATGTAAGTTATCAAAGGCAAATCAAGAATTCTCCCAAAACAATCCCTAAGGATCGTACATCCGAGCATATAAATTATATCACTCATGTCCATCATATCTAAAACAGAGGACTGCCCACCCTAGGTGGCGACAACCTTATAAATTCCAGGCCCATAATGACTAAGTAAGGAAAAACTTCTTTTGGACCATTGATCATGCCTCAGTGGTCTTCATCGATCATCGTTGGCCTATCATGACTCGACGAAATCTAAGAACCAACATTTGGATAACTGTTTTAGGTTGTAAAAGATTTATTGGAACTAGCAACCTTTTTACGCTCCCAATTTTTCACCATAAAAGCAGAAGGTAAATCCCTACGGATCTACTTATCCAATTCTCCAACGAGAAGTTGGGCCACAACGTCCAGAAATCAATGTTCCGAACTTATGTCAATCATAGCCTAAGTTGAAATAACCTCACTCCCCAGGAGAAAGTCTTCTCTTGGTCTACACCTTCCTCAATGGTGCGACTTTTCAGTATCTAGCGAGCCTTATGCCTCAACAATGACTATCCAAATTACGCATAACTTTAGAATAGTTTCGCGTCATAATGGAAAGTCAACCAAATTATTGAAGTGGTTAATCCTCAAAG
Organism: Camellia sinensis; assembly: GCF_004153795.1. Classification (NCBI taxonomy): domain Eukaryota; kingdom Viridiplantae; phylum Streptophyta; class Magnoliopsida; order Ericales; family Theaceae; genus Camellia; species Camellia sinensis. The sequence goes on from NW_021024578.1 coordinate 1,057,918, forward strand.
ACTTTGTCTTAAACTGCACAACATTGATCCACTTTCTAAAAATAGGGGACTAGAGCCTTTGGCCTTATCCTAGGCTCTTTATCATCTTGCGGAGCAATCATGAATGTTTCCTTCTCAATCACCCAGTGATGACGTGAAAAATTTTCACATTCGCTACCATGCAACTAAGAATGTAGAGTATTCTTCTCTAATGGAGTAATCCATCAGTAGGCACATCGCTCCCATTGTCCCTAGGATATTGAAAATTTCTTTCTATTCTCAACTATGCTACACAGAGCACTATGCTTAGAATTCTCTATCTTATAGAGTTCCAAAACTCTATTCACGTCACCTTTACTAAGAAAACTTTATGTGACTTAGTTACACTCCCACAAAGCTGCTTACCTATATGCACATGACCCTGAGGGTTTACATGGCAGCATACAATAATGCGTCATAGAACCCTAGGTCTTAACTTCGCGACCTTATGAGAAGTAAAACAGAGATAAGCTGCTTAACAATTACAGATCGTCCATAGATGGCTCTCTGCTAACCCATTACCCAAATGGAGTGTAAAATCTGATATGGAGGGCACTTAGTTAGGGATATAGGCAACAAACTAGTGCAATTCCCAATTGGGAAACATTTTATGCCATCATCCACCTAACATAAACAATATTTAATTCCTTATCTCTACTACACTCTTGTGTTGCTGAGTACTAGGAATAGTCAATTTTCTAAGCATCCATTTCTCTTCACAGAGCTTTCTAAAAAATAACTCAAATAGATACTCACCACCTTGGTCAAAACTAAAAGCACCAAAGCTCTTATCTAATTGATCTCGACCTCATATGTGCAATGTCAAAAAATCATTTCAAAACTTTTTGACTTATGGGAGATCAAATAGTCTTGACCAAGATGCGTATTGTAATCTATAAATGTGTCACGATTTGGGGCTAGCTATCATACCCTTACACATATCTAGTCACAAATATCATAGTGGACTAAATGCGCCAATACAAATGCCCTTCTGCGGCTTTCCTACTTATTTTGTGCGCAACCATTGCGAACAAAGTTACATATTCACATGAGAGTAAAATGTCACAAGCGAGTGGGCCCGAGAGGGCCTACTCAAACCATACATGTCATCTTCTCGTTAATGTGATTAAGTATAATAAGCCACTGGTTCATGACCAATGTCATAAACTAATTCCAATCATCCTAATGTGTGAGTTCTCGAAGACAAGTTTTAAAGGTTTAGACCGAACTAGGTAATGACTCACGACAAATTCATGTTCATTTGATTATAAAAGGATGTCATGGAGATATCAAGTGCGCCTAAGTCGCAAATTTAACTAGTAAGTGCTAATCCACTGCACCTTCAAGTCAATTTTATTCTCCATACACTTTACTGCATCTAGTTGAAAGATAAAGATACTCCTCTTGCCATCTCTGTTTCTCGCTTCATAGTTACTTGCAATTAATTCTATTATCCACAAGAATGAGAGTATAAGCTATCAATCTATGACAGCTCTTGAAGTAACTTAAGCGCGAATTAGGCTAAAGAGTCTAATTCAACACAACGCTCTCATAAGCGATGTGTCAAATTCTTAGAGTCATAACAACCTTATCGGCCTTGACCTTTTCATTACTATGCTGCAACGTTTGCGCTTTGTGGTAAACGTTATTTAAAAACATTAGCCTAGCTAAGGAACCATACAAAGAAGCACCTCTTCTTGTCTCACACTCAAGTGTGGAAACAGTAAGTGTCCAGACTTAGACAAGTTGGCAATGCTAATAGATTTTGCAGCCACTTGGCGCTAATCTCTTCACTTAGTGTTAATAGATTTTTCTGCTACTAAGTGCTAATCTTTTAACTTCAAGTGATACTTTAATGCACACTATTAGAGTGCATGGAATTTTGCTCCATCCACTCCCAATAGTTGGATAGAGAGCAAAACATTGCTCATACTGGCTACTCATCTTACACTTAATGACTAATTCATTTCAGCTCGCATTTCTTGGATGACGTGACTCTTGAATGTTACTTCATTCAATGATGCAACAACATTACAAGTCAAATTACAAAGTCAATCCGCGCAGCTCAATAGTCAAGATCATATACAGATCTATTGAGGGCTTACTAATTTTACAACTCCAAAACTCGCCAATCAAAACTACGTAGCATGCCGCTAACCATAGCGCACACATTAGTTTTTATTGTGCCAAACAAGGCAACAAAACTACGGCGACTTTGAGTCATGTTTCCTTTCTGACCTAAAGTCTTCAAGACTTTTGCTCATCTAAAGAATAGGATTACGTTATTCACATTTGAACATCTCTACTAAGTTTAGGTCAACCAAATTAACTTCCATAAGCTAAGTCAATTTAGAGAGAAATTTGCATTGGGATTAATTTGATTAGCATAATATAATTTTGCCGCAAAAATCTAAATTAAATAGTGACAATATTACACAAGTCGCAAGATCGAAAATCCGCTATGGTCGTAATCATCTCTTGCACCACAGGTGACAATTATCCAAAATTTAATTTAATTTATGCGCAAAATATTAGTTTTCGGGAGTAAATCTACTAAGATTTCTCTCAATCGAATAACCTCCCACTGACTATGGCATGTCTAAGAACATGATAAAATATTCTAATTCCATACAATAGCATCTTAATGTAGATTCACAATCAACTCATGCTATGTTACATTTAATAATGGAATCTAAATAAAGAACAATTAATCATGCTATTCTAATTACAACATATTAGAAACTCTAGGCAAAAACAGTTATATAATGTATTTAATATTCAGATTATGCCATAACAGAAAGTATAGCACTTTTGAAAATTTCTGAAATTTTCTGGTATTTTCTGGAATTTTAAATAATTAATGAACACACATGAAATCATAAATAAATATTCCAGAATATGGAAAAATGCAACAATCATACTAGTAAATAGTAAACCATTACACTGGCCTATAGTAAAAATTTCAATTCCAGAAACTTAGTCATGCAATCCCAAAAACATTTTTAAAGCAGAAATAATGAATTATTATTTCAGGAAAAATATTTTTTATTTTCATAAAATTTTGAAAATTTTACAGAAGATAAAAAATTTAATTATGAGTCTAACAGTACTAACCACGCTTAAAACAAAGCTATAACGAATTACTTATGACCATTTAACGCAATTCTGGATTAAAAAAACAAACAGACCCTTACACCCAGCCGTCAAACCAGCCAAATCGGCGCAAAAAACGGCGCGGCTTGGCTCGGTGCGCGGCTCAGTGGACGGCTCGCGCGTGGCGCAACTCGAAACGACACGGCTTAACGCGCGCGTGGAAGGGCACAAGTCGCGCGCGTAGGCGACGCAGACAGCGTGTGCATGGCAGCACGTGTCAGCGCGTGGGGCCCGCGCCTGATGCGTGGTGGCATGGCATCTGTTGACGGCATCATCTGGCGCGTGAGGCTCATGCGCCACCTTCCGGGGTGTTTTCTGGTCTAATTTTGGTACTTTCGGACTCAATTTTCCAAAATAAAAAATATTTGTGGTCTCAAAAAGGACATTTAATGAACATAAAAGATGAGGTGTATTACACTCTCTCTCTAATGAGAGTGGAAGTGCAGAAATCCTGCACTTCATCTTCCACCTCAAGCCATCAAAAAATTAAAACGAATCCAAATTAGGGTTTGATGTATCTCATCAACCGTAAATCCAAATCTAACAAATAATATATGGTTTCGAAGGTCTCGAAACAAGGATTCTAAATATGTAAGATTTGCAGACTGAAATTAAAGCATGTAAAACCATCATACATGTAAAGTTTCAAAAATATAAAATGGGTCTCCATTTTTCTTGAAATCTAACCGTTAGATTTTCATGAAACTTTGTAGATATGTTCTACATTAAATATACTACAATATATATAAATTTCAGGTCGATCGGGGATAGTTTGAAAAATTATTAATTTTCATGCATATATCATGTATATATTTATATAAAATTATACACCTATTTTAATGCAAAAAAACAAGCACGAAAATACCAATTAGCGCTCTGATACCAATGTAAAACAAGGATAACGCAACGGGTAAAAATTATTTGGTCATACCTTAGGTGATAGAAACGAAGAATCTTGTGGGTAAATCACGTGCTTCCATAAATGCGAACAACGAACTCTCAGTAGTGGAGTGATACCATAATATGACTATTACCCACACCAATCACAGTGCAAAGGCTTGATCGTTTTTCATATGGGAGAAAGTTAGAGAGAGGGTATGGGAAAAATGTTATGGGTAAAAACACATAACGTATATGATATTCTATATCATTCAGGTGTATATAATCAAATATATAACCATCTATATCTATCTATCCATCTATCCATATCTCTTGATAAGATATGGTAGATATAGATATTGATTGTGGGTTACCCAAATAATTCAAATTCATATTCAAACTTAAATGGATAATTTAATTGGTCATGGGTCATGCCACATGGGCGCCCAAATTCGGGTCCAATACCTGGCCCAATTGCCAACAGGTACATTACTTTTCCAAATTTCTTTATCTTTTCTTTTTTGAAAATTTTGAATTAATAATACTTTTTAAAGTTATGTACAATAAACTTTTATCACACATGTCTCTCCGTATAGTAATAATTGAAATTTATTTTAGTTGTTATCTCAAAAATTAATGACAAAGTCAAACAAAATCTGTAGGTCTTAAAAATTTTGTGTTAGAATTTGTTTAAATGTAATTCTCCTAATATTTATAAATATTTTTTATTAATTGCTAAAATGCACCATAAATATTAAGATTATTTTTTTATGATATTGAGTTATTAAAATATGATGTATTATAGGCTTAAACCAAGATTTGTTATAAGAAAATGGACTCGAACGAGATTTTATAGACTTATTTATATTTATATATTTTATCCAATGTTGGAACCGCCAAACTATAACGTATCGGTCACCAACTGTGGATCTACTTTTTTGCACCCCCTTTCGAAAGTTTGAAAAAGGCCATACAGTTTGGACTCCCGTGGTTCTGAATCTAATCTCATAAGTGCAATGTGAAATTTATAAGCACCAAAGAGTCCAAATTCGACAAATCATTTTGAAAATTCGATTTTGAATCAAAAATTCCAAAATTGATTGCTTTGCCAGATACAGAGTTGCAACCTAAATATTTTATTTTTGAGAAAATTTAGGAAACCCATGATTCGTGCCAAAAGCGACATATCCGTCATCACCAAAGTTGCCTCGGCTCGGGAACTTACATACGAGAGGGGAAGGTCATGAATTGAGCACCCCCGCTCACCCGATTAAAGATCGGCCTCTACTAATCATGATATGATTTTTATCAACATTATATACTCTTGTTCCAATTTATTAGGCTAGCATTACTACGTGATGTGCACAAGCAAGTATAGACTAGTTTGTCTGAATTGGAACAGTTCAATTTCATGTTTATTTTGTGAAAAGGGTTTGATTTTGCCACCTCAATTGGGCTAAAGTTTTCAAATTTGCCACTCAACAAAGTGGGCTTAAAATTGTGAATTTGCCACTAGACGTAGTGGGCTTAAACGTACATTCATTGAATAATTCCAATTCAAGCAATAAGCCTTCATCCACAGGTACTCAAGCAGTTTATCAAGTAAGCACTTAGCCTCATGGCAAGTATGCTAGTCATGGCAATCACTCACACTCATGCAAGTATGTTAAAGTATTAAAAACTCACCTAGTACTACAAGCTAAAAAGATATGAGTTAGAAAAAATGCATGATTCCTAACTATGCGATATGGCCATTGCAACACATACGAAGAATACAATTAATAGGCTCGGCTACTAATATGGCATATGAATCGATTTTGATAACATGCGGTTAAACACATATTCAACGAAGTAATGAAATGACAATGTAGTTTGAATAATGCGTCGAGCCTCAGTGCATGCAATACAAGATGAACAGATGCAAGCATAAGGTATGCTAATTGAAACGTGATGCTCCTAAATTAACCATTGAAAGGGGTTAAGTAAAAGGGAGAAAGACATAGGGTTAGAAGACATACACATTATTACATCATCTTGCTCTCATGAAGGAGAGTCCGAATGAATAACTAAGCTAAGCTAATTAAGCTAATTATTACAAACTAAAATGAATAACTAGTTAAACTACTTAACTAATTATTACAACAACAAATGAACTAATTAGTTAACTAGCTAATTAAATAATTACAAGACAATTGCAACTAGTAATTAAACTAAGTAATTAACTATTTTGCCTCGGGAAATGAGAGATGTGCACACGCATGTTTGGTTTCCACCCGAAAAGACCTCCGTTTTGCTCCCGAATGCCTCTGTTTGCACAGTTGAACATTCCCAGAACTGTTTTGCTCCACCTTACCAAAACTCTGTTGAGATTTGCATCAGTGGCTGGCCGGCCATTGGTGAAGACTGTCGGCCACCTGCCGGCCATGGATAAGGGTTTGCCGGCCACTTGCTGGCCATGGAAAGTGGCCTGCCGGCCACTGATGCATTGGTTCATCTTGCTGCAACAGAGGACAAATATAACGACCCCGGTCTTTTCCCATTTGATTATTGTATCCGGACTTAGGTTCCGTAGATTCCGCCAGTGTATAATTGTTGTTGTCCCTTATTTTCTTATTTGGAGTTATAGAATGTGTTGGGCAGGTTTGTTTCAGGTTGGTTGGGTTTAGGAACCAAGTGTTGCTGTCCAGTCGCTCGAGCGAGGAGTTGGTCGCTCGAGCGAGATGTTGTTTTTGGTTATTCGCTCGAGCCGGGGTTTGGTCGCTCGAGCGAGAGTTTGCGTCTAGTTTAGACCTGAAGTATTGCATTCTTGGCTCGAGCGAGATTTTCTTTGCTCGAGCGAGTTTTTCTTGTGTCTGGTTGCTCGAGCGACCAAGTCTTCGCTCGAGCGAGCCTTTCCAGTTTTAAGAAGCAGCAGCGGGTAATTGATCAGTTTTTCATCCTCTTTTGGTATCCAAACCCTAGGTCCGACTTCTCTCTCTCAAAACTCATCTTCTCTCTAGGTGTTCATCTACTTCTAGTGTGAATCCATCCTTAGTTCTTTGTAAGAAAGATAGAGGGCGGCTTGGGCTTCATTCTAATCTGAACATTTGGGTTTGAATAATGCGTCGAGCCTCAGTGCATGCAATACAAGATGAACAGATGCAAGCATAAGGTATGCTAATTGAAACGTGATGCTCCTAAATTAACCATTGAAAGGGGTTAAGTAAAAGGGAGAAAGACATAGGGTTAGAAGACATACACATTATTACATCATCTTGCTCTCATGAAGGAGAGTCCGAATGAATAACTAAGCTAAGCTAATTAAGCTAATTATTACAAACTAAAATGAATAACTAGTTAAACTACTTAACTAATTATTACAACAACAAATGAACTAATTAGTTAACTAGCTAATTAAATAATTACAAGACAATTGCAACTAGTAATTAAACTAAGTAATTAACTATTTTGCCTCGGGAAATGAGAGATGTGCACACGCATGTTTGGTTTCCACCCGAAAAGACCTCCGTTTTGCTCCCGAATGCCTCTGTTTGCACAGTTGAACATTCCCAGAACCGTTTTGCTCCACCTTACCAAAACTCTGTTGAGATTTGCATCAGTGGCTGGCCGGCCATTGGTGAAGACTGTCGGCCACCTGCCGGCCATGGATAAGGGTTTGCCGGCCACTTGCTGGCCATGGAAAGTGGCCTGCCGGCCACTGATGCATTGGTTCATCTTGCTGCAACAGAGGACAAACAGAGCAAAAAGAGGGTATTTGTGAGAACCCGAATATACCAATCAAGTAAAAATTAAATAATAATAATTTAACAATCTCAAATATTTTGATGGTGAATCCTAAAGTGTAAATTAATTATTATTGAATGATCTTTTAATTAATTTTAAACCTAAAAAAAAAATTACAGAAGAGGGTGTGACTTGAACTCTAAACCACAAGGTTAATATATAAGACTCTTACCATTTGAGTTGCATATAACTCATATATATGTTTTGTATATTTATTTATATATTTGATCTACACATGCTTTAGGTGTATCCAACTACTAGTATAAAATAAAATAAATACAAACCCTACTCTATTATTTGTTCACTACATAGGGCAACAACATAGCAACCACGGGAGAGATTTTGAGAGAAGAAAAAAAAGAGGAAGAAGTTGCAATCAAAGAACTTTTGGGTGTGTGGCAGGTTCTTTATTTTATATTTGTTCTTTATCCTTATTCTATTTTATGATTTGATTCATTGATGGGGAGGTTATAGGTGTATGTAATTTGTGTATATATATACTGTTAAGAAACCTGAGGAGTTAAATTCAAGTATAATTAATGGTGTAATTCTTAGTCCAAAAATTCTATACAGAATCACAAACTTTAAAAATCAAGAAACCATATCAAACGAATGAATTTTGAATGAAATTTTTACAATAGATTAATTACATATTGAATTGCATATCTGAATTTTCTCATAATTTTTGGGAGTCAAAATCCATATAAACTGATGCGTTGAAATCTGTCCAGAAAACTAGTTTTAAACAGTAAGTTTGGGAGTGTTGTTCTTTTTGGGTATAGATCCGAAAATTATCAAATCAGCGTCATTAGAATCGGCTACAAGTCTAGTTTCATACATTTTTGGTCTTGTATTGATTGCTCATGTATACTAAGAGAACCATTAATTTCTTTAAAGTTCTGCAGAAAACAACCTGTTTAGATATAATTAATTGTAGATAATTATTTTGACAAGCAAATCAAGTGAAACCATTTAGGTTTGAAACTTAGAATATATTAGTTGATATCTGGAGGGTTTTAGAATTTTTCGAACAATGTGGAGTGGGTTTTTAATTTTCAAAGTTAGCGAATAAATTGAGAAAACTAGTTTAAAATTCCGTTTTATCTTAAAGTTACTTTTAATTAAGTTTCGATTTGAACCCATGTCTTGGGTGATTTTAGACCTTGAAGAACATGAACTTAGGTAATATTTAAGAGTAACGGTGAGTTCGGTTGAGTCATGTTAGTGCGCTTTAGTTTGGGGTTACTTAGTTCTTATTCTTTAGTATTTTTAAATTAGTAGTGACGTGTAATTTTCATACTTGGTTCAGGGCACTAGTTGGACTTTCATACTCTATTTGAGGATTATATTATTTCATTTTTAGGTGAGTAGTTTCATGCTACATATTTTTAAAAATGTTCCCCTACCCTGAACTGTTGGAAAATTAAATTGTTGTTTCATGACTAAATTGTTTTGATGTTTTGATAAATTATTATATTATCAATGGAATCAAATTATTTCTGAAACATGTGTGAAATTGGCATACTGTAAACTATTTGTTTTGGTCTCATGTTTATAATGATGAACTACCATGTTTTGTGAAACTGATGTGCATTGATTATTGGGACCATATGTGTATTTAGTCCAGGGAAATTATTCCACTATGTGTGGTGACTCTGGCCACTAGGGAACAGATCTGGGCTGGGTCGTGATGACTCTAGTGCTCAACAATTGTAAGAAAAAGACCTAGTTTAAGCTAGGTGACCTTAAATCGGATCGTCTTAGAGAAAATGCCCAGGTTGCCACCCTGAGGATGACTCTTAGTTCGGTATTGGATCCAACGGGGCTTATAGCCTTGAGAACTGTGTGGCATATTACTTGATATTTCTTGGTACCCAAAAAATTATTGGTGTTCATGCTGTAATCTATTTTAAGTGGAAAATATCATTTATCATGTTCTTGAGAGACATAAGTATTTTAACTATTGAACTGTGGAACCTTCTTTTTGAAACAGATTCTCTTTACCAAACTATATGCCAATCTAATTTCTGTGATATATGTCTTATTTTGGAATTGATCCCTATTTTCAAAACTGTATATACTATCCATGTTGCTACTCACTGAGCTATCAGTTGACTTAGTTGTTTACCATTTCCAGGTATTAGAATGACTCAGAGTGGACTCATGGCATAGCGGGCACTCGATTGCATGGACCTCTAGGACATTCATTTGTTTTAGAGTGTTATGTCAAGTTTGTTCATTTTTATTTTTATTGGGGTTCATTTAGGATTATTTATTATTGGACTATTGTTTAGTTGTTCAATGTGATTATGGATTCGTGTTTGGGCTTACGTGTGCCTTGGGCTAAGGCCCTGTGGGCCACGGCCGATCATGCTCGGGTTTGGGGTGTGACAGTATTCTCCCAAATTGTTTGCATAACTCACCCCTCATTTTCATGAACAAATCTGAGGAAAGGCAAACTTAAGCCACAAGCCACCAACTCAAGCAATTTCATTGCATGATGGCTTGTGATTCAAGATGTGCAAGTTCAATAAATGCCAAAAAACAAGACACAAACCTCCTCCCTTTCATGAAAGATCCAGGGAAGAAGTTGACCTTGGAGACTTGGATCATTTCATCACTAACAAGTATGAAATGGCCCAAGCTTCCTTGTGTTCAATTAATGTCTGATTGAACACAACCAAATTATTATCCTGCTCCATTTTTAATCCCAAGTTTTAGTTACTCATTTTACTTTACCAACCATTCTTTAATCTAATTAAGTCCATTATTAAAGTCCTCTAATGGAAAGAGGGTTCAAAACACAAGTTGCTTTAGTGATGAAAGAAGTATCATACCATTGGTAATGAACCCCCAAGGGATTAAACCATTAAGTATGAAACCTTAATTTCACACTTAGGCAAGCAAGTGACTTGAAACCACTTTCAAAGCAAAATTAAAAGCCAAGAAAGGAGGGAGGTTGCAGAGATAATTAATGTTGGAATTAAGCATGAAAAGCACTAAAAACATGCAATCAACTCAAACAAGTGGTGCCTAAAGGCCTAAAACACCAAGCTTGTAAGGACTATTGCACTACAACTATGCAAAACAAAGCTCAAACACAAAAAATAGTCTTAAACCAGGTCTGAAACATCCCTAAAATATGCTGGAATTAAGCTAACTAAAGCTAGAAAAACAAGCTAAAACATGAAGTATGTTAAGCTAGTAAACAAAACACAAGGAGGGGAGGCTACCCTCTCCATTTTTGGACTTCAAAACAAGCTTTTAGCCACTAAAGTAACTCTAAAAAATAGTGTTTAAAAGCGTAGAAAAAGATAGTAAAAGGGTAGGAAGCACAAGGGCAAAGGCCTTGAAAGTAAGGTGTAAAGAATGGTGAAGCACCCTTCAACCCTTATTGGCCTTAAACCACAAGCATCAGCTCATAAAAATAGGTTTTAAAGAGTTTAAAACGGCAAGAAAATATGGAAAACAAGCGGTGTAAAGATGGTACAAAGGCAAGAGAAACTATACCTCTTGAAGAGGAATGAGCCCTTAAGTCAAAAAACACCAATTTCACACTCTCAAGTGCTTCAAGAGCTCAAATTCAAACTCAAATCATCTCAGCAAGAAGTTCTCTAGGTTTCGTTTAGAGTGTTTGGGCATAGGCTATGCAAGTTGCAAAAGAGAAAGAGAATTGTAGAGAGAGGAGAAAATTTTAACTCCCAAACTTTTCTAACCTTGAAATATGAGAGATAGGTCATGTATATATAGAAAACATGAGCTTTGGTCGAAAATATCTATTCAAAAATAACTAGAACAGTGTGGAAATAGTTGGAGGAAAATATCTGTAAAAAAAATCTGTTTTTGGTCACCAGTGGCTGGCTTGTCGCTGACTTGTGGCCGGCATGGACATTAGTGACCGGCAGATGGTCGGCATACCAGAAGTGGTGGCCGACAGGCCAGAAGTGGTGGCTGGCTGTCCAAAAATGGTGATTGCTGACTACCTGCTGGCCACAAGAAAAATCTGCTTCCAGTCCCGATTTGAAATGGGCATATCTCCTTCATCGGGACTCCTTTTCAGGCCATTCTTGTGTCTAAATTGAAGCCTCAGAAGTCTAGTTTTCAATGGTGAAAGCCTCAAATCTAAATTATAAGTGTGGTAATAGATATGCCTATTTTAGTGAAGGTTCCTCAGTTTTGTCTTAATTGGATTGATGCCTAACTTCAAACAGCCATATCTCCCTTATCTGGACTCGGCTTTAGGAGATTCTTGAATCTAAAATGAAGCCCTGGAAGTCCACTTTCCAATGGGGGTGGCCTCACAATTAAAGTCCAAGTGTACAAAAGGATAGACCTGATTTAGTGAAGGCTACTCAGTTCTCTCTCAACAGTTTCAAGTTCAACCATTTCCCCAACTAGTTTTCTTCCCTCCTCTTCTATTTTCTTCAACTTTAAACCTCTAAATAAGATGTTTTAAAGATTTTTTTAAAGAGGTCACTTCCCTTTTATTTATTTCCACTTTTATCCTTGCTCGGTTTATCGAAAAGTGTAACATTTAACGAAATGCGAGTCTTAGAACATCATAGAAGCTTTTCAAAAATATTTCGAAAGAGAGGGTTTGAAGGTCTACAAAAAGTTTTGGTCTAAAATCGTTTTGGTCCAAAATGGGGTTTAAGGTTGGGAATTAGAAGCTCTTCTTGCTGAAGAAATTGAGCTATTGCATAGCACAAGTTCCATCATCGAGTGGTCAATCAATGGCGCCCAAGTCTTACGGGTGGTCAAAAATGGGGTATCTACACCAACTGATAAAGACAATTTTTAATGATTAGGTAAATCTCACATTGGTATAAATATTGAGTCGATTAACTTCTAACTCACTTATAATATTTAGTCGAATAGCACATGTCAATCCTAATATATTTTCACGAAAAAGTTATCACCTAAGACAATTTACAATTTTGAGTATACAATTTTTTAGGCTTTACAAAATAAGAAAAAGTTAATATATTAGCAAATACAATTTACTATTATCATATGCTGAATTACATTTACAAAATTTATAAAACAAAATGTAGTTATATTTTATCGTAAATATAAATTTTTGTAGTTTTTTCTTTAATTTTTACCAATTAAATTATGACATACAATTTTTTATTAAAAACTTATAACACACAATTAATAATATTAGAATAAAAACTTTCTCTTATGTGTAACTCTGATAAAAATGAACAAAATTTAATTGATTATAAATTATTTTTACTACATATTTTAAATAAATTTTATATTATTATTTTAATTTAAAAATTAATTTTTGATTATTTATTATGTCCATACATAACACAGGTAATATGCTAATAAAAACTTATGCAATAGCAGTAAGAGTTCGTTTGGGAAGTGGGTTGGCTTTTTAACTATTTTAGTCTGAGGCTAAAAAGTCTTGTTTGGGATAGGGTTTTTGGCTATTTTTACTCTTTGTGAGAGAAAGTATGTAATGATTATGGGTTGGATGTGACATTTTGTCTTATTAGGCTAAAAAAAATCTATTTTGTCTTTTTATAACTAAAATAGTTCCAACCCAAATCCAACCCAACATAACCCAAGTTGCCATAGGAAGGCTAAATAAGGTTTAGGCTTAAGATTGATCGACCAAATCCGTGAGTAGCAGCTTACTCAGTGACTGCTTCCCCACGTATCCAACTCTTATCAGTTCCTCTTGTTTACCTGAATCATGTGAAGAGGAAGTGTTGGTTGATCCTCAAAATTTATACAAGAGTGCCCCAAAGAATCATACATAGGACATGATTCCTTATAAAAAAAAATAATTTGTTGACCCACAGTTCATTGGCCACAACAACTATCTTTTTTTTTTCTTTTTTTTTATTTTTTTATTTTAGTGAAAAAGACAAATTATTATTTTCACGGATAGATTTTTTAATTTTTACCCACTGCCAACAGACTACCCTAAACCACTGATTATTGATTGCCAAAAAAAGTAGTCGGAGTTGGCCGATAGTCAGTGGCGACTGATAGTGGTAATGATATGGATAGATAGGTAAATTAGGTGGACAAATAAGTAACACTGGACATATATATTGACAAATAAGTGATACATGGGCAGATAGGTAGACAAATAGATAAGACAAATAATGACCGCCACTACATTTTCCACAAGACCCTTGGCTATTATGATTCCTACTCCATTCATGCGTCTACCCTTACTACTATAATACAGTTTAAAATCGGTATCCTTAATTTCCCTAGCTTTCTCACCCGTTCACTTAGTTTCTTGTACGCAAGCTATACTAGCTCTCCTCCTAATCATCACATCTATCAATTCTATCGTTTTACCAGTTAAGGTTCCTATGTTCCAAGTGGCTACTCTAAACCTATAGTCATGGACTAGCTACTTTACCCGCGCTCATCCAGAGAAGCACGGGAACCTTTGCCCATTTTTCACCACACCCAGGCATCGATACGGCGCCCCTTGCTCACTTTTCGAAACACCCAGAGGCAGGTGCAACGCGTCACTTGAGGGTAACGACCTAGCATTTAAACGACTCAAAGTAGAATTCATTGTCATAAGGGATTCAAATGGCTTTTTTACGTGTTGGCTGTCGACTACCTAACACACAACCCTCCTCCATAACCCGGGATTGGGACTGGCAGAGTTGTGAACAACCCCGACAGAGTTGATTACAATTGTTAGTATATTTGATAAAAAAAAAATACGCACATAAGTGACATGTGTTATGCTTTTATAGGTAAACTTATAAACTTATTTAACTCAATAAGTTAATCTCAACCAATTCAGTGACTATTTTTTTCAAAAACACTAACCAGCGTTATCAATTGGATCAAATTGACGCAAAATCTAAAATCAAGAATCAAAATTGAGCTAATTGAAATTAAAATGATCAAAATGACATAAAAGATAAAATGCAATGACTACAAATGTAATTTACTTTAGATTTTTTATATACAAATTATGTTTACATATTGAGAGGGGAATTTGTGCCGAGATATCTAGGTTAGGCTAAATCATATCTTTGTTGTTGACCTGGCTACGGATTGGAGGGTTGCATGGTTTAGGCCATGCAGAGGAGGTCTAGCCGGTCAAACATATTCCATGGCTTGACTAGTCAGCCTTTGTCTTGGTTGTCTTAATGAGCCAGGCTAAGCATTATTAGGCTTTAGACTGAGATTAGGATGGTTAAGTTGTCTTCAATTAATGTGGCGATCAAGATTGAACTGAGCTATCTTCATTTGACTGGCCAAGCATAATTGTTCACATAGTGAGGCTAGGCTAGTTTGAGCATCGTGCGACGTCAATATAGTTGCGCGCCGCGCTAGCTTCATGTGGAACTAGATATAGCTCGATTAGCAGAAGAACCAATAAGGAAAATGCAGTTTGGTTGCTTAGCTACAAGTCGTGCAAAGAGTTATGCCGTCTCACTTGGTTTACAGTGAGGAGGGTGTTAAAGGATAAGCATTATCATTTACGAATGTGATTCTTAAGAGGACTCTACGAAGAGGAATTAGAGTCCTATTAGGATTTTTCCATGCAAAACTTATAAAAGCTCAAACCTAACATAATTTTGGGTATTGAAATTTTAGTACTTGAATTCATAGAGCTTTTCCTCTTTGTCTTATTTGTTGACTTAGGCATCAAGCATGCACCGACCAGCTAGCTCACGTTTTTGATTTCAGGGCATACGGTGACGTTTGGAGGAATGCAAGTTTGATCAACAGGATTGTATAAGTGATAATTATTTCATGCTCGTGCAATTGGTGCCATCTGTGGGAAATAGCACATAACAAATCTTTTGATCAAGCTCTTTCCAACGATTTTAATGGCAAACAATAAGGATTTACCTATTTTCGCCATCGATGGCCAAACAATGGACGCCAATAGGAGGCGCGAGGATGTGCCTCCTATTCTTCTCATGGTTGATTTGGTCCCGCAATGAAGAAATCCTTATAGGGGTGCGCAAGAAAAGCATGGTTTGAGCCCTTGTCGCTCCAAAAGCCTAGATAGACAAAGACGACGAATTGAATCTCAGGTTTTGGAAGATCATATGAGGTAGCAAGACAAATTAATTGGAAAGATGGCAGTAGATATGGAGGTTTTGAAGCGCTAGGTGAAAGGAAAAGGTGTCGTTGGGGTAGAAACCCGTAGAGAGTGCATTTAATCCCATCGTTCTGGAGACCAAGAAGGCCACACTTAGCTGGAACCTTCTGAGAGTAGGAGCCTCAGGACAGGAGGCTCTTAGTCTAGGACATTGAGATCTCGTCACTCCAGGTTTGAGAAGACAATGTCAGAAAGATTATACTCCAAGGAGAGTATCTATCGGCTCTCGTGCGCTCACCAGACATCTTCTTGATATACAAAATTACCCAAATTAATGGACTTGCAAACTGTTCTCAACAAAAGGGCATGGCGGAGAGAAGTTTCCCAGGAACACGACCCCCAGCTTTATAGATGTTGGCTCCCAAGAAGTATGGAAGTATTGAGGCAGTAATGCTAATACCACAGCTCGTCTACAAACCAGCGGATAGGGCACTGGCGAGATTGTAGAGTATGCCATTCTCACCTGAAATTGAGAATATGCCTTTGCCAATAGGCTTTAACTAGCCAAAGTTCACAATCTACATTGGGAAGTTAGATCCTCATATGCATCTTAGCCACTTTTGACAAGTTGTGGCTATACATAGGAGGAACGATGCCTCGATGTGCATCCTGTTTCCGTTGAACTTAAGGGATTTGGGATTGATATGTTTTGAGAGGTTGCCAGAAGGAAACATAGCTTCCCCAGGTGTAGCTTGCAGAGGCATTTGTTACCTAATTCAAAACAAACACCAAGACGCTTATGAAGGTTGATCAATTGCTGGCTATGGACATGAGGGAGCGGAAGTCATTGAAGTCAAACAACAATAAGTATTAGGAGACATTCAATCAAATTGGCGAATGTCCTACCAACATAGCAATTGCTCAGTACAAGTGTGGATTGCCAGTCAAGCATAAACTGAGGAAATTAATGAACATGACGCCCCTAACCATAGAAGCTCTGATGGAAAGGGTTCACCAGCATATTAGGGTAGAGAAAGATGTCGCTTGTGCAGAAGTGAAGTCCAGCACAACAACGATGTCAAACAAAAAGGCTTCAGCCAAAGTTAACACGGTTGGCAAGAATGGAAAGCCATGCTACAAGAGCCGTGATAACAACTGGGGTGACCTACCCTTAAGTAGTGAAGAAAGCAAGGCAATGAAGTTGAAGGTCTGCAATGCCATATCTACAGTGTTTAAGAAGCCCATCTATCGTATCCTTAGCGAAATCTGTGACAAGCCATTTGTCTGGTGGCTAGCTAAGTTGGGCGAGACGTAGAAAGGCTAAGATAAAACGTATCGCTGTACATACCATGATGAAAAGGCGCATTGAACTAAAGATTGTGTGCCATTGTGATAGCACTTGGAGGAATTGGTGATTGCGGGCGACTTGGACCGTTGCATTAAATGGAGAGCTTGGACTGTCCCTCAAGATAAGACCATGTCGGACAGAACGCCACTTGATGGTACACCTCAAGGTGTGATTAATGTGATCTATGTGATCATTAAGCTTGAGCAAGTTTGTGAGCTCAGAGGAATAATAAAGAAGTCTGAGCACATGAGGGAGGTACTTAGTGTTCAGCCAACCTTCAAGAAGGGGAAGATGGATGTGCGGAATGTGATTTCTTTCTTTGATAGAGATTTAGCAAGATTATAGAATCCCTATAACGATGCGGTAGTGGTTACTTTGCGTGTTAAGAATTTTGACATTAAGAGGATCTTGATTAACCAGGGAAACTTGTGCAAGATCATGTATTATAACATGTTTAAGCAGCTAAAGTTGGATGAAAGAGCCTTGGCCCTCGCTACATCTCCTTTGGTGGGTTTTAATTCTATACTTGAATGTCCAGTTGGTGAGATCCTTTTTCCAGTCAAAGTGGGCTTAATGGTCAAGCAAGTGGAGTTTTGGGTTTTGACAATCCCATCTACTTATAACATCATTCTTGGGAGAGCATTGTTGCAGGCTATGCGAGCCATAGCATCAACATACCATCAGGTAATGCGGTTCCCAAATGAAGCTAGGGTAATTGAAGAGGTCTTAGAAGACCAGATCATGTCAAAATAGTGCTTCATCATAGTGAATGGCTGCCGCTCTGCCAAGGGATTCATTCAAATGGTAGAAGAACCAGAGAACAAGGAGATGTTTGAAGATGTAGGCAAGGAGGCTGGATAAAAGGCCATAAAGGAGGTTGTAGAAGTTAGGATTGATGAGAACGACCCAGAAAAGTTCGTTTTACAAGGCCCATCGTTGTCTAACACCAAAACAAAGGAGATCATGGATTTTTTGATCTCAAATATTGAAGTATTCGCTTGGACATCCTATGATATTCCTGGCATCGATCCAAATTTTATTTGCCACTAACTCAATGTCAACCCCCATGCCGGACTGGTCATATAGAGAACTCGCTGGTCGGCTGTGCACCACACTGAAGTGGTGGCAGAAGAGGTGGTGAACCTGTTGTAAGCAGGGGTAATAAGAGAAGTCCATTACCTAAAGTGGATCTCAAACATTGTTGTTGTACCAAAGAAAAATGGTAAGTGGTGTATTTGCGTTGATTACAAGGCGGTTAACAAAGCGTGCCTAAAGGACAACTTTTCTTTACCAAGAATTGACCAACTGGTAGACCTAACAGTGGGGCACAACTGGCTTGGCTTTCTAGATGCATATTGTGGATATCATTAGATCATTATGTATGAACTGGACTAGAAGATCACTTCCTTTACAACTCCAAGGGGGTTATATTGCTCCAAGGGGGTTAAATTAGGTGGATATCATTAGTATCTTTT
Organism: Camellia sinensis; assembly: GCF_004153795.1. Lineage (NCBI taxonomy): Eukaryota > Viridiplantae > Streptophyta > Magnoliopsida > Ericales > Theaceae > Camellia > Camellia sinensis. The sequence goes on from NW_021024578.1 coordinate 1,076,621, forward strand.
TTTGAATGCCTAGCCTTTTGTACTTATTTCATTGAATCTAGCAGAGACTCTTTTGAACAAAATTTGAAAAATGGAATGACAAAATTTGAACTCAAAAATGCTTGAACAAACAACCTAAAAGGACTCAAACAAAGATGTCAGAATGCCTCCATTATCTTTATTATACCATGCCCCCAGAAAAGACCTAATTCTTTCACTTGCATACGATGTGCGCACATACTGAGAATGTGCGCACGTACAAGTCACACACGCATGCACAAGTGGCTGAGATATTCAGGTTCTAGGGTTTCGTCTCTTAGGCCACTGTTGCTATATTTTATCTTATAAATACTCCAACTTGAACGAAGGTTTCTCTATTCAAGCATTTCCATTCAACCCCTAGTCCTAGCCGTCATTTTTTGACTTTGATTTTGAGCTATGTCTTCCTATGACAGTTTGTCGGCCTAGGTGGATAGTCTATATGGCGTTGAGTGTGTCAACTTTCGCAACTATAGTTTGAACTCCATATTTTCACTTAGCAAGTTGGAGATTGACTTGCCGTTTCTTGCTATCATTGTTCGGTTCTAGGATCCCCATGTCCGTGCATTCCGATTTGGACATTAGGAGCTTTGCCCTACTTTCGAAGAATTTAAGGTCATACTAGAGTGTTCTCCAAAGGCTGACCTGGTGTGACCAATTCCTCTGACAAGCTATCCCAAGCTACTTGGTGAGATTTGTGGGTTGCTTCCTAGTGAAGCTAAGGCTTGTGTTCGGAATGGTGGGCTGTCAATCGCTGGTTTGATTTATAAGTTTGTCAGTAGGTAGGATTTGGGGGACCAGAAGTTCTAGGAGTGTAGACGGGCTGCTAGTCCTATCTTGGTTGATGTGGCCAAGCAGGTTAGGGATGGGAAAAACTTGGTTAGATTGCTCTAAGTGTAAACTTGATTGGTTTGGATGAAGTCAGTGCCGGTAAGACCACGGAGTTTGGTGGGAGTCCATTGTCGCTCTAGGTACCACCTATCTCACTTGGTTCTCATCCCACACCTCTTTATTATTTTATCTCTCTTTCCTAGTTTTAGGACACCCTATCTTACTTTTTCCACTCATCTCACACCTTTTTATTTTTTTGTCTCTCTTTTCTTTTTCTTTCTTTCCCCTAGATATGGTTGATGGACAAATTGAATGTGTAGGCAACTTTTACCCCTTATTCGGCAATCTCATACCATACCCGGTTGGTGGAGGTGGACTCTGCTGAAGAGTGGTATGGTTGGATGAGTTCTTGAACTCACAGAAACATAGCTTAATGTTCCTCTTGGTTAGCACTTCTGATCATGACTGAGAGATGCCCCCATTCCCAGGTGTAGAGGTGGTCGGCCTAACCCATATGGGTTATTATTTTTCTCAATGGATTCCGCAACAATTCAGATGTGAGCAAGTGGTGCATTTAGGTTCTCCTTTCATTCTTTTACTTTCTAGGCTTCTAACTTGAAGGAAAATGCCAAGGCTTGGAAAAACAGAGTCCTCATGACTACTAAGGAAGGCTTCAATTGCAGACTATCGCAAGGATTCATTGATGGCTCGAGTGTGAGATCTAGTGGGTTGAGACACACGAGAAGAGACCATCCAAGAGGATAAACACCGAGTGACCCTAACGTGACTCACATTGCCTTTAATTTAGAGTTTAAGTCCCATTTTTTTTTCTTTTTATTTTTAGCTTCTAAAGGCCTTCGTTGAAAGAGAATTGGTTCACTTTGCTTTCATTTGTCATGTTTGAAATTATCATTAATAAAATAGTGCCATAAAGTTCATTCATTTTCTTTTGAAAATGTTTGTGTATTTAGTCTATCAAAAGGGAACACAAATCGCTTAGTCTTCTCATTAAACAATCCAAATGACAACTCACACAAGCTTACTAATCGGATAAATTTATAGTAAGATCCAATGGATTATGCAACCAATGTCCTTTCTTCTGAAAATTAGACATTTAGATACTAACAGGTGACGATGGACAATGAAATCTAAATTGGATCGGGCCGAACTTCAGGGTGAAGTTGCTTATGTATCTCAAGGGTAAGAATTAGTCCATTGGTAGTTTAGGATCAAGTTCACTCAGGTATTGTCTCAAGGGTAAGAATTAGTCCATTCATAGTTAAGGATTAGGTTCACTCGAGTATTGTCACTCTTCTTATCTTTTGCTAAGATCCTTTTTTTTTTTTTTTTTTGAGTTTTCAATCTTGTGAGCTTTTATTTCTTTCTTTTACATATTCATTTCTTTTTCTTTTTCCATTTTTTTAATCTTTCTAAACTTTCTTTTTTCTTTTCTTTTCTTGCTCTAAATTTTGTTTAGGTCGTCTTTTTGGGGCTTTCGACCTAACGAGAATTTTGTCCCATTCAGATTTGCTGATACCAATGGTTCCTTCCTGTCATGGTGACTTAGCTTCTATTTAAATTAAATGACCTTCTTAGATCACATTCCCGGAATGGTATCAGCCTCACGCTTTCACTTATGATGGGAGGGCACTCTTTTACGTTGTGCTGGGGAATGGAGAATTGCTCCAGTTTGATCAATGCTCGACACTTTAGTTGTGGATTTGGTTTTAGGGTCTAAAAGAGCCTCTGTGTTGTGAGGCCTTTGAATCAATTTTCAGGCATGCCTTCACAGGATTATGAAAAAAAGTGTTTCTTTGAATTCGTTTTGAAAGAGCAACTAAGGGCTTATGTTCCGAAAAGATAATATGGATCCGATCTAGACCAGAGGAGGTTTCCCTTCATTACTCAAGTTTATTAATGTTATTTCATTCATTTCAAGTTTGGCTCATTTTCCCTTTATCTCATTAAATTAGATCTTTTCGAAGCTTTGAAGAATTATCATTTTTTTTCTCATTCTTTTCTTTTTACAAATCTTGGGATTTAACATAATCAACCTTTGGTATTGTGAGATGTCCAGAATTACTAGCTTTATTATTGATAAAAATTGTGGAGAGGGGGGAGGGAATCCCAACATCCGACTTCGATTCCAACGAAAACAAATAAATCAAAAACAAAAGACGAAAAGACTCAACTTGGATACTTTGATAAGACCGACACGTCAGAAGCTGACAGGCCAAATTTCTTACTCACTCAACTCTCCTGACTTATTTTATTACTACCAGATCCATGAGCAAAACAAATTTACAATAGGCAAGTTCATTAATTTAACATCTCATTACATATACTATGTGTCTGTTGGAAACCTCTTCCAGTGCTCTCTTTCATCATCTTTCTAGATCATAGGTGTCTCCCAAGCTATAGTGGTTAGTCTTAATACTCAAGCCATCTTGAATTCAACCCGTGTCATTTTTCCTTGCCCTTCTTTTTCCTTTTTACTCTCTTTCTTTGAACAAGGCTCCTAAAAATCACTCATTGCTGATTCTATCTATCTTTCCTTTTCTTGGGCCTTCTTGTAGCGTTGTATAGTTATGAACACAAAGGCGTAGTGAATTTTAGCTTCTTTAGCTTCATATCACTGCTATATTGCAACCTCATCATGTACATAAAGCGTATGCATCTTCCTAATCCATGCCTTTCTAATCCTTGCCCTAATCTTCCTTGCCTTATATTCCTCTAATTATTGGTACTTTTCTTTTTCAGCCCTTCGTTGATTTTCTGTCTATTCACCCCCATCTTTTGACTTTTTGCTGTCACTACCACTTTCTTTTTCCTCAAAATTGCTCCCCCACCCTTGATTCTTAACATATTGATGCCTATCAAAATCGCTGGGGTGACTTGGGAGATTATCCAAGAAATCTATATCCAAAGATATGGGGAGCACTACCTCTGACTTTGGCTTGCTAGCGGGCACAAAGTATTTGCTGGGATCATATATACCCGTGAATTGTTCTTGTTCTTTTTTTGGCATTTCTTCAGCTAGTTTCACTTTGCCAAGTATGAAATCTAACCACTCATCTTTGCTGAAGCCTTTTCCTTCCTTTGGCAATCTCGGCTGATTTAGCTCATCTTTCGGTATGACTAGCACTTCTGTTTGCATCACGAGGTCCCACATTAGGCTTGTTTGAATCAGGAAGGTCCAATATAGGTTAGGCTTATTTACTTGTAGCTCCTTTCGGATGAAATCGACCCCTATTTCTTCGGGTATAGGCACTGTTAGCTTGGGTAGGTTGGCTAGTGTGCTGCATTGGATAGGGTTAAAGTTGGTTAGGGTGGTTTGTATGGCAATGACATTGGAAGGTAGAGGGACAATCTTGTTATGTTCAGGCAAAGGGCTGGTGGCCACATTTGGCTTTTGTGAGGATGCTATAATCTTGTTATCAATGAGATCTTAGATCTCATGACGGAGGGGAACACATTGGTCAATTTCATGACCAGCTTGTTGGTAAAAAGCGCAGTATTTTGTGGGATCTTGGCTTGTGGGTAAGGGATCTAAGAGAGCCCTAGGGCCGACGGATTTAAGGTGCCTATTGTCTATGAGGATTTGCAGGGCTTTAGACAAGGACATGTGAAATAGATGGAAGGTTCTTTGGGCGAGAGTGGTTTGGGTACTTTCGGTGGTTCCAGTAAAGGGGTCTACAATGGCTTGGGTTCTTATAGTGTGAATTTCAGTGGGTTTAGTGTTGGATGATGGGGAGGTGGTATATCCAGTGAATGGTTTCTTTTGAGGCTGAGTGGTGGCTTCTACCTTAATAATGCCTTGGTTCATTCCATTTTGTATTTGATTTCCAATGTCAAACATTTTTCAAAAACTAAACAAGGGTAGAAGCAGCATGATGCCAAGCAGAGATTGGTGCAAAATTTTCACAATGGTTCTTACTTGTTCCTTCTAATTGGAGCCGATTGGTCATTCATGTTGTTTTAGCCCTCCATCTTGTAATGAAATAGTTGAAGCTCTCACTAGGCTCTTGATTAGTGATATAAAACTCCCTTATGGTCACTTCTAACTGGGTATTGTAAGAATATTGAGCAACAAATGCCTCAGTCAGCTCGTCCCATCTCCATTTGACCTTATTGTTGAGTTTTTCATACCAATTAGCTGCCCCTCTAGGCAAAGTGCAACCAAACAGAGATAGGGTTTGTTGGTGGGTAAGTTCCATGGGTCTCAGGATGTTGTAGACACCCCATTTTTGACCGACCTTAAGACTCAGACGTCACCGATTGAGCGCTCGGTGATGTTGCATATTGTGCTCATTCTGAGGTTTTAGAGTCTCGGCTGCGAGCTTTGCCTCCGGACTTCGGAGCTCTTTTGTGCTTTGCCTCGGTTTGCGAACCAGATCCTGTTTTCTCTATTTTCTCTTCCCGAAGGGAGGGAGAGGTCTCATAGATCATCTCTCAGTGGCCGTAGGCTACGTTTCGTGGTCGTAGGCCATTTTTCCTATTTGGAGCTCGGTTTCAGGTTTTCGGAGCCGTCGGCCGTGTGCCTCGGTTCGGGACCGCTTAACTACCTCCGTTTACTCCGGTTTTTGGCACACATCTTATTTCCTCCATTTAGAGGAACACTGTGGCCCTGCAGACCACCTTCGTGGTCATACGCCACTTCCTGTGCCTAACAGCCTATTTTTGGGGTCCCGAACCGCTTATTTTGGCCCCCGAACCTTCGTTTTGCATCCGTTTTGGTCCATTTTTGGTAGGGACCCTATTTTCATTGCTAGGGAGGTGGTAGGATGGTGGCCGGCCACCTTTTCCCCTGAAAAGCCAGTTTTCTCTTTTTCTCTCTCCAAAAGCCGATTTTTCTGACAGAAAGCTGGTTTTTCTCACTTTTGAGCCACATTTTCTGGCTTTTCATACTACCATTGTGTTGTGCTCATCTGGGAGGCCACCAATATGGGTAAGCTGGCTAGAAATTCACCTTGACCCTTTTGAACCTTGCTTAAAAGCTAGCTTTTTCTCTCTCCTGGGTCACATTTTCTGGTTTTTCTCCACAGGGTTGTGTTCTACTCATCTGGGAGGCCACCATTCTGGGTAGGCCGACCAGCAATTTTGGTAGAACCTTTTGACCCCTGGTCGGCCGACCAGGGGGAGTGGCCGGCCGACCACTTGAACTGGCCGGCCTGCTTATTGCTTTTCCTCTCTCTGAGTGTAATCCAGCTGTGACAGCTGGAGACCATTTGGTGCATCCTCCATACACGTGTATGGAGGATCTTTGAAGTATCCAAGAGAAGCTTTGGCCTTTATTCTCTATAAGAGAGGCCCTCCTCTTCATATCTAAGGGTTAGACATTTTTGGCCAAGGCACATAACCTCCCACCTCCATTGCTACTATTCCAAGCTCCAAAACCCTAACTTTCTTGGTCCATTTACACTACAACCCTTAGCACCACACCTCCATCATCCATTCCAGAACCTTGGAAGCCATTTGTAGAGGTTGGAAGCTCATCAACTTGGTCCAAAAGCTGCTGGAGGTCGGCTCTTCAAGGGTAAGTCCTCATTTCTTCTTTTTTTGCATTATTTTTCCCTATACCTTAGCTCCATTTTCAAGCATTTTTGAGCCTTGGTGTAAACTGAAGATAGTCTTATTTTGAGCTCTTTTTCATGTTTTTTTAAGAACACTTTTCTGTTTGAGGCCTCCTACACCCTTGCATGCTTTACCCCTCTTTGTAGGCCTATTTTGCATCATATCTTGGTCCTACTTGTGTGCACTTTCGAGATTTGCTATAAACTATAAAGTGACTTATTTTGAGCCTTTCTTCAACTTTGTTTATGGGTACTTTACTGTTTGAGTTCATCTACTTCCTTGTTTGTTCAATCTCTCTTTTAGGGCTATTTTTGCATCATACTTTAGCCTTACTTGTGAACATTTTCAAGATTTGTTATGAACTGGAAAAAGTCTTGTTTTGAGCTCCTCTTCATGTTTTGTTAAGGTCCTATTTCTGTCTGGGGTCATCTTCCCCCTATGCATGCTTCATCTCTTCAGGATTAAGGCTATGCATTAGAGCACCTGCATTGGCCATGGTTTGGCCTCTTAGCCACTGAAATCCAGTGGATTTTCAGTGGTTTGGATACATTTTTGAGAGCCAAAATTAGAGAGGGGTGACCCCCTCTCTCCTTGTCTTGTTTGGGGATCTTTTGGGCCTTTCAAAGGGACCCTATTTTGCATGCATTGAAGTCACTTTTTGGGTCTAATTTTGTGAGTTTTGGGGTCTGCCTTAGGTCTGTCCAAGGCCCTTTTTGCCATTTTTTATGTCTATAGTGCATGTGTAGAACAATCCCATTCAAGGCCTTTTCAGGGGGCCTTTCATCGTATGCTTCCTTGACTGATTTCAAGGCCAATTTTGTGAGTTTTAGGGCTGTCATAACTCATTTCTAGAGTTGGTTTGTCCATGCTTCATGTCTATCTTGAATGTGCTTAAGAACCCCTTGAATGGCCTTCCAAAGAAGCCCCTCATTTTTGCATGTAGTGACTGCATTTCAGTGATTATTTGGGCATATTTTGGTATGTTTTATTCACTGTTTTTGGCTGGTTTGGTGAGTTCTCATTTTTTTCATATACATGCCATATAAACCATGTTTGACAGTCAATGTTGCATGCTATTTTAGTTTATCATTTTAGCATCTTTTGGCCATGCTCTAAACTAGCAATGTGCATGTGTTGGAACTGCCTTGGTTTTGTCTTCAGACTTCATGATTAAATAATGCTTTCTTTGTATACTTGTGGTTCAATGCATGTGCCTAGTATTGAGTTTCGGGGCTTATTCCATGCATTGGGTGCCATATTTCCATGTTTCGGGACCATTTAGCATTATGTTTCAGTGCTGAAAATTACATGTTTGAATTCCATGCTTCATCCTTACCATGTTTTGGTAGAGTGGCATTCAATGCCTTAGGTTCGGTCCTCGGTTTGCGTGCATGTGTGCACACATTTTGGTCATCTCATTTTCATCTCATGGCCACTGATGTGAGTGTGGCTGAGGTCCACTCATGTTGGTGTAAGTCCATTATGCATTGTGTATGCCTTTTCAATTCATAGCATTGCGTATGCTAGGTTGTCTGTTAGAGCTTTGTGTATGCCATGTTACATCGAGCATTGTGTATGCCATTTCATAGCATTGCGTATACTAGGTTGTATGTTAGTCGCATTGTGTATGCCATCTCATTTGCATTGTGTTTGGGATAGGAGTTAGCCTAAGCACGGGAAACGAGGGACGTTTCGTACTCCGAGTGACGGAACGTGTCTCAATTCCCTGTCGCCGACACTCCGGATTACCCATGATGGAGTTTAGGTCTTGTTGTGTTTTCATGTGCATTCATCTCATATTGAGTCATGCAATTCGACTCCTCGGCCATCATCCATCGATATGCGTGATTGGTGGCACGAGGATCGATGACTACACTCCCTGAAGAGTAGTCATGCATACATATATGAAATACTTTGCCATGCCCCTTCGTTGCTCTCTGTTGTAGTAAATCAGAAATCAGCGGCTTTCTAAAGCCTTGCACAGCATTCCAGCATTAATTGCAAACAGAGGTGAATTGGGGCATCGCAATGGATTTCCGCGCCAGGCAACTCAAGCATGCATTTCCCATCATTCGGAACAGAGCTGAGGGAGTCCATAGGCTTGAATGCTGATTTACTCGCTTTCCTAGATTAATTTGTTAATTAATTAGGGTTTTGTAATATTTGATTATTCATTTCGGACTGTACTATTTATTCGGACTGTATTATTCTTTCGGACCCTCTGAGCGAGGGCGCAATTGTAATAAGTGTGCGTGCGTGTGATGTATGTCTTCCAACCCCATGTCTTTCTCCCTTTTATTTACCGGCTTATGATGGTTAGATTAAGGCATGTTTCAATTAGCAGACAGTATGCTTGCATGTCTGCATTCATTCATCTGTCTTGCATGCACCGGGCTCGGCGCATCATACTAACTGCATTTGTATTTCAATTCCAAATTGAATACGTGTTAGCTGTAGCACTTCATGTGCCATCTTAGAATAGCCGAGCCTATCTTAGTTGCATTTTGCATGCGTTGCATTAGGCATTACTGTATAGTTAGGACCATGTATGGATTTCTAATTAGTTTCTGTTTTGGCTTGGAGTACTCGGTAAGTTTTATGCTTTAGCATCATTGCATGCGTGTGAGTGACTGCCATGATAGCATGCTTACCATGAGGTTATTTGCTTATATGATATACCTGCCTGAATGCCTGTGGGTGAAGGTTGGTTAATTTGGATTGGAACAATTCATCAATTGTGAGTTTTAAGCCACTAGATAGTGGCAAATCACCTTGTTTTCTAAGCCCACCTGAGGGTGGCAAATCCACATTTTAGCCTACTTGCGAGTAGCAAACCGCTTTAAAAAACAAACATGAGATGTGTCGTTCCAATTCAGACGATCCGGTCTATATTTGTATGCTGTGCGTACCACATAGTAAATCTAGGCTAATAACCGGAATAAGAACGCATAATATTTTCAAAACTAGATATCATGGTTAGTAGAGGCCGATCTTTGATCGGGCGAGCGGGGGTGCTCACGAAGTGACCTTCCATAATGTTTTCAAAACTTGATATCATGGTTAGTAGAGGCTGATCTTTGATCGGGCGAGCGGGGGTGCTCACGAAGTGACCTTCCCCAATCGTATCCAAGTTCCCGAGCCGAGGCAACTTTGGTGATGACGGACACGTGGCCTTTTGGCACCGAGTCAAGGTTTCCTAAATTTTCCAAAATAAAATATTTAGGTGGCGGCTCTGTATCTGGCAAAGCAGTCCATGTTTGGCACTTCTTTCAAAAAAATCTGTTTTCAAAAATGATTTGCCAGATTTGGACTCTTTGATGATTTCATCGGTCTTGCATTGCATTCTGCGAGATTAGATACAGGACCATGACTTTGAGTCCTGAACTGTAGTGAGCCCAATGAACAAAATGGGGGATTTCCTCCCGGGACGTTCGGGGATGTCTACTGTTTCTAGCGACTCCGCTGGGGAGTTTAGTGAACTTGACTCGAACTCATGATATCTTGTTTTGATTACACTTGTGTGTTTCTCTGCATTGCATTTGCATTGGTGTGCCTAGGACACCGTGTTTGCCATCTGCTATTCTTGAACGGTTTGCTGGAGGCTCGCTTCGAGAAGCGTGCCATAAGGCTGATCGGTTACGGGCTCTGCCAGTATGGGAGCACAAACCCCGGTTTTACCGGGGCACCCTTTTTGACCATTCGACCTAGTGCATATTTGGAATCCATAGTGACCATTCCAAACTAGGACAGGTTGCTTACCCGTTTATAGGTTGTTTGAAACCGCTGCGTGCATAGTGAAACCCTAGTTCCTGACAAAATAGGGCAGGGAAACCTTACCCCAACATAGGGGTGTTTTGGCTCTTACTTGTTTGTTATGTGCTTTTAGAGTGCGTCTCTATACGAATGCGTGTATCATTTTGAAAGTTTGGGCATCAGGCCTGCGGGCGCCGGTTCAGTATTTCTGGGTATCAAGGGCCTGCGGGTGCCAGTTTAGTATTTTCGGAATCAGCTATCTGCGGGTATCAGATTCAGCTTCGGGGACAGTGATTTGGGAATAGTGATTTGGGCATAATGATCGGTCTTTGAGAACAGTGTTTCAATTGCGTGTTAATTATACCCGACTGTGTGTTTTGTTTATTTACGCCGTTATGCTGTCCATTTGTCTGCTCGTTTATTTCCTTATTATTGCTTTATTTATCTTTTTGCTAGGTAGCTAGCACAATTGCTTCAGACCAAGCAGATATTCCCCAAACACTCTGGACAAGAGGTCGCCGACTCAATCGATTTGAGGATCTGATCGACGGACAACCAGTGTTTCACTCTCTACCCCTGGTTATCAGACGGAGGCTGAAAAGGCGCAGCGTATCTGAGCAGAGGTTGCCAGAGCAGCGGATTACCCCATTAGTGGACAGTCGGATTGAGATCCTAATTGTTGCTATAGAGATAGGCCTGCCAGTAGTTCAGATAGATCAGGGCAGTATGGCGGGACCGACAGGAGTTGAGGAAATGATGCGTCAGATGCAGGACACCATGAGAGCCACGTAGCAGGATGCTGTTCGCGGGGACGAATTTGCCAAACAACAGGCCGAGATCATGGCCTAGCAGGCAGAGTTAATTTCCAGGTTACAATAATAAACTGGGGCATCTGCTTCACACCCAGTTCCTTCCCCACCAGGAATCCCAGCACCCGAAGAGGCACCAAAGGTCCAGGCAGATACGGACATACCAACGGGGCCAGCTTCACCCCCAATTCTGCCCCAGCTATCTAAGGCTCCCACGCCTGTCAATCAACCGGACTCTCCCTTCGAGTTCGAGGTAGACCATATAGCACTGAAATTGAGCAAGCTTGAGAAGTTGTTCAAGAAATCCCAAGGGGAAAAGGCTATTCTAGATATCGAGGATGGATATACCGACGTGGCTGTGACGCTGCCGGATAGGTTTAAAATGCCGCAAATTGATCACTTCGAAGGATCTGGGGACCCCATGGTGCATCTTCGGCTATTTTCAGATATACTACGGCCAATGGGCCTCACTAGACCACAAAAGCTTTCACTATTCGGTCGGACCCTGTCGGGTGTGGCCGCTATCTGGTGTGCGAAGTTAGAGGATGATGTGAAGCGGAGTTGGGATGAAATGGCCGAGGCCTTTGTCGTGCAATACTCTTACAATACCCAAATCGAGATTACGACCCGAGATCTTGAAACAACGAGACAGGAGCCTAAGGAGAGCTTCTCGGATTTCGTAACTTGGTGGAGGGCGAAGGCTTCGATGATGACTCCTAAGGCCTATCGACAAAGACCAAATCAGGATGATTGTGCGCAATCTCCAGCCAAAACTGATGCAAAAAATGATTGTGCTCCCCTTTCCCACATTTTCAGATCTACATGAAATGGGGGTACAAATTAAAGATGCAATGAAACAGGGTCTGATTGACCAAGATAGAGAGCAACCCCGAAGAACTTTCAACCGCAACAACAACACAAGCACCAGCAATGCCAAGTAAGCGTGGTCACCACCATTCCCCCTCCCCCTCCAAGACCCATGGCTGCTACACTTTTCTCCGGCGCGTACGAAAGTAACACACAAACCACTCGATTCCAACCCAGAGGCCAAAGAACCTTCACCCCACTGTATATGCCCCGGTCCAAGGCTTTGGGGTATTAATCAAGAACGGGCACTAAAAGCCCCTGGAGCTGAGGCCATTGCCAAATCCACTCCCTCCTTCTCATAACCCGGCAAAATACTGCGCATATCACCAACAACACGGTCATGACACTGACCAATGTTATTGATTGCGTCATGAGATTCAGGACCTCATCGACAAACAGGTGATTGTACCTCCAGAAAAACCCAATGTCACAACAAACCCTCTCCCACCACACAACCAAGCTCCACCTCCCAAAAGAATCAACTTCATCCAGACTGGGGTCGTGTCTTACGATCCCATCATATATATCACTCCTTCTCACCTCCCTAAGCCGGAGGTGCTCCTTCCTGATTGCACTGACTCTTCGTGCATGTTGGACATCTCCAGAATCCAACCCCAGCTAATGGTGGTGACTGGCAAAGATAGGACAGAGGAGATTTTAGAGGAGGATGGAATTGTTCAATCAGGGTTTGAGCAGTCTGGGAGTTTCGCTGGGGAAGCCTATGATTCGAGTGATTACATTCTGCCAGCAGGCCGGTTTGAGCCTAATATTGAATTGCTAGAGAGGGCAGAGCTGTGTGTGATCCGAGAAGATGGATTTCAGCAGGGGACAGATGATTTGACGGTTGTGGAAGAGGACTTGGACAACCTCCAGTTTTTCAACGATCAAGATCCGGGAGACGCGGCAGTCGACTAGTTTGGTTATGAGGAATTGACATAGGCTACTGGGTGGCTTGATGACTTGCCAGATGTTGTTGACGAAGCTCAATTGGAACAGGGCCCGGCAGGGGCGAGCATATCGGTGGTGGCCGGAAGGACCGAAAGTCAGAATGAATCACCGGAGAGCGCCGGTGCTAAGAATTCTGCTCGAGACTTGGGCATTATGAATACGGGAATTGTTGAACAGCCAGCTGTACTGACGCAGTTGGAACAGGAAAGGTTTGAGGATGCCGAGAGAATTAGGATAGCTAAGGGCCCTGAGGGGACTGAGAGTGCTGTGTGCACGAAGATAGAGAATGTTGGGAGCATGTGGACGGAGAGTACTGCGAGTGCAATTGAACCAGAGCCAGACAGGTGTCTGTTGGCTACCGACGGAATGTGGTGGAAAGACGATGATTTATGTCTTGCCCACACGGATGAGGATTGGGGGAGTAATCAGCCAGATGATACTTGGTATATCGGTGAGGTCGATCATATGACGAGAAGCGGACGATATTTCAAGCCCCCGCACCTAGACCAGCCAGAGGCATCTGGGAAAGATAAGGAAGCTGAGAGACAGAAAGAGAAGCAAGTCGAAGAAGAGGCTGTACTAAAGCAGTTAAAGAAGATACAAGCAGACATCTCCATCTGGGGACTGCTTATGGCATCGCGACTGCATCGACAAGCTGTCTTATCGGCCATGGACAAGGCCAAGCTCTCTATAGACACCATGCTCGAATAGCTGGTGGGCTTAGTTTTTTCGGGAGGAGCTACCCCGATGATGACTTTCTCTGACAAAGAATTGCCACCTGAGGGTGCGAACCATAACAAGCCACTCTACATCTCTGTGGAGTGTAGAAACAAATGGATACCCGTGGTGATGGGGAAGGTTTGAAACCTAATTTCAATCCGTGTAAAAGTAATTCACCCAGAGCCCATGGCAGTTGCCTAGAAATATCTGAAACAAAGCACTAAAGAGAAGACAAAGTGAATTGAAGCAGGCAACTACTTGTAAGGGGCTTAGAGGGCTTTTGGTATTAGTGTTTAGTTTTTCTTTTCTTTTATTTGTCTCAGTTCTTATTACAAGGAAAAATAATGATGTGATCACATCACATGGGATTCACTTCTATTATGAGTAGATACTATTGTAAAAGAGTGTGTTGCTATAATCTTACTCATGTATATGTAGGCAAAATTATGTTGCCCGTACACGTGGATTCAATTTCAAGTATAACTCATATATGAGAATTGAATAGATGTTTGTGTATTATTTTGATTTTATTTTTTAAAAGAATTAATTGGGTTATTCCAGTTATGAGAATTTATTGGTTTGACCATTGAGGGGTAGACTAATGGTGAAAATTTTGAAACAAAAAAGACACAATCCTTTCACATAAAGTAGGTCTCACCTTTTTATAGATCCACGTTCACATGAAAGAATTGTGTCTACTATAATTAATTTTTGTACTCTTAGAATAACTATACAAAATTTATTCCCAAATTCTCCTTGAGAGGCATTTTGATGGTAAATTACAGGGGTGTTTGGCAAAGGTGTTTTTTTTTTTTTGGGTTAAAATCTAACGTATAATCATTTCACTTTTTCTCTCACAAATATCACATCTAATTACAAAAAAAATCTAACTATCTTCCTAAACAAAAAATTTTAGTCTACTAAAATAGACAAAAACTAAAATAACATACTAAAATAGCAACTTCCCAAACACTCACTACATCTACATGAAAAATTAGTTGGACTGTAACCAATGGCGACTCTAAAATTTTTTATAGATGGGGTCACTCTAAAAATTTAAGCTCCACATTTAAAATTTTCCACCTTCAAATAAAATAAACTTCTAATAAAACACTATCGTCACAAAAAGGACCAATGGGACACCGGAATTGCATCAATACTGAAACAACAAGAACCAAACAAGCATTCCTCTGCACAGCTTCAAGAGATGTTTCTGTAAGTTTTTTTTTTTAGATCAGCAAAATGAAATTTATTGATGCTTCAAAGCAAAAACATCTTAGTTTTCAAGAAGACATCAATGAAACAAAACTATGGAAGAAACTGCATCATAGCTAAAACTAAGAACATCCCAACAAAGTTAGCATCCTCTAGCAACTGAAATCATATGCAATCCTTAGCTACACTAGACTTGCAGCTGGTAAGATACCAACTATGTGAAAAAATTAACATGTGAAGACCAAACAAGGACAACTTGCATACTACCCACTACTAGATCCAAAAAGTTGCCTTCTTTTTTATTTTGCCTTTATGTTTTTAACAACCTCAATGTGAAATAAAAAGTCATCAATGGAAAAACCTGTGAAACTATAGTTTGCTTTTGTCCATAGGGTTGACTGCACTTTTATTTCCTCTACCATTTGATTCCAACACAGTAGATGATTGTTGAAAATAATATCATTCCTTGATAGCCATAATTTCCAACAAATGCTAGCGAAAAGACCTTTCCAAATAATCTTTTTCAAATTGCAAAAGTTTGAATCCAAGGTGAAAAACCTGCAAGGTAACCTAGTCTGCTGGAGCGGTCCATTAAGGCTCACAATATCTCAGATTTTACTTCAGTCATCCTGTAGAGTCTCAAAGGTCACTCGAGTGGTATAAAGGCGATCATTCAATTATGAGTGTGTGTTTTGGATCAGATCTGGCTGGTGACTCTCCGATTATCATTCTTGTAGTGCAAAAAATAAAGAGGGAGAGTTCTAGTGAGATCCACACATATACCTCGACGAATTGAGAGTGATCTAGTGATCAAAACTTAATGGATTGAAATGGGTGATGCCATTTGGGTTGAAGAACGCTGGAGCTACATATCAACGGGCCGCGACCACAATATTGCATGACATGATCCACAAAGAGGTTGAGGTGTATGTGGACGACATGATTGTCAAGTCCAAGGAAAGAGAGGGCCACTACACCGCCTTGCAAAAGTTCTTTCAAAGGATTAGAGAATTCCGGTTGCGACTGAATCCTCAGAAATGTACGTTCGGTATTACAGCAGGGAAAATGCTGGGGTTTCTCATTACACAGAGGGGTATCAAAGTTGACCCTTCCAAAATTAAGGATATCCTAGAAATGCCACCACCAAGGACTGAAAAGGAGGTTCGAGGCTTTCTGGGTAAAGTGAAATTCATAAGACTGTTTATCTCAAAATTAACCTTGACTTGTGAACCACTTTTTGGTCTCCTGAAGAAAGGAAAGAAATTCCAATGGGACGGCCGATGCCAAGCTGCTTTTGAAAAGATCAAAGAATATTTACAGAACCCACCTGTGTTGTCACCACCAGAACTGGGAAGACCGTTGATATTGTACCTTTCAGTGACTAAGACCACAATGGGCTGCATGCTCGCGCAAGAATCAGAAGACAAAATGGAAAGGGCCACCTATTATTTGAGCAAGAAGATGCTGGAGTATGAGACTCACTACACACCATTGGAGAAGGCTTGCTTAGCCTTGGTATGGGCTACCAGGAAGCTGCGGCACTGCCAGTTAGCTCACTCTGTAATATTGGTTTCGAGATTAGATCCCATCAAATATCTCTTCGAGAAACCGACACTTACGGGTAGGCTAGCTCGTTGGTTGTTGTTACTTTCCGAATTCGATCTAAAATGTATGTGTAACAAGGCCGCGAGGGACCCTCGCTACAGTTTGGACTCTCGATTTGTGTCACGGTTCTTAATCTGAACCAAAGAGTCCAAATCCGGCAAATCGTTTTGAGAAACAGATTTTTGAAAAGTAGTGCCAAACATGGACTGCTTTGCCAGATACAGAGTCGCCACCTAAATATTTTTTTAAAATGGAGAATTTAGGAAACCCTGACTCGGTGCCGAAGGCCACATGTCCGTCATCACCGGAGTTGTCTCGGCTCGGGAGCTTGGGTACGATCGGGGAAGGTCAGCTATGAGCACCCCCTCTCGCCCGGTCCGAAGATCGGCCTCTATATGCATACTTGTGAATCTTTTGTATAAGGTATAATGCAAGCTTAATCAGATGGGAAATAAGAACTCTATAAGGTTATGTTTAGCCTTAATTATTATCTGATGGTATGAAATGACAAGTTCCCTGAAATGCTATGTTTGGTATAAATGAATGATTGTCTAAATTCTCCTTGAACGTAATTGTGGTATCCTTGGCGGAGGCCCTCGCCTAGGGGACATAATACTGTGGCTTATAACATGCTTGTTCAATTTTTGGGGTTAATACCGTGGCCCAGGCCCTCCCTGGGGGAAAGAATACTGTGGCCCAGGCCCTCACCCGGGGAAAACAATACCGTGGCACAAGCCCTCGCCCGGGGAAAATAATACCGTGGCCGATGTATAAGATATGTTACCCGGTACCGGAGGTTCTATTAGGGAACTTGATATGCTTG
>NW_021024578.1:1114398-1150327 GCF_004153795.1 Camellia sinensis
CTTTGAAGAACCTTTGAAGAACAAATGGTCTAGCCCTCTTCTTTTGATCAAAACCAGTCCAAAAACTCAAGAAACAACCCCCCAAGTCCCTCAATCTCGGAGTAAGGTGTAATGGTGTGTGTAATGGTGCAAAAGTAAGGTAAAACACACCTTTAGGCCAAGAAAACACACACAAAGGAGGAGAGGGAGGGAGGTATAGAGATAATATGTATCTATATCTCAAAAGTCTGGTTTTTGGTTGCAAGAAGCTAACCTAAATCAAAGAGGAAGACCCTTCTCTTATAAGACTCCCTCTTGCAAAGCTTATTCAACAAGCTTGCTTAGAGGGAGATCCCTCCATACACGTGTATGGAGGGGGGAAGAGTTGGTGCCAGCTATCACAGCTGGCACAAAATATCTCCATAAAGTGGATGAACAGTGGTCGGCTGCCCAAAAATGCCATTTCGGCAAGAAATAGTGCCGACCGGCAACAAATTATGCCGGCCGACAATAAAGTGTGCCGACCGGCAAACAAAAGTGCCGATGGCAGAAAAAGACCATCCGGTGGCCTCCAGCCATTGCCGGTGGTGTGTGGGGATGCCTCAAAAGGCATTCCCTGCCCTTCCAAGGCAAAACACAAGTTTTCGGTGCAAAACCAGACACTAAACGGTTAAGTTCGGAGATCCTGAGGCAGGGCGCGCGAGCCGAGGCCTCCGGGAACTCCGAACGAACACGATCATGGATGATCACCGAGTGTTCAAACGGTGACGTCCAAGTCTTGAGGACGGTCAAAAATGGGGTGTCTACAATATGACGCGCAAGTCGGTCATGGGAAGAGCAGTAGTAGAATTCTTAGTCGATCATCCAGTGGAAGGGGGTGAAGCAGTTGAGTACTTATTCCCAGATGAGGCCATTTTGCATATCGACGATGAGTTTTGGATGATGTATTTCGACGGAGCGTCCAACCAATATGGGTATGGAATAAGAGTGTTGCTGATAGCACCCAACAATTCCCGTATCCCTCTAGCCTTCAAGCTCCGGTTCAAAGTCTCGAACAATGACGCAGAGTATGAGGCATGCATTGCCAGTCTAGAAGCAACCCTGGAACTAGGGGCAAAACGATTGGACGTCATCGGTGACTCGAACCTTGTTGTATTTCAAGCGAAAGGAGAGTGGAATGTCAAAGAAGAAAAGATGTTGATGTATCATCAAGCCCTGGAATTGTTAATTCCTCAGTTTGAAAAGCTAAACTTTGCTCATCTAGTAAGAGAGAACAACAGGTTTGCAGATTCACTAGCAACTCTATCTTTTATGATAGACATCCCATTTGGAGTCCGGATGCGTCCAGTCATTATTGACTAGAAATTTGAGCCAGCTTATGAGTCAATCGCTACTATAGACGAGGTTCAAGATGAGAACCCCTGGTATTACGACATTTGGAACTTCTTGGAGCAAGAGGCGTATCCACCAGGGGCAAATGCCAAGGATAAAAGGGCAATCAGAAGAATGGCCGTTCAATTCATCATCTGTGGAGGTAAATTGTATAAAAGAGGTCATCTGGGAATGCATAAGCTGTGCGTTGAAGCTGAAGAATCAAAACGCCTGATGGAGGCCATCTACGGAGGAGAATGTGGAGCACATATGAACGGGGTGATGCTGGCATGGAAGATCCTCAGACAGGGTTACTACTGGTCCACCATGGAGGAGGATTGTATCGGCTTTGTTCGGCGATGCCACAAATGTCAGATCTATGCAAACCGTATGAACGTCCCGCCGTCGAAGCTGTACAATATAACTTCGCCATGGCCATTTTCAGTTTGGAGAATCGATGTGATCGGGGCTGTCACTCCGAAGGGGTTTAATGGGCATGAGTTCATCCTGGTCGCGATAGATTATTTCACAAAGTGGGTTGAGTCCCAATCCTATGCGGTGTTGAAGGCGTCGCATGTTGCAAAATTCATCAGAAACAACATCATCTGTCGTTATGGGGTCCCAAACGAGGTCATTTTAGATAATGGTTCCCACTTCAAGAAGGAAGTGATTGATTTGTTGGATAAATACAACGTGGCTTTTCATAAGTCATCCACATACCGGCCGCAAACCAATGGAGCGGTTGAGGCCGCTAACAAGAATATCAAACACATATTATAGAAAATGGTGGAAACCTACCGGGATTGGCTAGACAAGCTACCGTTTGCTCTGTGGGGGTACCAGACTTCAATTAGAAATTTTACTGGGGTGACTCCGTATTCATTAGTTTATGGGATGGAGGCCGTTCTACCTATTGAAATTGAGGTTCCGTCTTTGCGAGTGCTGGCAGTGCTAACAAGATAGCCGAAGCAGATTGGCAACAAAACAGATTTGAAGAACTCATGCTTTTTTGACCAGCGCAGGCTGAAAGCACTGACCATGTTCAAGGCTATCACGCAGAATTGCCCGGGCTTTCAACAAGAAAGTTAAGTCCAGGAATCTAAAAGAAGGGTATTTGGTGCTCAAGGACAACCGAGCTCCCTAGGAATCTAAAAGAAGGAGATTTGGTGCTCAAGGACAACCGAGCTCCCATCCACGACCCAAGGGGCATGTTCAGACCTAATTGGACTGGTCCCTACATCATCAAGTCAATCTGGTCAGGTGGAGCTGTGGTTCTAATGGACCTAGATGGCTTGGAGTTCTCGCAACCGATCAACATGGACAAGTTGCAGAAATATTATCCCTGAAAGGCTCGCTAGGCTGAAAACAAGAAAGGGCGACCTAGGCAAAAGTTAGAGCATTGAAAAAATTGGAAAATATAAAAACTGAGCTCGCAAGGTTGAAAACCCGCAAAGGGCGGCCTTGGCAAAAGTTAGAGCGTAAAAGGAGAGTGAAAATACTCGAGTGAACCTAAGCCTGAACTACGTAAGGCTTGATTCTCATCTTTGGGATACGTAGGCAACTTCATCCTGAAATTCAGCCATAAACTTTTCCCTGATCAACTTTGTCAATTTGATCATCTCGGCCATCTTTGTCTATTCATCATTCAAGAGTTCGATTATGATCTCCGGTGCAATGCTCTTCAGACTAGGGGCAACTTTCCGTTGCTGTGCAGTGCTACGGTACTCTTCAGACTAGGGGCAACTTTCCAGTTGCTGGTATCCGGGGTTGTACATCTTAGTGATAGATTTCAGGCGTGTCCAGTTATGATCCATATTGAAAATGGTTTTGAAAAGTTTTAATAAAAGTTGACTTTGTTCAAGGTTAATCTTTTTACAACTTAGACCATTTTTGGACCAAAGCGGAAAATTTTCAGTACCTACAACCTTCAATTTCATTGATTTCAATACAGAGTTCTCTTGCTCTTGGGTAAAAATTGAAGTTGCTTTTTATTACATTCATAAAGAAAACTTGAAAGTTCTAATAAAGCAATAAATCCGGGGCATAGCTAAGTCAGGTATTCTTGCGCCCCCTCCTAGCGCTGGTCGAAGCCTCTGATGCCAAAGTGGGCCCTTCCTGTGCCTCTTCATTGAGCCAATCCAAGCACTCATCAGACAAGGTGGAATTGAAAGTGGTAGCAGGGGCCAGGAGCTCTCTAGTCCTCCATGCTGTGGTATACCGGACAAGCTGTGCGCCTCGAACCGGGAATGCGGCAGGATACTCTATCCCCTCTGGCGGGCAAGTCTGATCATGGCCGAACTGGCGTCGGAACCGGAACAGAAAGTAGAACACACAGTGAGTCAGACCAATCAACTGGATCCCGGTCTGCCGGGACATGCTATAGCTCATTGCCAGAAGATTGAGCCAAGGACAGCGCCAAGCAATGCGTTCCGCAGACAAATTGCACATCCAGTCGAACCACCTTCCCTCATCAAGGGCATCGACTAGTCGTTGTCGGAAGAAGTAGCTGCGAGCTGAGTAGGCTGGGCAAGAGTCCACAACTTGCAATTTATCTATCAGCCATACCTGGGGAGAGATTGGAAAATGAGAGAATAAAGAATAGAGAGATGTACGATGCGAGAAAAGTAAGAAAAGGGTTTTGTGAGAAAAATCGAACCTGAGGGCCGAGTGATGTGAGCAATATATATGTGAGAAAGGGAAGGGTGGGAAACATTACCTGCAGCAGTAGTGGACTCCCCGCGAATCTGGTCGTCTCTCTGCGATAGAAAGCATCCAAGCCCGTCAGCGTCTCGGCCAATGTCAGGGCAATGCAGCTCTTTCCTTCTTTCAAGCCTTGAGCAACTTCAATCAGACGGATGCTAGATCTGCTAAAGCCGGGGCAAGCAAAAAGTGAGATAGCAAGCACGAGCAAAGGGCGTGTTGCCGAAAACCTTGCCAATGATGGTCGCTGCGGTTACCGGCATCAGAAAAGCGATGAATTAAGCCAAGGATATCCAGTTCCCCGTTGTAGATCAAAGACCGAGCATCGTGCATGGTGAGCCCACACATCTGTCCTAAAGCTTGGGCGTGACCGAAACGAAGCTGGGACAAAATCTCTTCATGGCGCTCGGATTCCATCAAAACTTGAAAATCTTCCAAGGTTGGACACATCTCTTGCCCGCCGAAGCTAAAGACATGTGTTATCGGATTCCAAAACCTTTCCGCGGCATGAAGGAACGGAATGTGCAGCAAAGTACGGCTCAGCGTGAATAGTGCATTCAAGCCGAAACCCTGGAAGTTCAACTTTTCCAAGCCATCTAGAGAAGCAATCCAAGCTGTGAGATTTTGGGTAAGAAATGCTTCCATTTTGGTGCAAAACTAAGATGAAATGAGAGAACCATGAGGCTGGAGTTTTTAAAGAGGATAAGGCACTGTTCGGAGGACACGTGTCGAAAATTTGGTGGTTGCCAAGCTAGGTGGCCGGCCGGCCACCTTTTCTGGCAGGCCGACCACCCCTCTCCCCTCCAATGCAAAAAGCTGGTCGGCCAGCTCCCTTAGGTGGTCGGCCATCAAGAGGAGGGTGGCTTTGGTCTTGTTCTAGCTTCTAGAAGAAAGTTCCAAGCATTTCCATGCATTGGGGGCCTTAAAGATGTGAGTTTTCCTATGTTTCGGATGCGTTCTGCCACTCAGATCGTCCGAAATGTATTTGTTTATCGAGTTGTTGTTTAGTCTTGTTTATCGAGTTGTTGTTTTTCTTATCGAGGTGTTGTTTTGCTTATCGAGTCGTTGTTTTGTTTGTCAAGTTGTCAAGTTTATCTAGTTGTTATGTTTTGTCGAGTTGACGAGTTTTGTGTATTGAGTTGTTACTCTTTGTTTATCAACATTGTTGTGTCATGCTTACCAAGTTGTAAACTTGCTAAGGTTCTGTCCTTTCTTAGTAAGTTAAGTTGCTTTGTTTGTTGCATCGGTTCACTACCTGACTTGGCAATTTTCAATGCACGATTTCCATTCAATCTCATTTTTGTGCAAAATAATGCGATGCGATCCAAGAACATAAAATACAACACTTTTTTTGAACAAAAGCTGTTTCATTCCATCATGCCTCATTTGTTACAACATTTTACAACAAGGGTACAAGTTTTACAGAAAATAAAACTGCCTAATAATGTACAATGTGCTACAACTACTAGTAAAAAAGGCAAATAAAGCAGGGAACATCTGTGCTCTCAAGCGTAAGAAAAAAAGGCCCTCTTCGTCCTTTTCTGCGGAATAGCCTCAGCACTATCATCGCCATCTGAGTTAGAGCTGTCATCCTTGAGATCCTCCTCGGCATCACCTCCGCCCTCAGAGCCAGACCCAGAGTCATCCTCTCTGCCTGCAGATGTCTCTGACTGACGATGCGTGGACTCCTCCTCCTCACTGGACTCCTCCTCAATGATATGTGCTCTGCGCCCGCCTCGTCCGCGAGATGACTCCCCTCTCCTGGCTCTTCGAGAAGGCCTAGATGGCCCAGCTCCTCCGGAAGGCCCAGATGGCCCGGCCTGTGGTCCGGTATATATCGGAGGCATCTGAAAAGAAAGAGTGCAATTTGAATACATCAGCCAAAATATGTATATCAGATGTACAGAAAAAGCTACATGGAGTGGATGTGTGCAAATATAGTACATGGATGTGGTGTGTGTCAGATGTGCTCTCCGCATACAGTCGGTCAATCAATGCAGTGAAATGTTCAAATTTAGCATGTCATCAGAAATATGATAAATGCAAGAAAACTGAACAGTATCGAGGCGCCCATGATGGACAGCTGCGCCTCTCTCTGCAAGACCATGCCTTCGAGCGAGGCCACTAACCCGAGTAACCCCTCAGCATACTCCGTGGTAGGCTGCAGATGCAAGCGCAAATCATCAGTGAATGAATGAATGTCCAAGTATCTGAGTGATAAAGCAAAGCTGTAAAACATACCGGTGGTGAGTCGGGGTCTTTGGTGTATTGATGATCTGGCATAGGAGGCTCTAGCGGAATTGGGTAGGAAGCCCCGTATCTCCATCCCATGAACTCAGTCGGGATACCTGGCCATCTGGCATCATGATAAGCCGGGGGAATCGGGGGGACCAGTCCAGCCCCACCTCTGGACGTGCCCGCCCTACCGGCCGAAGGAATGTCTCTGGCTCGGGTGCGACTCGAAGACGGCATGCCGGTAGACCTCCTAGAGGGAGTACGAACACCTGTCAATGGAGGCATCAAGTAGGTGTGACGGTAGGTCGCATACTCCCCGTCCTCCAAATGCAGCAGTGCATCAATGCCCAGCCTGGCATCAATGACACCTTGGGGAGTAAGCCTATTAGCGAGCCGCATATCATCTGGGGGTGCTGAAGGGACACTAGGCTCAGGGAAGCCCATAGTCCGACGAAGAAAGCGTTCCCCCAGGAACCAGGCCCTACCAACTAGCCCCTCGAACAAGATCCTATACCGGAAGGGGGCCCATCCACCGGCAAACTGGAATCGAAATCCACACCCAAAGGCACATAGGGCTGCCATAAGATCTGCGGATAGCCAATGCATAAGCTGATTAGAAATCGCAAATGTCCAAGCATGAATCAAAGATGAATATGGGAAGAACTGAGAGTTCTGACATACCTCGGTCGCCCGCACCGTGTCAAAATATTGCCGCAGGTAGGGGAGAGTCTCCCGGGGCTGCGACCAGTACTGGCTCTCGAAGACGAGCGAATAAGGGGTCATGAGAGGGGCCTCCACCTCGAGCTCCGGGGTTAGCCTCGGAAAGTACGCGAAGACCCATAACTGTGGAAAATAGGGCAAAAGCCATCAGAATACACAATGCTAAGTGCAGAATCTGAATACAGAATGCTGGGGGCAGAATGTAAGTACAGGATGTAAAGTGTGTCGTGTGTGCAATATTACAGATAATGAAAAACAGAAATGTGAATCAAGAGGGCAGAAGGTACCTCCCAGGCTCTCCAATAGCTGCCGACTATGTTCCCCCGTCCGCGGGAGGTCGCACTCATATAGCAATAGAGGGTAGCCAAGCTGGCGCCACCCCAGTCATACTGACTAACCTGTGTGAGGTCTACCAAGGCACTCAGCAAATATAGCCCAACGGTGTTCCCCTTGTCAGTGAACAGAGTGGCCCCAAAGAGGAACATCAAAAACCCGCGGGCATACTGTGTAATCTCCTCAGGAGTCTCGGGCTTAGTCCCCCTGAATTGTGTAGAAAACTAGGTATATCAGACTCGGCCCGAAGATCGGTCTACCAGTGGGCGAGCTCCCAACAGATGAATCCAGGTTGCCTCCCACTCGTCCATGTCCTCGTCGTAAGGGATCGCCCAGCCTCCCACGTCAAGGCCCGCCAACACGGCGAAGTCAAATTGGGTCATGGTCATGTCCCCGGCGGCTGAGAAATGGAAGGAGTTGGTGGTGTCCCACCATCTCTCCACCAGAGCGCCCATGAATGTCCGGCTAGTTGGATAACGAAATATCTCGGTACCAAAGGTCCCAAATCCTGCCAGATCAACCCAATCGCGGACAGCCTCCGGGAGCTCCACGTACCAATCTCTCGCAGCAATAGAACCGTATCCCCACGTAACGCGGGAGGATGTCTGCATTCATCACGAACACATGTATTTAGTTTCAGAATGGAATGAATAAACTGTATGCAAATAAAGGAAATGTGCTGTGTGCAAATCAAATCAACTTTCAATTAAATGTGGGCTGCGTGTTCACTATTAAATTTGGGCTGTGTGTTCAGATTTCAGAAATTTAAAGTTTGGGCTACGTGTTCAACTTTCAATTAGATGTGGGCTGCGTGTTCACCATTAAATTTGGGCTACGTGTTCAGATTTCAAAAATTTAAAGTTTGGGCTGCGTGATCAACTTTCAATTAGATGTGGGCTGCATGTTCACTATTAAATTTGGGCTGTGTGTTAAGATTTCAGAAATTTAAAGTTTGGGCTGCGTGTTCAACTTTCAATTAAATGTGGGTTGCGTGTTCAGATTTCAGAAATTTAAAGTTTGGGCAGCGTGTTCAACTTTCAATTAAATGTGGGCTGTGTGTTCACAATCAAATTTGGGCTGTGTGTTCAGATGTCAGAAATTTAAAGTTTGGGTTGCGTGTTCAACTTTCAATTAAATGTGGGCTGCGTGTTCACCATCAAATTTGGGCTGCGTGTTCAGATTGCAGAAATTTAAAGTTTGGGCTGCGTGTTCAACTTTCAATTAAATGTGGGTTGCGTCTTCACAATCAAATTTGGGCTGCGTGTTCAGATTTCAGAAATTTAAAGTTTGGGCTGCGTGTTCAACTTTCAATCAAATGTGAGCTGCGTGTTCACAATTAAATTTGGGCTGTGTGCTCCGATTTCAGAGATTCAAGTGATTGAGCTATGTGTTCAAGACGGAGTATTGTGTTATAAACTAAGCGTGCAGAACAAGTTGTGTGCTAAAATGAGCAGAAGCATGGCATGCGAATGTGTTCAGAATGAGCAATAAGCATACATAACATGAAATGCAAGGAAAATGCAGAATAAAGGCAGGAAATGTAAAAACGTGAAGTACATACCTCTCGCGTCTCATGAGAGAGATGGGACTCCGGCTCCCGCAATAGTAGGTCTACAAGAGCTCGAGGGTCGAAGTTGGTAAAATGATAAAAAATCGCCCGAGGGAGGACATGAGTCGAAGGATTGTACCTCTCGGGGATAAAGGGGCGAACCCTCGGATGCAAAGACATGATGTCAGGCTCGCCTCCGGTGCCTGGAGAACCTCCGCCGTGGGGAAATTGACCCGCCATTTCAAGAAATCTGCAAAAAGGAGCAAAAATGAGCGAAATGAGCCAAATTTGGAAAAAGTCAACAAAAGTCAACTCTCGGGAAATGAAAAAGTCAACAAAAGTCAACTCCCGAGAAAATGTTCCAAATATTGAGACAAACTTACCCCAAGTGGTGAAAATGAGAAAAAAAATCTCCGAAATCAAATTTTAATCGATTCAAAGTGAAGAGAACTGAAAGTTTTCGCGAAAACAACTTGGCGTGGGGCGTTGGAAAACGCGTATAGAGCGCAGATCTGAGAGAGAAAATGGTCTAGGAAGGAGGAGAAGGCAGTTTCAGATATGAAGTTATGAGGAAAAGATCTTTGGACATGTATATTTAAAGAAATGGGAGCAAAAGGACCAAACTGCCCCAGATTTGGGCTAGGTGGTCGGCCGGCCACCTTTTTTGGTAGGCCGACCACCCCTTGCACTCCAACCTGGTCGGTGGCCTCCCCTGGACTCCAAACCTGGTCGGTGGTGTTCCCAAGGTGGTCTACAAGGTCTCTGCAAATTTTGGTGATGATTGGAGTCCCCGGGACCCGAGAAAGTACAAGGAAAATGCACTTTTCGTCGCGAAATCCCTCCGCGGGAACTCCAACTCCAACTTTCGATGCGAGTTTCATCGTCACTCGTCATGAGCAAGATGTATCCCTTTTGAGTATGCTGTGACCCTTCCAAGAGGTAAACCAGAGGTTGCGATTAAATTGCACTAGTCGAAACTTGCATTTCTCTGCTCGTTGTTTCGCGCCAAACATGCATTCGAATTTGCACTTATCTTGCATTGTTATGCACGTCACTTGCATTCTCATGCATACCACTTGCATTGTTGTGCACATTTCATTGGTATTTTTATTCCCTCACGCTTAGCTTGCGTTGTTACGCGCGTATCTCTTGCATTGCGATGCACTTTCCATCGGCACCCTGTTCGTCTGCATTCGATATAGCGTTGAACACGTGTTGCTAACTATGTTGTACTTGTCAAGTTTCTTTCTCTTTCAGGCACGATATTGTATGTACGATTCATTTGGAGCTGGTGTGACCAGACGAATCGCGTAGGTATTGTATCTTCTCTGTGTGAGACGTGGCGAGAATCGAACGATTCTCCGCATTCTTAAACTACAGGAAATATAGTTGTTGCTTTGCATTCTTGCTTAAAACTGTTGCGTGTGCGCTTCATTACAGCTTGCTGCTTTGCATGATCATGAGTTATATCCGGCTTTGTGCATATCATTTTGCATTTTGCCCCTGCCTGCGGGCACATCTTTGTTATCTTGTATGTTTTGTCTAAGTCTTTGGCCTCGTCAAAAATAAGTCGTTTCTAGGCTTTGACATTCACTCCCGTCACGTGTGACTTCCGAGTTCTATCAAAGAGGGGCAACTGTAGACAGCCCATTTTTGACCGACCTTAAGACTCAGACGTCACCAATTGAGCGCTCGGTGATTTTGCATATTGTGCTCGTTCTGAGGTTTCAGAGTCTCGGCTGCGAGCTTTGCCTCTGAACTTCGGAGCTCTTTTGTACTTTGCCTCAGTTTGCGAACCAGATCCAGTTTTCTCTATTTTCTCTTCCCGAAGGGAGGGAGAGGTCTTATAGATCATCTCCCAGTGGCCGTAGGCTACGTTTCGTGGTCGTAGGCCATTTTTCCCATTTGGAGCTCGGTTTCCGGTTTTCGGAGCCGTCGGCCGTGTGCCTCGGTTTGGGACCGCTTAACTACCTCCATTTACTCCGATTTTTGGCACACATCTTATTTCCTCCCTTTAGAGGAACACTGTGGCCCTGGAGAACACCTTCGTGGTCGTACGCCACTTCCGGTGCCTAACAGCCTGTTTTTGGGGTCCCGAACCGCGCATTTTGGCCCCCGAACCTTCGTTTTGCATCCGTTTTGGTCCATTTTTGGTAGGGACCCTATTTTCATTGCTAGGGAGGTGGTAGGATGGTGGCTGGCCACCTTTTCCCCTGAAAAGCCAGTTTCCTCTTTTTCTCTCTCCAAAAGCCGGTTTTTCTGACAGAAAGCTGGTTTTTCTCACTTTTGAGCCACATTTTCTGGCTTTTCATACTACCATTGTGTTGTGCTCATCTGGGAGGCCAGCAATATGGGTAGGCCAGCCAGAAATTCACCTTGACCCTTTTGAACCTTGCTTAAAAGCTAGCTTTTCTCTCTCCTCGGTCACATTTTTTGGTTTTTCTCCACAGGGCTGTGTTCTACTCATCTGGGAAGCCACCTTTCTGGGTAGGCCGACCAGCAATTTTGCTTGAACCTTTTGACCCCTGGTCGGCTGACCAGGGGGAGTGGCCGGCTGGCCACTTGAACTGGCCGACCTGCTTATTGCTTTTCCTCTCTCTGAGTGTAATCTATCTGTGCCAGCTGGAGACCATTTGGTGCACCCTCCATACACGTGTATGGAGGATCTTTGAAGCTTCCAAGAGAAGCTTTGGCCTCTCTTCTCTATAATAGAGGCCCTCCTCTTCATATCTAAGGGTTAGACATTTTTGGCCAAGGCACATAACCTCCCACCTCCATTGCTACTATTCCAAGCTCCAAAACCCTAACTTTCTTGGTCCATTTACACTAAAACCCTTAGCACCACACCTCCATCATCCATTCCAGCACCTTGGAAGCCATTTGCAGAGGTTGGACGCTCATCAACTTGGTCCAAAAGCTGCTGGAGGTCGGCTCTTCAAGGGTAAGTCCTCATTTTCCCATTTTTTGCATTATTTTTCCGTATACCTTAGCTCCATTTGCAAGCATTTTCGAGCCTTGGTGTAAATTGAAGATAGTCTTATTTTGAGCTCTTCTTCATGTTTGTTTAAGAACACTTTTCTATTTGAGGCCTCCTACACCCTTGCATGCTTTACCCCTCTTTGTAGGCCTATTTTGCATCATATCTTGGTCCTACTTGTGAGCACTTTTGAGATTTGCTATAAACTATAAAGTGACTTATTTTGAGCCCTTCTTCAACTTTGTTTATGGGAACTTTACTGTTTGAGGTCATCTACTTCCTTGTTTGTTCAATCTCTCTTTTAGGGCTATTTTTGAATCATACTTTAGCCTTACTTGTGAACATTTTTGAGATTTGTTATGAACTGGAAAAAGTCTTTTTTTGAGCTCCTCTTCAAGTTTTGTTAAGGTCCTATTTCTGTTTGGGGTCATCTTCCCCCTATGCATGCTTCATCTCTTCATGATTAAGGCTATGCATTAGAGCACTTGCATTGGCCATGGTTTGGCCTCTTAGATTTCAGTGGCTTGGATACATTTTTGAGGGCCAAAATTAGAGGGGGGTGACCCCCTCTCTCCTTGTCTTGTTTGGAGATCTTTTGGGCCTTCCAAAGGGACCCTATTTTGCATGCATTGAAGTCACTTCTTGGGTCCAATTTTGTGAGTTTTGGGGTCTGCCTTAGGTCCTTCCAGGGCTCTTTTGGCCATTTTTTTATGTCTATAGTGCATGTGTAGAACAATCCCATTCAAGGTCTTTTGAGGGGCCTTTCATTGTATGCTTCCTTAACTGATTTCAAGGCCAATTTTGTGAGTTTTAGGGCTGTTATAACTCATTTCCAGAGTTAGTTTGGCCATGCTTCATGTCTATCTTGTATGTGCTTAACAATCCCTTGAATGGCCTTCCAAAGAAGCCCCTCATTTTTGCATGCATTGGCTGCATTTCAGTGATTATTTGGGCATATTTTAGAATGTTTTATTCACTATTTTTGGCTGGTTTGGTGAGTTCTCATTTGATTCATATACATGCCATATAAACCATGTTTGCTAGTCAATGTTGCATGCTATTTTAGTCTATCATTTTAGCATCTTTTGGCCATGCTCTAAACTAGCAATGTGCATGTTTTGGGACTGCCTTGGTTCTGTCTTTAGACTCTATGATCAAATAATGCTTGCTTTGTATACTTGTGGTTCAATGCATGTGTCTAGTATGGAGTTTCGGGGCTTATTCCATGCATCGAGTGCCATATTTCCATGTTTCAGGACCATTTAGCATTATGTTTCAGTGCTGAAAATTACATGTTTGAATTCCATGCTTCATCCTTGCCATGTTTTGGTAGAGTGGCATTCAATGCCTTAGATTTAGTCCCCGGTTTGCGTGCATGTGTGCACGCATTTCGGTCATCTCATTTTCATCCCATGGCCACTGATGTGAGTGTGGCTGAGATCCACTCATGTTGGTGTAAGTCCATTATGCATTGTGTATGCCTTTTCAATTCATAGCATTGCGTATGCTAGGTTGTCTGTTAGAGCTTTGTGTATGCCATGTTACATCAAGCATTGTGTATGCCATTTCATAGCATTACGTATACTAGGTTGTATGTTAGTCGCATTTTGTATGCCATCTCATTTGCATTGTGTTTGGGATAGCAGTTAGCTCAAGCACGGGAAACGAGGGACGTTTTGTACTCCGAGTGACGGAATGTGTCTCAATTCCCTGTCGCCGACACTCCGGATTACCCATGATGGAGTTTAGGTCTTGTTGTGTTTTCATGTGCATTTATCTCATATTGAGTTGTGCAATTCGGCTCCTCGGCCATCATGCATCGATATGCGTGATTGGTGGCACGAGGATCGAGGACTACACTCCCTGAAGATTAGTCATGCATACATATATGAAATACTTTGCCATGCCCCTTCGTTGCTCTCTATTGTAGTAAATCAGAAATCAGCGGCTTTCTAAAGCCTTGCACAGCATTCCGGCATTAATTGCAAACAGAGGCGAATCAGGGCATCGCAATGGATTTCCGCGCCAGGCAACTCAAGCATGCATTTTCCATCATTCGGAACAGAGCTGAGGCAGTCCATAGGCTTGCATGCTGATTTACTCGCTTTCCTAGATTAATTTTATTTCGGACTGTACTATTTATTCGGACTGTATTATTCTTTCAGACCCTCCAAGCGAGGGCGCAAATTGTAAGAAGTGTGCGTGCGTGTGATGCATGTCTTCTAACCCCACGTCTTTCTCCCTTTTATTTACCTGCTTATGATGGTTAGATTAGGGCATGTTTCAATTAGCATACAGCATGAAGGCTTGCCTTCGGCGCCTGGAGAACCTCCGCCGTGGGGAAATTGACCCGCCATTTCAAGAAATCTGCAAAAAGGAGCAAAAATGAGCGAAATGAGCCAAATTTGGAAAAAGTCAACAAAAGTCAACTCTCGGGAAATGAAAAAGTCAACAAAAGTCAACTCCCGAGAAAATGTTCCAAATATTGAGACAAACTTACCCCAAGTGGTGAAAATGAGAAAAAAAATCTCCGAAATCAAATTTTAATCGATTCAAAGTGAAGAGAACTGAAAGTTTTCGCGAAAACAACTTGGCGTGGGGCGTTGGAAAACGCGTATAGAGCGCAGATCTGAGAGAGAAAATGGTCTAGGAAGGAGGAGAAGGCAGTTTCAGATCTGAAGTTATGAGGAAAAGATCTTTGGACATGTATATTTAAAGAAATGGGAGCAAAAAGACCAAACTGCCCCGGATTTGGGCTAGGTGGTCGGCCGGCCACCTTTTTTGGTAGGCCGACCACCCCTTGCACTCCAACCTGGTCGGTGGCCTCCCCTGAACTCCAAACCTGGTCGGTGGTGTTCCCAAGGTGGTCTACAAGGTCTCTGCAAATTTTGGTGATGATTGGAGTCCCCGGGACCTGAGAAAGTACAAGGAAAATGCACTTTTCGTCGCGAAATCCCTCCGCGGGAACTCCAACTCCAACTTTCGATGCGTGTTTCATCGTCACTCGTCATGAGCAAGATGTATCCCTTTTGAGTATGCTGTGACCCTTCCAGGAGGTAAACCGGAGGTTGCGATTAAATTGCACTAGTCGAAACTTGCATTTCTCTGCTCGTTGTTTCGCGCCAAACAAGCATTCGAATTTGCACTTATCTTGCATTGTTATGCACGTCACTTGCATTCTCATGCATACCACTTGCATTGTTGTGCACATTTCATTGGTATTTTTATTCCCTCACGCTTAGCTTGCGTTGTTACGCGCGTATCTCTTGCATTGCGATGCACTTTCCATCGGCACCCTGTTCGTCTGCATTTGATGTAGCGTTGAACATGTGTTGCTAACTATGTTGTACTTGTCAAGTTTCTTTCTCTTTCAGGCACGATATTGTATGTACGGTTCATTTGGAGCTGGTGTGACCAGACGAATCGCGCAGGTATTGTATCTTCTCTGTGTGAGACGTGGTGAGAATCGAACGATTCTCCGCATTCTTAAACTGCATGAAATATAGTTGTTGCTTTGCATTCTTGCTTAAAACTGTTGCGTGTGTGCTTCATTACAGCTTGCTGCTTTGCATGATCATGAGTTATATCAGGCTTTGTGTATATCATTTTGCATTTTGCCCCTGCCTGCGGGCACATCTTTGTTATCTTGTATGTTTTGTCTAAGTCTTTGGCCTTGTCAAAAATAAGTCGTTTCTAGGCTTTGACATTCACTCCCGTCACGTGTGACTTCCGAGTTCTATCAAAGAGGGGCACCTGTAGACAGCCCATTTTTGACCGACCTTAAGACTCAGACGTCACCAATTGAGCGCTCGGTGATTTTGCATATTGTGCTCGTTCTGAGGTTTCAGAGTCTCGGCTGCGAGCTTTGCCTCTGAACTTCGGAGCTCTTTTGTGCTTTGCCTCAGTTTGCGAACCAGATCCAGTTTTCTCTATTTTCTCTTCCCGAAGGGAGGGAGAGGTCTCATAGATCATCTCCCAGTGGCCGTAGGCTACGTTTCGTGGTCGTAGGCCATTTTTCCCATTTGGAGCTCGGTTTCCGGTTTTCGGAGCCGTCGGCCGTGTGCCTCGGTTCAAGACCGCTTAACCACCTCCGTTTGCTCCGATTTTTGGCATACACCTTCGTGGTCGTACGCCACTTCCGGTGCCTAACAGCCTGTTTTCGGGGTCCCGAACCGCACGTTTTGGCCCCCGAACCTTCGTTTTGCATCCGTTTTGGTCCATTTTTGGTAGGGACCCTATTTTCATTGCTAGGGAGGTGGTAGGATGGTGGCCGGCCACCTTTTCCCCTGAAAAGCCAGTTTCCTCTTTTTCTCTCTCCAAAAGCCAATTTTTCTGACAGAAAGCTGGTTTTTCTCACTTTTGAGCCACATTTTCTGGCTTTTCATACTACCATTGTGTTGTGCTCATCTGGGAGGCCACCAATATGGGTAGGCCAGCCAGAAATTCACCTTGACCCTTTTGAACCTCGCTTAAAAGCTAGCTTTTCTCTCTCATCAGTTACATTTTTTGGTTTTTCTCCACAGGGCTGTGTTCTACTCATCTGGGAGGCCACCTTTCTGGGTAGGCCGACCAGCAATTTTGCTTGAACCTTTTGACCCCTGGTCGGCTGACCAGGGGGAGTGGCCGGCTGGCCACTTGAACTGGCCGGCCTGTTTATTGCTTTTCCTCTCTCTGAGTGTAATCCAGCTGTGCCAGCTGGAGACCATTTGGTGCACCCTCCATACACGTGTATGGAGGATCTTTGAAGCTTCCAAGAGAAGCTTTGGCCTCTCTTCTCTATAATAGAGGCCCTCCTCTTCATATCTAAGGGTTAGACATTTTTTGCCAAGGCACATAACCTCCTACCTCCGTTGCTACTATTCCAAGCTCCAAAACCCTAACTTTCTTGGTCCATTTACACTAAAACCCTTAGCACCACACCTCCATCATCCATTCTAGCACCTTGGAAGCCATTTGTAGAGGTTGGACGCTCATCAACTTGGTCCAAAAGCTGCTGGAGGTCGGCTCTTCAAGGGTAAGTCCTCATTTCCCCATTTTTTGCATTATTTTTCCGTATACCTTAGCTCCATTTGCAAGCATTTTCGAGCCTTGGTGTAAATTGAAGATAGTCTTATTTTGAGCTCTTCTTCATGTTTGTTTAAGAACACTTTTCTGTTTGAGGCCTCCTACACCCTTGCATGCTTTACCCCTCTTTGTAGGCCTATTTTGTATCATATCTTGGTCCTACTTGTTAGCACTTTTGAGATTTGCTATAAACTATAAAGTGACTTATTTTGAGCCCTTCTTCAACTTTGCTTATGGGAACTTTACTGTTTGAGGTCATCTACTTCCTTGTTTGTTTAATCTCTCTTTTAGGGCTATTTTTGGATCATACTTTAGCCTTACTTGTGAACATTTTTGAGATTTGTTATGAACTGGAAAAAGTCTTTTTTTGAGCTCCTCTTCATGTTTTGTTAAGGTCCTATTTCTGTTTGGGGTCATCTTCCCCCTATGCATGCTTCATCTCTTCATGATTAAGGCTATGCATTAGAGCACTTGCATTGGCCATGGTTTGGCCTCTTAGATTTCAGTGGCTTGGATACATTTTTGAGGGCCAAAATTAGAGGGGGGTGACCCCTCTCTCCTTGTCTTGTTTGGGGATCTTTTGGGCCTTCCAAAGGGACCCTATTTTGCATGCATTGAAGTCACTTTTTGGGTCCAATTTTGTGAGTTTTGGGGTCTGCCTTAGGTCCTTCCAGGGCTCTTTTGGCCATTTTTTATGTCTATAGTGCATGTGTAGAACAATCCCATTGAAGGTCTTTTGAGGGGCCTTTCATTGTATGCTTCCTTAACTGATTTCAAGGCCAATTTTGTGAGTTTTAGGGCTGTTATAACTCATTTCCAAAGTTGGTTTGGCCATTCTTCATGTCTATCTCGTATGTGCTTAACAATCCCTTGAATGGCCTTCCAAAGAAGCCCCTCATTTTTGCATGCATTGGCTGCATTTCAGTGATTATTTGGGCATATTTTCGAATGTTTTATTCACTATTTTTGGCTGGTTTCGTGAGTTCTCATTTGATTCATATACATGCCATATAAACCATGTTTGCTAGTCAATGTTGCATGCTATTTTAGTCTATCATTTTAGCATCTTTTGGCTATGCTCTAAACTAGCAATGTGCATGTTTTGGGACTGCCTTGGTTCTGTCTTTAGACTTCATGATCAAATAATGCTTGCTTTGTATACTTGTGGTTCAATGCATGTGTCTAGTATTGAGTTTCGGGGCTTATTCCATGCATCGGGTGCCATATTTCCATGTTTCAGGACCATTTAGCATTATGTTTCAAAGCTGAAAATTACATGTTTGAATTCCATGCTTCATCCTTGCCATGTTTTGATAGAGTGGCATTCAATGCCTTAGATTCGGTCCTCTGTTTGCGTGCATGTGTGCACGCATTTCGGTCATCTCATTTTCATCTCATGGCCACTGATGTGAGTGTGGCTGAGATCCACTCATGTTGGTGTAAGTCCATTATGCATTGTGTATGCCTTTTCAATTCATAGCATTGCGTATGCTAGGTTGTCTGTTAGAGCTTTGTGTATGCCATGTTACATCAAGCATTGTGTATGCCATTTCATAGCATTACGTATACTAGGTTGTATGTTAGTCGCATTTTGTATGTCATCTCATTTGCATTGTGTTTGGGATAGCAGTTAGCCCAAGCACGGGAAACGAGGGACGTTTTGTACTCCGAGTGACGGAATGTGTCTCAATTCCCTGTCGCCGACACTCCGGATTACCCATGCTGGAGTTTAGGTCTTGTTGTGTTTTCATGTGCATTCATCTCATATTGAGTTGTGCAATTCGGCTCCTCGGCCATCATGCATCGATATGTGTGATTGGTGGCACGAGGATCGAGGACTACACTCCCTGAAGATTAGTCATGCATACATATATGAAATACTTTGCCATGCCCCTTCGTTGCTCTCTATTGCAGTAAATCAGAAATCAGTGGCTTTCTAAAGCCTTGCACAACATTCCGGCATTAATTGCAAACAGAGGCGAATCAGGGCATCGCAATGGATTTCCGCGCCAGGCAACTCAAGCATGCATTTTCCATCATTCGGAACAGAGCTGAGGCAGTCCATAGGCTTGCATGCTGATTTACTCGCTTTCCTAGATTAATTTCATTTCGGACTGTACTATTTATTCGGACTGTATTATTCTTTCGGACCCTCCAAGCGAGGGCGCAATTGTAATAAGTGTGCGTGCGTGTGATGTATGTCTTCTAACCCAACGTCTTTCTCCCTTTTATTTACCTGCTTATGATGGTTAGATTAGGGCATGTTTCAATTAGCATATAGTATGCTTGCATGTCTGCATTCATTCATCTGTCTTGCATACACCGGGCTCGGCGCATCATACTAACTGCATTTGTATTTCAATTCCAAATTGAATACGTGTTAGCTGTAGCACTTCATGTGCCATCTTAGAATAGCCGAGCCTATCTTAGTTGCATTTTGCATGCGTTGCATTAGGCATTACTATATAGTTAGGACCATGTATGGATTTCTAATTAGCTTCTGTTTGGCTTGGAGTACTCGGTAAGTTTTATGCTTTAGCATCCTTGCATGCGTGTGAGTGACTGCCATGATAACATGCTTACCATGAGGCTATTTGCTTATGTGATATAACTACCTGAATGCCTGTGGTTATTTGCTTATATGATATACCTGCCTGAATGCCTGTGGGTGAAGGTTGGGTTATTTGGATTGGAATAATTCATCAATTATGAGTTTTAAGCCCACTAGATAGTGGCAAATCACCTTGTTTTCTAAGCCCACCTGAGGGTGGCAAATCCACATTTTAGCCTATTTGCGAGTAGCAAACCGCTTTAAAAAACAAACATGAGATGTGTCGTTCCAATTCAGACGATCCGGCCTATATTTGTATGCTGTGCGTACCACATAGTAAATCTAGGCTAATAACCAGAATAAGAATGCATAATGTTTTCAAAACTAGATATCGTGGTTAGTAGAGGCCGATCTTTGATCGGGCGAGTGGGGGTGCTCACGAAATGACCTTCCCCAATCGTACCCAAGTTCCCGAGCCGAGGCAACTATGGTGATGACGGACACGTGGCCTTAGACAACGAGTCAAGGTTTCCTAAATTTTCCCAAAATAAATATTTAGGTGGTGACTCTGTATCTGGCAAAGCAGTCCATGTTTGGCACTTCTTTCAAAAAAATCTGTTTTCAAAAATGATTTGCCGGATTTGGACTCTTTGATGATTTCATCGGTCTTGCATTGCACTCTGCGAGATTAGATACAGGACCATGACTTTGAGTCCTAAACTGTAGTGAGCCCAATGAACAAAATGGGGGATTTCCTCCCGGGACGGTCGGGGACGTCTACAGATGTCAACAAAAAGTCATGGACCATTGGATCTCCAAAGCCGTCATACCTATCTTTGTATGGCATTTTGAATTTTTCGGGAAGACAGACAGCCACCTCTCATAAGCCAGTATCTAGGTCCGGAATGCAGTTAGGACCCTTGGTATTTTTCATGGCTTTCTCCAATTTGGCTAATTTGTTGGCATTGACATCGAGATTCGGTACCTCGATCTTAGTCTTATCCTTTGTTTGATCTAAGGGTGGGATGAGAATAACCGACACTTCCTCTCTCGGGATTTGTTGTGGTTTTGGCGGTGGTGCCGATGGTGCAGCCGCCTGAGCTTGCAGTTGATTCAAAGTTTGGGCTTGGGCATTTGTAGTCATGGACAGGGTGTCCATAGACCTTTGAAATGCACGAATCAAATCTGTAAATTCTTGGGCCTATTCCATTAAGAGTTTGACTTTTGGACTCAGAAAACTAAAATGCTCTAGGCTAGGAGGAGATGACCAATGTGGGTCAACTTATTCTGAATCCACTAATTCTGAATTGGGTTGAATTTCTCGGATTGGGTTGGGCTTGGACTTGTGGTTCTTTCTTTCTAGTGATCTGAGAGAGACTAACACAAACTTTCTATCAACTACATATTGAGTATGAGACAGACGATTATTATCACCACCTATTAGGTGATAGTTGTCCAATCAAAGAAATTTTGAGGAATTTTCTAAGGTTCCAACTAGAGTGATCAACTTTAGACAACTAGTGCCCCATTTGTATTGTAGAATCATGTGATCAAGTTACAACTCCTATTATATATATATATTTCACTGTAAAATCTCCCCCTCCTTTTTTGTTAAATTTGAAAGTTTTCCTTTTTTTTTTCAAAAATTTTGAGGAGTTTGTATTTTATTCCAATGAATCAATCAAATAAATCCTTTAGCCAAACCCTATGGATAGAATTTCATTTAAAATAGAAGATTTGGTCATCAACTCCTCATTTACAATTTTCCCATAAAATTAGAGTTCACTCCAGAGTCATTAGCCCAAAAAGTTTTATTTGATGAAAAAAAACTTTCTACAATTTATGAACACTACTGAAATTTTATTTTAAAATTTTTTCAAGAAATTTCAAATTTTATTCCAAGAAATCAATCAAACAATCATCTTTAGTCAAATGCCTCATAAGGAATTTCAAAATGAAAGACTTGGTCATCACCTCCTTGCCTAACACTTATTAATAAAATCAAAATTCCTTCCAAAGTCAACAACTCAAAGATTTTTGTCTAATCAAGAACATTCCATAATTTTTGAAGTTCTACTCAAAATTGTTTTTCCAAAATTCCTTCCTCCGAAGGAGTTTTGGATTTTATTTCAAGCATCTAATCAAAGAATTGTCTTCTAGTGAAATATTTTTTTTAGGAGAATTGGAATTTTATTTCAAAATGGAAGATTTGGTCACCGCTTTCTTGCCTACCATCTTTCAATAAAATTTGAAATTTCCCCCATAGTCAATGACCTAGAGATTCTTATTCAATCAAATACCTTCTATCATCTCTAAGGCTCTACTTAGATTGGAAAGTTTTTGTTTTTGCTTTTTTTTTTTTTAAGAAATTGTCTTTTGATTTAATCAAATACCTTCCATATTATTATAGTCAAATATCTTTTAAGGGAATTGAATTTTTTTTTTCAAAATGGAAGACTTGGTCACTACTTTCTTTCGTACAATCTTTCAGTAATATTTGAAATTCCCTCCAATATCAATGACCTAAAGATTCTTATTCAATCAAATACCTTCCATAATCTCCAACGCTCTACTTAAGTTGGAAATTATTTTTATTTATTTATTATTATTATCATTATTATTTATTTATTTATTTTTTGTAGAAGTTGTCTTTTGATCACGTATTTTCTTCGGATTTAAATTTTGAAAAGATAATCATTCTTAATTGATCACTAAGGTTGGAATTCAAATTCAAACTCAAATCCTTTAATTTGGGAAACCATCCCCTAATTTTCCAAAGAATCCTAATCAGAATCCAATCACTCCCCAAATTTTTGTCATTGAATTACTGTCCCAAATAACTTAGATTGCCCAAGAGTCAAATCACTGCAATTTCTGATTCCCTAGAATTTTGGAATGAAATCACTGCCTTTCTGATTGTTGATTTCAGAATCAAATCAAACCATTTCCATTTAAGACAAGATACCATATAAGCACATCATTTGCCTTCATGCCTATTTGGGGGTAGGGTTGCCCTGTTTTAATTTGGAAATAGAATCTAAGATTCACCAAATCATATAAAAAGACAACATTACAATCCTAGAAGGGTAGGTATCCTATCCTAATTTGGAAGGTAGGTTCGGTCACAAAAGGGTATATCAGATATTACTATCGATATATCTCTCATTCCAAAAGGAAATGATCAAACAGTACTAATAGCATAATCTAACGCTTGCCTTATTGACATAACATAGCTCGTGAATAGTGTTTGGGATATTATGTAATAAAGTAGATTTGCTTTGTTCTACAATGATGCAATGCAATTAACAATTAACCACTAATTTCATAACCAAGTTAAGGCCTAGCCCATCATAACCAAGAAAATTTTGGGTTCGGGAGCTTAGGTACAAAAGGGGAAGGCCATTTACATGGAAGTATCCCCCTTTTGTCCAATTTAAAGATTGGCCTCTATTCACTCTCTATTTTATGATCTTACTGGTTAATTATTTACATAAATTCATTTTAGACCTAAAACCTTTAACTAACCTAAAACTAGATGGTTGAAGAAAATAAATATCATTCATTTTGGATTTAAAGAATAAAGCCATATCTTAAAAAAAATGATTTTTCCAAGAAGAAGGATTTTTTTTTTTTTTTTTTTTTTTCGCCATTTGAAATGGCGTTTCTAAAACAAAATTATTGAAGAACAATGCAACAAGGACACCCACATGTTATGGAGATTAAGAGAACTTACTTGGTCGCCCATTCTCACGTTGTAATGCTCTCAAAGCTAAAACTATAGATTATCCAACATAGCAGAGATATACATACAGTAACGAACTCAAATTCACATCACAAAACCCAAAAGTTCTCGTTCTCAATTAACTATAACTTCAAAGTTACAAAATACATGTCGAGCTTTCATAGTTGAAGAAGTTAGAAAAAAATTAAACAAATGGCCCACGAACATACAATATTTAATACATTGCCTTCAATGAACAAAAGAACCCTTGATTCCAAAACAACATAAAAGTTCAACTATTAAATTAGAACTTCAAAATATTATTGGATTTTATACAAAAAGTTGGTCAACTTCTTCTTCATTGGGGAGGTTGCGGCTCACCAAGTCTTGAAATTTTGTTACATACGAATGAGCAATTGCCCCATAGAGAATATATTTAACCACGTATATAAACATTTGATTTAAATTATACATAAACATATCCCTTACTCATGACAATAATTTCTCAGCCCCAATATACATTATTCTACATAATTTCACATTTCTCCATTGTAGCTTGACTTTTTGTTCTCCTTTCTGAATCTGATTCCACAAGTGCAATGTGAAATAGATAAACACAAATGAGTCCAAATTTGGCAATTCTTTTGGAAAATTGATTTTGAATAAAAAATGCCAAAAATGGACTGCTTTGCCAAATTACAGAGTCGTCACCTAAATATTTTTGAGAAATTTAGAAAACCTGAGACTCGTGCCAAAGGCCACTTATCCGTCATCACCAAAGTGTCTCAACTCGGGAACTTAAGTACGAGTGGGGAATGTCATGAACTGAGCACCCCACTCGCCCGATCAAAAACGGGCTTCTACTGATCATGATGTGATTCTTATTTACCTTATATGCTCTTCTTCCAGTTATTAGGCTAACTTTACTATGTGATACACACATAAGTATAGACTAATTTGCAAAAGTTTGAACATTTTGATTTCATGTATGTTTTGAAAAAGCGGATTGAATATGTACCACTTTGAAAAGTGATCTCATATGTACATCACTTAAATTATTCTAATTTAAGAAATTAGCCTTTATCCACTGGCATGCAAATAGTTATATCATTTAAGCACTTAGCCACATGGTATATATGTTAGATATGGCCACAATCACACACATGCGATATGCTAAAGCAAGAAATGCTCACCTAGTACTCCAAGGAAAGCCGAAAGAAATAAAAGAGTTAGAAAAAATGCATGATCCTACGGATGCAAAATGAGATGAAACTAATAGGCCCGACTACTAACATGACATGTGAATCAATTTGATAGCATGCAGTTTTAAGCACGTTTTCAAGGAAGCAATAAAGAACAATGCTGTTAAAACGATGAACCGAACCTTATGCATGCAAGACAAATAGATGCAAATAATGGAAAATGCTAATTAAAATATGAAGCTTTACATTATCCATCATAAGCGCGTAAATAAAAGGGACAAAGATGTAGGGTTGGAAGACATACACATTATTACAATTTGCCCTCGCATAAGAGGGTCTGAATAAATGCCCTAGCTAATTACTACGAATTAACTATTACAAACCAAATGAAATAATTTGACTACACTAGCTAATTAGTACAAATTGGCCCTCACAAAAGGGTCAGAATAAATGAATTAGCTAAGCTACTTAACTAACTATTACAATGCCGAATTTAACTAACTATTCTAGCTAATTAAATAATTACAACACAAAATTAACTAGCTACTTTAACTAATTAATTATAACACAAAGATAATAATACAAAAGACTAACTAAGTAGTTATACTGTAGAATTAATTAAGCTAAGTAATTAAGTACTCTAACTAATCAGCCCCAAGAAGTAAGGAATGCTCATGTATGAAGGCAGTTTCCACTAAAAAATGCCTCTGTTTTGCAGTCAAAAGCGTTTTGTTTTGTAGTTAGAAAATTACACTGTTTTCACCTCAGCTTCTGCTCTGTTCTATAGGA
The DNA here is from genome assembly GCF_004153795.1 of Camellia sinensis. NCBI lineage: Eukaryota > Viridiplantae > Streptophyta > Magnoliopsida > Ericales > Theaceae > Camellia > Camellia sinensis. Next base: position 1,139,590 of record NW_021024578.1, read on the forward strand.
AAAATGGTACTGCATGGTTGAAAAAGGTGGCCGGTTGACCAGAAGTAGTGGACGGCCATACAGTATAAGTGGCCGGCCAGCCACTAATTTTGGGTTTCTGCCTTGCTGCAATAGATAACAAATAGAGAACAAATAGAGCATTTTCAGGGGATGTCTATCCACCTTGCCTCTCCTTATTATCAAACAACTCAAAGGAGGGGTATGCTTGATTCGTAAGCCATCAATCAAGGCAAATTCATTGCGTGATGCCTTATGAACCAAGGGATATAATTTCAATAAATGCAACTAAAGACAAAGAAGAACCTCTCCCCTATCATGGAATTTGATCAAGGGAAGTAGTTGACCTTGAATCTCAAAATCATTTTCATCACTAGTTAGTATGAAATGCTTCAAGACTCAACGGGTTCAATTAACGTCTGATTGAACCCAAGTTCATTTTATTCTCTTGCTTCATTTTAACCCCAATTTTATTACTCCATTTCATTACCTTTCCATTCATTAATCGATTGAGTCCAAAATGAGCATTAAGTCCACTAAATGAGAGAAGTGTCAAACCAAGGGTTGGTTTAGGCAAGAGAGAGAGGTCAAGCCATTGATAATGAACCTCCGAAGAGATTAAGCCATTAAGCATAACAATCTCTATCTCAAGCTTAAACAAACAATCGGTATGAAATGACTCTCAAAGCAAAGAAGAAGCCAAGAATCGAGAGAGGTGCAAAGATGATTAGAGATGAACATAAGTATAGAAAGCTTGAAGTAAATACTATCAACTCAAATAGGTTGGTGTCTAATGCCTAAAACACCAAACCGATTGTTTTAGCCCACAAATACAAGTGAAAAATAGCCCAAAAACTGTACGAAAAGATAGAAAAGAAATGGTACAAAGGAGCTAGAATGTATACCTATTGAAGAGGAGTGATCCGTTGAATTACAAACCACCCATTTCACACCCTCAAGAGCTAAAATGTAAGCTCAAGCATCTCAACAAAGAACCCTCAAGATTTGGTTTAGAGTGTCTAGCCAAAGGGTATAGAAGTTGCAAGGGAGAGAGAGAAATGAGGAAAGAGAATATTTTCCAAAAATTTTTCTCCATAAATTTTTCTAACCCTAAATTATGATAGGAAGTCATCTATATATAGAAATTTATAAGACTATCTCGAAAATATCCATATAGACACAGCTGGTGCAGTGCATGCATCTATGGAGACAGCTGGCATAGCTGTCGAAAAGATCTGGGTTTTGACACAAGTGGCCAGCAGGCCACTAATAAGGGGTGGCCGTACACTAAAAATGGTCAGTCGACCACTAGTAGGTCTGCTGGTCCCTAGATGGTCAGGCTTAAAAAACTACTGTTTTGGTCCAAAAACAAGGCACAAGGTTTGTAGGTTTCTGAGGCTCAAAACTGAGGTTTCTTGCTGAGGAAATCAAGCATTTGGATCACTTGTGTAAATTCATCATTGGGTGATCAATCGGTGGCACCCAAGTCTTAAGGGCGGTAAAAAATGGGGTGTCTACATCCATCATCACACGGATGGCTAGTGGGCACCTCACATTTTCCACTTATATTGTCCTCACATGATCAGGTAACACCCCATACATTTTCATATTTGTTGTCCTTACACGACTGGGCAAGTGGGCACCTCAATTTCCCCGTGCAGGTAAAACCATATCACACAACAACAAGAATCCAAAAACTCAAATTTCATCTCAACACAAGGAATCTCAATACATTTCCAATTAACCTATCAATTCCTCTTCTATTATGCACCAAGACCCGTGAACAACAATTAGGGTTTCTCATGAAATTTAGGGCTTTTCTTTCCATCCTTTAGTTTTCCAAGATTATTGATGTATACATTATTTTTCATTACGCAATAATCAAATCTTTGGACAAAACTCACTATCACCATTAATGTCTATATATATATGTATGTATCACCCATTCCAAATCACACATCCATATCATAAGATTATTACATATTCAAACCAAACTATAGATATATAAAGGTAAATATATTCCTACCTCAAGGTCGTGAGAGAAGAGATGAAGACCCAAGAAATGAGCTTTCAAAATAACATGATGCAATTGGTTTAAAGTGTAGCTTTCGGCGAGATTAACAATTTTTATAAAGAAACATAGATGGATCCTTGCTATAAATGGATGAAATCTAGTGTTTTAACACTAGGGTTTTCGGAAAAGAGTGATAGAGAGAAAAAGTGTCAAAAAGTGAGCCTAAAAAATGTTTAGATCGAGTTTTAAAACTGCTGGACTCACACGCTTCGCAAAGCCAATTTTTTGAAACCCCATGATCATGGAAGATGATGCAATAAGCAATAACAAGATAATCACAAAGAATTCCAACCACGTTTCACGTGGAAAGAAATAAAAACACACTCCAACCACGCCAAATTCTTGAGAAGAGGAGAAAAACCGCTCAGGGTCGTGCCTCCGTACACCCCGAGAAGATAGATGCAAAAAGTATGAGATTGTGCGACAGATGCACACTGCAGTACAAGTGTGCGGTAGATGCACATTGTAGATTGATAGTGCAACAGATGCACGAAGTGAATGAGTGCGATAGATGACCAAAGTGAACGAGTGCAATAGATGCACAAAGTGAAGGAGATTGAAACTCAATACATTGGCAACGCATGTTCTATGCAAGATAATTGAAAGCATGTTCTACGTAGGAGAAGATATCAGATATGTAAGATGACAAAATGGACAAAAGCGACGTTCGACAACAACCTTCAACTTACCCCCCCTCGGAGGCTTGGAAAAGTGCTCAAAAGGATACAACTTGTTCATATTTGAAATTAGGGCATGTTTGCGTGCCGGAGTATAGCGGGCATTGGAACGGCGCAACCGGAACACAATTTTAATCTCCTCGAAAATCAAATCCAATTCAAATACCTCAATCCTTCTTTCCTGACCCAAAATAGGACATCCCATACACTGTTAAGGCAAAAGGGGAACAAAACCAGCACTGGGCCACTAATGGTGTACGGCTGACCACTAATGGCAATTCGGTGGTAAAAACAGGATTTCGGCTCGGGTCTACATAAACACATCACCAAACTTCATTTCCTCACACACCCAAGTCCAAAAACTCTCCCCTCCCTCTCTCTGGATTTGTGCTTTGTACGCATTTTCCAATGCCCCACGCAAACTTTATTTGTAAAACGTCTTTGGTCCCCTTTACTTTGAACCGATTAGATTTTGTTTTCGTTGATTTTTTTCTGAGTTTTCAACACTTTGGGCTTGTTTCCCTCGATCTTTTCTTGGGTTTTGTGAACTTTCCCGAGTTTTGACTTTTTCTCCAATTTTCTCTCTTCTAGGGTTGACTTTTTCTAAGTGTTCCCTTTTCTCTTCATTTTTCACTAGTTTTCAGCCCACTTTCCACGACAGATGACATTACTCATGACGGTGCCCCTCCCGAGGTACCTATTCTTCCACATACTATTGAGGTTGAGGAGCCTATAGCTGATGAGGCAGCGGAGGACATTGCTGCTGACCTCGAGGCAGAGGTAGAGGTCTTCGCCCCAAGGCTCGAGCCTAAGTTACTACCATTGAGGGTGAGGCCCTTTGATCCAACCACTTACTATCCCCGCACGCACACAATGGAGCTTGGAGGCATGATGCGCTTTGATGACTTCATTGATGGCGTGCCGAAGGATATTTTACTGAGGAAGCTAGACTCCCACCTTTTCCACGGCGCTACTGAGGTATAACTTTTATTTTTATTCTTTACTGCCTTTCATCTTTCATCTGACTATCTAGCACTACCTTTCATCCGACTCTTCTTTTATCATTGTCTTTCATCTGATTCACTCTTTCTTTGCCACAAAAAGACTCTTGCTCTTATAGGGGTTACAGGGTAGTGACGACCAGGGACTGGTATCATGAGCTCCACTCGCAGGTCTGTAACCTTGTCAATATGGCAAGCTTTATCTTACTCTGCGTTGGGCTCACACGCCACATGGCTAGCCGGGCTCTACTCGAAGCCCTAGTGGAGAGGTGGTGGGATACCACCAACTCCTTCCACTTTTCTTCTGCTGGGGAGATGACGATAACCCCCTATGACTTTTCGATGATCACTGGCTTAGGAGTAGGGGGTCATCCGATCCCTTTCGACATGGACATGGGCCAGTGGGAGGCGGCTTGGATCTACCTGCTTGGAGCGAGCCCACCCTTATACCGGCCATCTATGGTGCGGTACAGTTGGTTTTTTGTGCGCTTCCACAAGAGTCATCTTGAGACTCAGGAGGAGGCAGAACAGTACACCCGGGGCTTCTTGATGTACCTTCTCGGTGCCACCTTGTTCGCAAATAGGTGGAACACCGTGGGTTTGTACCTATTGGGCACCCTTGTGACCCTGCCCCGAGTCCGGTTTTACGACTGGGGTAGAGCCAGCCTTACTTTATGGCTACATGAGCTCCAGTTCCCATATAAAAGAAGATAGGGTCAGAGGCTACTAGAGAGCCTGGGAGGTATGCACTATACTTTTGATTCTGTTTACTTCTTTTTATGCTTTCTGCTTTGTATTTTTTGCCTTTATATATGTTCATGCATTGTACTTTATGCTTTGCACTTTCTGCCAAATATCTGTTCACACACTGTGCCTTCTACTTTGCACTTTCTATTTAATACTTGTTCATACACTATTGATTCTCATTGCTGATCTTTTATTACAGCTATAGGTTTACGTTTTTTTGTGGGCCTTTGCTCCAGAGCCTATGTATAAGATTGTTCTGGCCGTCCATAGGTAGGTGTCGCCGCCGAAGCCGAAACCGAAGCTGTCACCGAAGTCCCCTAGTCACGGCGGTATGATGGCAAGTGCCGCCGCCGAAGTCGCGAGGACATGACCTTTGCCTTCTATCCTCGCTACTTCGACACAGTAGTTTCTCGCGAGGTAATCCGAAACTTATAGTCATTTCTTCTTTATTCCCATTGCTATTTTTCTTATCCATATTCTGACAACCGACAACAACTCGTAAATTCTCCATTTACAAATCTCGTGGCAGCTATGGACGACGATGCCAGCCCGAGTTAGAGACCAATATGCTGTGGCTTGGGCTATTTCTCGATATTGAATTTTGTTGGAGGGCCCATTCTTCCGGGCCTGGTTATTGGGAGAGCATTTTGTATGCTAGACACTAGGCTTGCCCACCCCATTGTTCCTATGCCGCCCTCAGCATCCATGAGGACAGCTAATAGCCTCTCAGCTGAGGCCATTATTCAGTATACGGTGGGGTTGGATGCCGACTACTTTCGAGGGGACGAAGATTACACGACCTTCATTTGGACTCATCTTATGCCGCCCCTAACCGGAGTTCGTGCGGGCGACGCATCAGATGCTCCTTGGGCCAAAGAGGCTACTCCGAAGGCTGAGGCTAGTATTAGAGAGACCCCTCTTGCTTGCAGGTTGCCGATTGGCTGGCAATTCCTACCATGATTCCTTACGAGCAGTCGAGTGGGATGACCTATCAGCTCCCGATCGAGCCACCAGAGGCAAGACACAAATACGTCAGAGCTCCAGGCGCACCACAGCTATGGACCACACTTTTCAACTTGCATCCCACATTCTTTCCTTTTTAGATATTGATGTTCAAATTCTCTTGCAGGCACGGAAGGTCTCCTCTAGTTAGTTGCTTCTCTAGTTGACATGGTGCAGAGAAGAGAGACGTTGCTTGGTCTCCACAGTATTCAGGTACATTTTCCATATGCATTTCACTGTTAACTCATACTGCTGTGCACCACGCTGTCATATTCCTACTGATACACTAATCTGCACTCTAACATTACATCGAACTGCACTGACACACTATACCCATGCTGAATCTTGCTTCATGCTTGATACCTATACTGCATGCTACATTCTGCCACTATACATACATTGTATTTGATATGTTGATGCATGTTCTTCAGGTTCCACCTGCATCAAGGGCACCAGCAGCAGCAACAACACTGGTAGCACCTCTTCTAGCAGTAGGGAGAAGAGGTAAACAGGCTCTAGCATGCGGTCGAGACGAGCATCGAAGTTGAAACAAGAGCAGAGGTGCTCGGAGTCGGAGCAGCTCGGAGCCGGTTTTAAGTGAGGTTGATATTGAGGCCAACTACTTCGAAGAGGCAGTAAGCTGATGCTCTGAGTCTGAGAGCGGGGACAATGATGCTTGTTTGGGATCAGAGAACGGAGACGACATCGAGGCTGGCTCTGAGTCAGGGAGTGGAGGTGATGATACTTGCTTTGGCTCGGAGTCGGATTCTAATAGTGACGCCGATGGAGACAGCGCACCTGAGTCCCCTCCGAGGTAGAAGATGAAGAGAGCCTCTCAAGCTTGATATGATTGGCGCAAATTTTTGTACTCTTTTTCTTAGTTTCTTTTATTTTGTAGCTTAGCACATGTATAGCTTAAGATAGGCGTTTTACTTTTGCTTTTGAAAACTTGTTCTATTTTTTGTAAAAAAAATATAATCGGGGGAAAACCCTACAGTTTTATGAAAGGAGTTATTGTTTTTTGCATCATCAGTACCACATTTGCATAGAATGAAAATGGAGTTGAGTTTGAAACCGAGAATGCCTGTATTGGAATGATATTCTTAATCGGATAATGAGCCGACCAAGGACCAAAATACAAAATACAACTCGATAAACAGGAAACAAAATAAAAACAACTTAAACACAGCTAGACACACTTGCTATAAACAAAAGACTCAAAACAAAATCCCAAAACACAAAGACTAGGGCAAAACCAAAATGCCAAATTGTCAGGCCACAAAAGTGGACGGCCGGCCACTTGTGGTGATCCACTAGTTGGCAGAGGCGACCTTCTTTGGTGAGGCTTTTGGCAACATACCCTTTGCTTATGTATGCTCGTGCATTTTATTCTTGCCCCTAGTTATGGTGGAGCCAACATTAAGCTAATTGAAGTAGCCCAATGCCTGAAAGAGGGTAAGACCTACATTGGTTTAGCACTGGCCAAGACCCTGATGGGTTTATATGCTTTTCATCGGCGAGAGACCACTAGGTTTGCGAGGAGTCCACTACTGCTCCAGGTATTGTTTCCTACCCTTTCTTATATATGTGACTCTCACATCACTCAACACTCACACTCTGCTTTCTCTCAAAACCCTTTTCTTTACTTTTCTTTCAATGTATATCTCTCTATTCTTTAATCTCTCTTATTTTTCATCCCTTCCCAGGTATGTCTAATGGATAAACTGAAGGTGGCGGACCCTTGCCCTAAATATTCAGCCCGAGCTTACTTCGTCCACCAAGGACTAGTAGACTTTTCCAATGAGGGATGGTGGTGCAACTGGATGTGTAGCAAATCTGCAGCTAACATAGCTTTGCGTTGCCCCTGGCTTAACTTGACCGAGATGAGCTACAGTATGTCTCGACAACCGGGCATATAGTTGATTGGCCTCACCCATGGTGTGTTCTATTTCCCCTTCTGGTTCAGACGCCAGTATGGACATGATCAGACTCGACCAAACGAGGGGGTAGAATACCCGGCTGCATTCCCAATTCGCGCTTCAACCTTGACTTGGCACCTCATTGCTTGGAGGACGAGAGAGTTTCTGGCCCCTACCTCTAGTTTTAGTTATGCCCTTTCTGGCGAGTTCTTAGCTTGGCTCGAGGAAGAGGCACAGGTTGGGCCAACTTTGGCTACAACAGCTTCCACAAACACGAGCAGAGGACATAAGAGCACCTGACTCATCTTTGCCCCTAGTTTATTGCTTTGACTTTTCTTTTCAAGTTTTATGATGTAAAAGCAGCTTTGATTCAACCTAGAGAGTTGGAGAATGTACATGTTTTGAAATCAATGGAATTAAAGTTGTGAGCACTAAAAATTTTCCTTTTGGTCCCAAAATGGTCTAAGTTGTAAAAGGTAAAATTTTGAACAAAGTCCACTTTTATTAAAACTTTTCAAAACTATTTTCGAGAATAATCACTACCTGACACGCATGGTGTCAATTCTCAAGACGTATAGCCCCGAATCAACAAATCACAACTGTCCATAACAACATTCACCATCACTGCTCTGCCTTGCAACAGGCCCTTCTCCCAATATGAAGATCACACAACCAAGCTAATAGATAATGGAGAAAGATGGCCCGATCCAACAAATGGACAAGACAGTTGAGTTAGAGATGATTATGGCCGAACTTCAGGATGAAGTTGCCTACGTATCCCAAAGATCAGAATCTAGCCTTACGTAGTTCGGTTCAGGTTCACTCGAGTATTAACTCTCTCCTTTTGCGCTCTAACTTTTGCCAAAGTCGCCTTTTAGGGTTTTCAACTTTGCAAGCTCAGTTTTCTTTATTTCTAATTTTCCATGCTCTAACTTTTTCCTAGGTCACCCTTCCAGGTTTTCGGCCTAGTGAGCCTCTCAAGGGTAATATTTCTTCAACTTGTCCATGTTAATCGACAGTGAAAATTCTAAGCCATCTAAGTCTATGAGAATAATCGCCCTCCTGACTAGATAGATTTGATGATGTAAGGGCCTGTCCAATTAGGTCTGAACTTTCCCCTAAGGTCATGGATGAGAGCTCAGTTGTCCTTAAGCATCATGTCTCCTTCCTTGAGATTCCTGGACTTAACTTTCTTGTTAAAAGCCCTGGAAATTTTGCGTTGGTAGCCCTGAACGTGATACGACGCCTTCTGTCACCTTTCATCAAACAATATCAACTCCTTAAATCTACTCTGTTGCCAGTCCACCTCCGGTATCTAACACTCGGCCATAATTTGTAGTGATGGCATTTCGATTTCAATTAGCAGAACAACCTCCATCCCATAGACGAGAGAATAAGGAGTTGCCCTTGTAGATGTTCGGATTATGGTTTTGTAGCCCCAAAGCGCGAATGCCAGTTTATCCGGCCAGTCTCTGTATGTTTCCACCATCTTCCACAAGATGTTCTTGATATTCTTATTAGTGACCTTAACAGCTCCATTAGTTTGTGGTCTATACATCAATGACTTGTGAAAAGCCACATTATATTTCTTGAGCAGATCCATCACCTCTTTCTTGAAGTGTGAGCTGTTATTTGATATGATCTCATTCGGAACCCCATATCGGCAGATGATGTTATTTCTAATGAATTTGGCTACATACGACGCTTTCAACACGGCATAGGACTAAGCTTCCACCCACTTCAAGAAGTAGTCAATTGCCACCAGAATGAACTCATGCCCATTTGACCCCTTTAGCTAGACTGCAGCAATAACATCAATTCCCCAGACTGAGGAAGGCCACGGTGAAGTCATATTGTTGAGCTTTGATGGCGGGATATTCATGCACTTGGCATGGATTTGACGTTTGTGGCATCGCCGTACAAAACTAATATAATCCTCCTCCATAGTTGACCAGTAATAACCTTGCTCGAGAATCTTCTGTGCTAGCATTACACCGTTCATGTGTGCTCTACACTCTCTTCCGTGAATAGCTTCCGTAAGGTGCTTTGATTCCTCCTCTTCAACACATAGCTTGTGCATTCCCAGATGACTTCTCTTATATACCTTACCACCTGTAGACGTCCCCGAACGTCCCGGGAGGGAATCCCGTTTTGTTCATTTGGGGCTCACTACAGTTCGGACTCAAATTGTCACGGTTCTTAATCTGATCTCCCAATGTGTAATGTGAGATTGATAAATCACCAAAGAGTCCAAATCCGGAAAATCGTTTTGAAAAATAGATTTTTAGAAAGAAGTGCCAAACATGGACTGCCTTGCTAGATACAGAGTCGCCAACTAAATGTTTTAATTTTGGAAAATTTAGGAAACCCTGACTCGTTGCCTAAGGCCACATATCTGTCATCACCAAAGTTGCTTCGGCTCGGGAACTTGGGTACGATTGGGAAAGGTCAGCTATGAGCACCCCCGCTCAGCCGATCAAAGATCGGCCACTACTGAACATGATATCTTGTTTTTGAAAATACATGCGTTCTTATTCCAATTAATTAGCTAGAATTACTATGTGATGCACTCAGCAAAACAAGTATAGACTAGATTGCCTAATTTGGAATAAAGCATCGCATATCCATTTGTTTGGAAAATGATTTGAAGTTTGCTACTCGTAAGTAGGCTAAAACAAGGATTTCAATGAATTATCCCAATCCAAGCAATCCAACCTTCACCCACAGACATTCAGGTAGTTATATCACCTAAGCAATTAGCCTCATGGAAAGCATGCTGTCATGTTAACATTCACACTCATGCGAGATGCTAAAGCATAAACACTTATAGTGTACTCCGAGCCAAAACAAGAAACTAGTTAGTAATGATGCATGATTCTAGTTCATGTTAAGATGGCTAATGCAACGCATGCAAAATGCAACTAATATAGGCTCGGCTATCCTAAGAATGGCATATGAGGTGCGACAATCCAATACATGTATTCAACTTGGAATTGAAATACAATGCAGTTAGCATGATGCGTCGAGCCCGGTGCATGCAATACAGATGAATGATGCAAACATGCTATCATAAGTATGCTAATTGAAACGTGCCCTAAAACTAACCACTGAAAGTAGGTAAGTAAAAAGGAGAAAGAAGTGGGGGTTAGAAGACATGCACACACTCACGCACACTTATTACAACATTGCCCTCTCACGGAGTGTCCGAATAAATAATACAAACCAAATAAATAATTAACTACTCTAGCTAATTAAATATTACAAAATTCTAATTAATTAACAAATTAATTACAAAAGAAACTAAGTATGAAACTCAAAAGG
>NW_021024578.1:1153743-1195412 GCF_004153795.1 Camellia sinensis
CACAACCAACCTCTCTATCATGTTATGAACTCAAGGGAATATGGTTCTCGACCCTCGGACCACCAATCACGCATTTCAATGCATGATGGCCCAAGAAGCCAAAGTGTGCAATTTCAATATGTAATGAAATGCACAAAACAAATAATGGGCCTCAAACCTCTATCATAATCAATTCAAGAGGCAAGAGATGCATGCTATGATATGCAACCTAAACATGCAAGCTAAGCATACAACATGAGTATGTGAACATGCAATATGCAATAGGCATACAACTTAAACATGTGGACGTGTATAGCATGTAACAACATGCAACATGAAACAAGCATGCAACAACATGGTGAGATGGACTTAAACTAACATGGGTAGCTCTCAAGCATGCCAAAATCAGTGGCCAACCATGATGAAAACTAGGCACCAAAATGCACACAAGCATGCACAATGCAAGGGCTCAAGCCTAAGGCACAAAACTCAACTCTCCAAGAGCATGGCAAAGATGAAACAATGAACACAATGGCATATATTCCAGCTCTGAAATAGCATACAAAATGACTCCGAAATGATGCAACAACTCACACGAAGCATCTTGGATGGCTTAAGAATTGAAACTAGTGAAGTGTGTTACACTATAGGTATGCAAAGCAAGCATGATTCGACCATGGGGCCTCAAAACCTGATCTAAGGCAGCCCAAATCATTAACAAAATCAGTTTAAAACATGGCCAAAATATGCTAGCATCAAGGGTCAAAACAACTTGCAATGTGAGCTAGTAAGCATGGTTTACACTACAAGCATGTGAAGCAAATGAGGGACCACCAAACCAGCCAAAAAGAGATTCATGGCATGCCAAAATATGACTAAAAACCCACTGAAATGAGGCCAACATGAGCTAGAAGGACATGCTCAAACATGAAGCAAACAAGACTAGTTTTCAAAATTTGTATTACAAGTGTATAAACCAAGCATGGATTGACCAAGATAGGCAAAAACAGTGACATATGATATAAAAATAACCACAAATACCAGCTAAGATATGGCCAACATGAACTTAGCAAAGGTGCTCACATATGAGGCAAATATGACAAGTATTGAAGACAACAAGAAGAGGGGACCTCTCATTCCTAGGACCTCAAAACACCATCCCCACCACTGAAATCCCTCTGGATTTCAGTGGTGAGAAGGCCAATACGAGGTGGTCCCGAAGCTCACAAAAAAGGCACAAAAATGAGGCCAAACAAGGCCTAAGAGGGGGGAAACAACCCCAAACACAAAAGTGATCTTAAACAAACTTCAAAAGCATGCAAAAAAAAAACTTTTATCAGTTATACACTAAGCTCAAAACAGCATACAAGATAGGCTAAAAGCTTGTGCAAAAAAGGGAAATAAAGAGGGAAAAGAGATTGCCCTTGAAGTTCAAAAAGACCAGAAGCTTCTTGGACCCAAAACCAGCTCTTTGAGACCTCTCAAGACCCTCCAAGAAGCTTAGGCTGGTGGTGGAGGTGTATGGTTATGAGGTGTGGTGCTAAAGGCCAAGAACAAACACTTTCTAAGCCTAAATTATAGAGAGAAAGAGAGATATATGCTTCTTGCCTTAAACAAATTTTTGGAACCTCTCTAAAGGAGAGAGTGGCCCTCTCTTATAGAGAAACAAGAGGGTTCAAGCTTCTTGGAGAAGCTGAAGAGGTTCAAGCTTCTTGGAGAAGCTAAAAAGGTTCAAACGGTTCAAGCTTCCTCAAGACGCTAAAACAAAGGTTCAAAAGGTTCAAGCTTCCTTAAGAACCTTGAAACAAGGGTTCAAAAGGTTCAAGCTTCCTCAAGAAGCTAAAACAAAGGGTGCAAATCCTCCATACATGTGTATGGAGGGTAGGGTCTGTGCCACCTGGCACTAAATATCTGCATAAAGCAGATGAACAGGGTTCGGCCAGCAGAAAAGGCCGATCGACCAACACAAAGGGTCGGCCGACAAAATACATTGTCGATCGGCCATCACTTTTGGCCGGTAGAAATAAAACAGGGCCGGTGGCCTCAGGCCATGGCCGGTGATGTGTGGGGATAGGCAACAAGCCATTTTCCCACCCTCAGGTGCAAAGACCACAAGTCCTTGGTCCACCCAAGCACAAAACAAATAAGCTGAGAGATCTTGAGGCAAGACGCACGACCGAGACCTCCGAGAACTCAAGAAGAACACGAACATGGATGATCATCGAGTGTTCAAACGATGACGTCCAAGTCTTCAGGAGGGTAAAAAATGGGGTGTCTACAGTTGCCCCTCTTTGACAGAACTCGAAAGTCATAACAATGATGGAAGTGAATGTCAAAGCCCAGAGACGACCCATTTTTGACAAGGCCGAAGACTTAGACAAAGCATACAAGCTACAGATAAAGATATGCGCCCGAAGGCAGGGGCAAGATGCAAGACAATGCACAAAGCCGAGCATAACTTATGATCATGCAAGGAAAGCTGTAACAAAGCATAACATGCAACAGTTTTAAGCAAACATACACAAATCTAACTACATTACATGCAGAAAGGGTGTAAGAGAATTACTGCAATTCTCACTGCTAATATAGTGTGCATGTGTGATAGATACACAAAGCGAATGAGGTGTGATAGATACACAGAGTGAGTAAGCATGTGCGATAGATACACAAAGCGAGTGAAGAGAGTGAAGTGGATACACCATACAAATAAAGTGTGATTGATGCACTAAGTGAAGCAAAGTGTGATAGATACACAAAGCGAAACGAGTGTGATGGATACACTAAGCAAATATGTGATAGATACACTAAGCGAACATATGTGATGGATACACAAAGTAAACGTGTGATGGATACACAAAGCGTGCGTGTGATGGATACACAAAGGGTGAACACAAAGTGTGATAGATGCACTTAGTAAACAAAGTATGATAGATACACGAAAGGTGAACACAAAGTGTGAACAAGAGTATGATAGATACACTAAAGGTGAACACAAAGTGTGATAGATGCACTATGTAAAAAGAGTATGATAGATATACTAAAAATGAACACAAAGTGTGATAGATGCACTATGTAAAAAGAGTATGATAGATATACTAAAAATGAACACAAAGTGTGATAGATGCACTATGTAAAAAGAGTATGATAGATATACTAAAAATGAACACAAAGTGTGATAGATGCACTATGTAAAAAGAGTATGATAGATATACTAAAAATGAACACAAAGTGTGATAGATGCACTATGTAAAAAGAGTATGATAGATATACTAAAAATGAACACAAAGTGTGATAGATGCACTATGTAAAAAGAGTATGATAGATATACTAAAAATGAACACAAAGTGTGATAGATGCACTATGTAAAAAGAGTATGATAGATATACTAAAAATGAACACAAAGTGTGATAGATGCACTATGTAAAAAGAGTATGATAGATATACTAAAAATGAACACAAAGTGTGATAGATGCACTATGTAAAAAGAGTATGATAGATATACTAAAAATGAACACAAAGTGTGATAGATGCACTATGTAAAAAGAGTATGATAGATATACTAAAAATGAACACAAAGTGTGATAGATGCACTATGTAAAAAGAGTATGATAGATATACTAAAAATGAACACAAAGTGTGATAGATGCACTATGTAAAAAGAGTATGATAGATATACTAAAAATGAACACAAAGTGTGATAGATGCACTATGTAAAAAGAGTATGATAGATATACTAAAAATGAACACAAAGTGTGATAGATGCACTATGTAAAAAGAGTATGATAGATATACTAAAAATGAACACAAAGTGTGATAGATGCACTATGTAAAAAGAGTATGAAAAGTGTGATAGATGCACTATGTGAACAGAGTATGATAGATACACTAAAAATGAACACAAAGTGTGATAGATGCACTAAGTGAACAAGTATGATAGATACACACAAAAGATAATGAAGTGAATATGTGCATGATAGATACACAAAATGAGGATGTGTGTGATAGATACAGAAAGTGAGAATATGTGTGATAGATACAGAAAATGAGAATGTGTGTGATAGATACACAAAATGAAAGAAGTGTGATTGACACACTATGTGAAGAGAGTGTGATTGATACACTAAATAAATGAAGTGTGATTGATACACTAAGCGAATGAAGAAAGTGTGATAGATACACTAAGGGTGAATGAGGTGTGATTGATACACTAAATAAATGAAGTGTGATTGATACACTAAGCGAATGAAGAAAGTGTGATAAATACACTAAGGGTGAATGAGGTGTGATTGATACACTAAATAAATGAAGTGTGATTGATACGCTACAAGCAATGTAAAGCATGATGTTTAGGGAATGCAATAAACAAACAAAGCGGCGCTTTAAAAAAGCACCTCATGGGGCGAGTGGCGATGAATCGCTCTACTTTGGCGGGGATCTCCCCTTGTGCTCTTCGAACACTTACCTTCAACTTACAATACAAAGGCTCTGAAATACTAACAAGGGTTCTTCACGTATAACACTATGGATGCTGCCTTTCTTCCTGATCATATTCACAACTTTCCCTATTCTCTAACGGGGTGACAGACTAGGTTGGTTCAGTATCCAGAGTTGAGGTGCATACACGCTATCTCAACCTATGGGGCTTCCATACAGATTTCAAGCCGAGGATACACCTCTGGGTATTTAAACCAGACTTTAGTCTCAGAAATCCTGAACCTTTGCATTCTAAGCAATAGCCATTCGAACTCTAGTTTCCACCGTCACAGTTGATCTCTTAGGAATTCATTGCAAACACAGCCAAGATGCCTCTGGCAGGGACTGGTATTCAGGAGAGCACTTCTGATCGCCATTTTGGCTTGAAGCGGACTTGATCTTGAGCTTGAGGTAGAGGCACACTCATACTTCGGAGCATTGGCAAGACCTAAAGAGGTACACATGGAATGCAATCTTGGAACTTACTGAAGTTGAAGCAAACTCAGATACCCGACAATTTCCCTCTTTTCTTTTTCTTTGCAGTCTGGAACCTATATAGCTTCAAATAGGTCTTGGTTTTACTATTCTGACATGACCTAGGTTGAACCCTACGGTTTTACGAAAGAACAAATCTTGTTTTGCACAGATGTGGAGAACGGCACGGAACTCGGAGCGCAAAACGATTTTATTTTTGAAATTAAGGGATGAGTTCTTTACTGGGGTATTGAGCCTACGACTGAACAAATCGCACTACGACTCAATCAACGGAAAACAAAAGGTAAACAACCTAAACACATCGAGTAACACTCGAAATGACTCAAAACAAGAATCGAGATAAAACAAAAAGACACGACACTATGACGTGCACAGGGAGCCTGTTTCTCTGGGTATTGTTTCCCACCCTTTCTCATTTGTGATTCTCACATCACTCGGCCCTCAGGCTCTGTTTTTTTCTAAAAAAGCCCTTTTCCTCACTTTTTCTCTTAGCGCACATCTCTTTATTCTTCAATCTCTCATTTTTTTATCCCTCCCCTGGGTGGTTGATGGATAAACAAAAGGTTGTGGGTTCATGCCCAACACTATTAGCTCGCGGCTATCTCCTCTGGTGTCATTTAGTCAAGGCCCTGGAAGAGGGAATGGAGTAACTTGATCCACTCAAGTTCGTGCTTCGCACTTGGCTTGATACCTCGTTGCCCGGAGGATGTTGAGAGCTTTCGGCCCTTTGTTGTTAGCTTCAGCTGTGCGCTTTTCTGGCAGGTAGAGTACCCTTTCTGGCAAACGCATGGATAACGGGGAAAAGACAGGAAGCCTGACTCAACTGTGCCCTCTAGCTCATCATTTTGACCACTTTTTTTGTTTTTGCTTTCTACTAAAACAATTTTGATCAAAATGAGAGTTATATTAACATGCCTGCTCAATTTTCTGATTTGAAATCATGCAAGTTAGGCTATGAGCACTGAAAATTTTCCTTTTTTGGGTCCAAGAAATGGTCCAGTTTTGGAAAAATGGGATAATTTTTCAAGAGAATCAGTCAACCTCAGTAAAAATTCTCAAAAACCATTTTGGCAAACAGCCGCTACTTAACGAGCATAGAACTTACTCTTGAGATGCACAACCTCAGATCGGAAGGAAGACTGCCCCTTGTCTGAAGGACGCTGCATGGCAACGGAAAGTTGCCCCTTGTTTGAATGGCACCGCAGCGCATTGAATGGCAACAGAAAGTTGCCCCTTGTTTGAATGGCACCATAGTGCATTATAGTCAGTCCTCAGAGTGACAAACACAACCAAACTCTTGGATACAGATAAGGCAAAGATGATCAAAACCATTACATGGACATAATCAATTTGGAAGCGTTTGTGGCTGGACTTCAGGATGAAGTTGCCTACGTATCCCAAACATGGGAATCAAGCCTTACATATAGTTCCGGTAAGGTACACTCGGTTATTAACCTCTCATTTTGCGCTCGAACTTTTGCCAAGGCCACCCTTCCGGGTTTTCAACCTTGCGAGCTATGTTCTTCTTTTCTTTTCAATTCTTTTAATTTCTTTCCTTCTTTTCTTCTTTTTCATCTTTTCCATTCATTTTCTTCATTTTTCTTTTTTTTTAATTCTTTGCATTTTTTTTTTGTTCTTTTTCTTCTTTTTCTTGCTCTAACTGTTGCCTGGGTCGCCCTTCCAGGTTTTCGGCCCAGCGAGCCTCTCAAGGGTAAAAGTGTAGCTTTGTCCATGTCAAATGGTTTTGAGATCCTGAAGTCATCTAAATCTAGGCGAATGGCTACTGTTTGCTGACGATGTAGGAGTCTATCCAATGGGGGGCTGAATTTGCCCCTAGTGTTGTGGATAGGAACTTGGTTATCCTTCAGCAACAAACTTTTTTCTTTCTTCCCTTATAGGATTTGGCATTCTTGTCGATCTTCGTTGATTTGCGGAATGATCCATCTTCGGCTCGTCGAGCACAATCTTACATCTTTTGCCCCTAGTTCGAGGGGTGTTCTTGATCTAGCATCACAAGCTTCTTTTGAGGAGATCTAATCTTCTTGATCTTTTCTTGCCCCTAGTTCGTGAGCTGCTTCAAATCTAGCCACGCAGGCCTCACATTATGGTTGACCTTTGAACTTTCTGAGTCCGAGTTCGAGGTTTGAAAGCAAGGGGTCAAGTCTCAAGACTGAGAGCGATCCTAAATTGCACAATCTCAAGAGCGATTCCACACAGGTCTTCGTAAGACAGCGCAAAACATTTTTTTTGAAATCTTTTAAGAAAGCGACTAATCACTCGCGCGGAAGACGATGCAGAACCAATCTGGATCAAGCCAGGATCCTTCTCAATACTCACACTAACAAGCATGATCTCGTTTATTAAGGGCTTAGCACGCCTCTCTTTCTCTCATATGATCAAATTTTGCAAAACCCGAGGAATTCCTTCCTCTTCGTTTTCATCACAATGTTTAAAAAGTTTTGAAAAACTCAGGTCAATATAATGATTTCCAAGCACAGAAAAGACACAGTTTTTAGTCAAATATTGCCATCTGATTCAGAACTTCTGGCACAACAGGCTATTCCACACAGGTCTTCGTAAGACAGCGCAAAACATTTTTTTTGAAATCTTTTAAGAAAGCGACTAATCGCTCGCGCACAAGACGATGTAGAACCAATCTGGATCAAGCCAGGATCCTTCTCAATACTCACACTAACAAGCATGATCTCGTTCATTAAGGGCTTAGCACGCCTCTCTTTCTCTCATATGATCAAATTTTGCAAAACCCGAGGAATTCCTTCCCTTCATTTTCATCACAATGTTTAAAAAGTTTTGAAAAACTCAGGTCAATATAATGATTTCCAAGCACAGAAAAGACACAGTTTTTAGTCAAATATTGCCATCTGATTCAGAACTTCTGGCACAACAGGCTCAAAGTAGAAATAAGCACGAAGTATGAAAACCACTGCTGCTTTATTCAGTTCATCTGGTGTAACTAGCTCCATGGCAGAAACAGACTCAAAAAGAAAGCAAAGAGACAAACACAAAACAAAATAGTGACATCCGAGGTAACATCCCCGGAATCACCCGACTCTAACAAAACAGGACTGACTTGATACAACAAGACAGACCCAACTGACTCAGTATGAAAAGACTGACTATATACAACGGGACAGACTCAATAGGACTGACTCGATACAACAAGACAGACTCAATACCCATGTCAGAAAGTATAGAATAAGCAGCATTCGCAAATGCTCAAAATAGTGCGTGTCATCCATCACATCTGGAGTAAACTGAGCACCGACATCAAGTGGTTCATCCCCTGATCACATAACAACACAGGTCCAGAGTACCCGAGGGATATCAGACCCTTCTGGAGCTATGGTTCCAAGACTACTTAGCAAGAGAGAAGACAGATAGCACCTCAGCCTGATTTCACCAAGACAGATATGAGCAAAGCTGAATGACCGTGCTCTCTATTGAATTCTGTCCAAAATTTTGCCTGCAAACTGATACCCTCAGGTAAAACTGATTCCACCAAATACTGAAGCCCACGGGCCTGATACTCAGACTTGCGAACTGATACATGCATTCCCTGTAGAGACACACTCTAAAAGCACATAGCAAGCAAGTAAGAGCCAAAACACCCCTATGTTGGGGTAGGGTTTCCCTGCCCTATTTTCTCAGGAGCTAGGGTTTCACTACGCACGCAACAGTTTCAAACAACCTAGAATCGGGTAAGCAACCTGTCCTAGTTTGGAATAGTCACTATGGATTCCGAATATGCACTAGATCGAATGGTCAAAAAGGGTGCCCTGATAAAAATCGGGGTTTGTGTTTCCATCGTGGCAGAGCCCGTAACCAATCAGCCTTATGGCACGCTTCTCAAAGCGAACCTCCAGCAAACACGGTGTCCTAGGCGCACCGATGCAAATGTAATGCAAAGAAAGACATAAGTGCAGTCAAAATAAGATATCATGAATTCGAGTCAAGTTCTCTAACTCCCCAGCAGAGTCGCCAGAAACTGTAGACGTCCCCGAACGTCCCGGGAGGGAATCCCGCTTTGTTCATTTGGGGCTCACTACAGTTCGGACTCAAATTGTCACGGCTCTTAATCTGATCTGACAATGTGCAATGTGAGATTGATAAATCACCAAAGAGTCCAAATCCGACAAATCGTTTTGAAAAAAAGATTTTTAGAAAGAAGTGCCAAACATGGACTGCCTTGCTAGATATAGAGTCGCCACCTAAATGTTTTATTTTTGAGAAATTTAGGAAACCCTGACTCGTTGCCTAAGGCCACATGTCTGTCATCACCAAAGTTGCCTCGGCCACTACTAAACATGATATATCGTTTTTGAAAACACATGTGTTCTTATTCCGATTAATTAGCTAGAATTACTATGTGATGCGCGCAGCAAAACAAGTATAGACCAGATCGCCTAATTTGGAACAAAGCATCGCATATCCGTTTATTTGGAAAATGATTTGAAGTTTGCTACTCGTAAGTAGGCTGAAACACGGATTTCAATGAATTATCCCAATTCAAGCAATCCAACCTTCACCCATTGGCATTCAGGCAGTTATATCACCTAAGCGATTAGCCTCATGGAAAGCATGTTGTCATGTTAACACTCACACTCATGCGAGATACTAAAGCATAAACACTTACAGTGTACTCCGAGCCAAAACAAGAAAGTAGTTAGTAATCATGCATGATTCTAGTTCATGTTAAGATGGCTAATGGAACGCATGCAAAATGCAACTAAGATAGGCTCGGCTATCCAAAGAATGGCATATGAGGTGCGACAATACAATACATGTATTCAACTTGGAATTGAAATACAATGCAGTTAGCATGATGCGCCGAGCCCGGTGCATGCAATACAGATGAATGATGCAAACATGCTATCATAAGTATGCTAATTGAAACGTGCCCTAAAACTAACCATTGAAAGCAGGTAAGTAAAAGGGAGAAAGAAGTGGGGGTTAGAAGACATGCACACACTCACGCACATTTATTACAACATTGCCCTCTCTCGGAGTGTCCGAATAAATAATACAAACCAAATAAATAATTAACTACTCTACCTAATTAAATATTACAAAATTCTAATTAATTAACAAATTAATTACAAAAGGAGGTGGCCGCAGCCCTGCCTTGGAATGATGGGACGATGCATGCTCGATTCGCCTCGCTGTAATTAATTAACAAATTAATTAAACTACTAAAGCAGTAAAGCTGCCTCGGGAAGAGGGTGAAATGCTTGCGTGCTCGATTCGCCTCTCTCGGAAATCCGTCGCTATGCCACATGTTGCCTCTGTTTACACTATTCTGCACCTCTGAGAACTGCACAAGTCCCAAGGATGCTTCTGAACCACCTTCTGAGCACTGTGGAAGGTCACCAGCCAAAAGGATAGTCCACCGGCCATTGGAAAATGGTCATCGGCCATAAGTGGAGCTCTTGGCCAACAATACATGGCCGGCCAGCATTGATGATGGCCGACCGGCCATCTCTTCCTGCAGAATCCTCTTTTGCTACAGCAGAGGGCAAACAGAGCATGACAATGCATTTTCAAAGCAATGTATGCACAACCACCCTCTCTATCATGTTTAAGACTCAAGGGAGTGTAATCCTCGATCCTCGAGCCATCAATCACGCATTTTAATGCATGATGGCCAAAGAAGGCAAGTGTGCAACTCGATATGGAATGAAATGCACAAAACACATAAAGGGCCTCAACCACTGTCATGATTTATCAAGAGGCAAGGGATGCACACACAATGCAATTCAACCTAGGGAAGCAAGCAAGCATGCAAATAACTCAAGTATGCAACAAATCTAATGCGACATGAGCATGTTAACATGCAATATGCAATAGGCATACAACCTAAACATGTGGACATGTATAGCATGCAACAACATGCAAAATGAAACAAGCATGCAACAACATGGTGAGATGGACTTACACTAACATGGGTAGCTCTCAAGCATGCCAAAATCAGTGGCTGAGATAATGCAAATGGCCCCGAGCCTAAAGCACAAGATGCAATTCCCCAAGAGCATGGCAAAGATGAAACATGGCATACAATGGCATACATTCCAGCTCTGAAATGGCATACTAAATGACTCCAAAAATGACTCTGAAGCATTCAAACACTCATGTAATGCATTGTTAAAGACTTAAGCATCGAAGCTAGTGAAATGCAATACACTATAGACATGCAAAGTGATGCTCAAATGATGAAACCGACCCCAAACAGTCCCTATGCAGACCAAAATCAGTGGCAAAATGTGTTGGGATGGTGGCTCGGAATGCATTTACATGAAGCTCATGCAATGGCTCATAAATGGGGCATACAAGCACAACTCCAAGGAGCACTTAAAACATGAAAAATATGGAAGTGTAGCACCCCTATAAGCTCTGAAATATCATGCTCAATGGTGCCAACACATACAAATACTTCAAGTTAGGCATGCAAGAGTGCTCAAAACTCAAAGCTAGTCAACGTTATTACACAACAAGTATGCATGGCAAGCATTTTTTGACCATGAGGCCACAAAACAGAGCTGAGGCAGCCCAAATCATGAACAAAATCAGTTTAGAGCAAGGTCAAAATGTGCTAGAATGGAGGGCCAAAACAACATGGAAAGTAAGCTAGTAAGCATGAGTTACGCTACAAGCCTATGAAGCATGTGAGGGACCACCAAACCAGCCAAAAACAGATTCATGGCATGCCAAAATATGACCAAAAACCCACTGAAATAGGCCAACATGAGCTAGAAGGACATGCTCAAACATGAAGCAAACAAGACTAGTTTGCAAAATTTACACTACAAGTGTATAAACCAAGCATGGATTGACCAAGATAGGCAAAAATAGTGGCATATGACAGAAAAATAACCACAAATACCAGCTAAGACATGGCCAACATGAACTTAACAAAGGTACTCACATATGAGGCAAATATGACAAGTATTGAAGACAACAAGGAGAGGGGATGGCCCTCTCCTTCTTAGGACCTTAAAACACCATCCCTACCATTGAAATCCCTCTGGATTTCAGTGGTGAGAGGGCCAATATAAGGTGGTCCCGAAGCTCACAAAAAAGGCACAAAAATGAGGCCAAACAAGGCCTAAGAGGGGGTAAACAACCCCAAACACAAAAGCGAGCCTAAACAAACTTCAAAAGCATGTAAAAACAAAACTTTTATTAGTTATACACTAAGCTCAAAACAGCATGGAAGATAGTCTAAAATCTTGTGCAAAAAAGGGGAATAAAGAGGGAAAAGAGATTACCCTTGAAGCTCAACAAGACCACCAACTTCTTAGACCAAAAACCAGCTCTTTGAGACCTCTCAAGTCCCTCCAAGAACCCTAGGTCGAGTGTGAAGGTGTATGGCTATGAGGTGTGGTGCTAAAGGCCAAGAACAAACACTTTCTAAGCCTAAGTTATAGAGAAAAAGAGAGATATATGCTTCTTGCCTTAAACAAATTTTTGGAACCTCTCTAAAGGAGAGGGAGGCCCTCTCTTATAGAGAAACAAGAGGTTTCAAGCTTCTTGGAGAAGCTAAAGAGGTTCAAGCTTCTTGGAGAAGCTAAAAAGGTTCAAACGGTTCAAGCTTCCTCAAGAAGCTAAAACAAAGGTTCAAAAGGTTCAAGATTCCTCAAGAACCTTAAAACAAGGGTTCGAAAGGTTCAAGCTTCCTTAAGAAGCTAAAACAAAGGGTGCAAATCCTCCATACACTTGTTTGGAGGGCAGGGTCTGTGCCACCTGGCACTAAATATCTGCATAAAGCAGATGAACAGGGTTCGGCCAGCAGAAAAGGCCGATTGACCAACACGAAGGGCCGGCCGACTAAATACATTGCCGACCGGCCATCACTTTTGGCCGGTAGAAATAAAACAGGGCCGGTGGCCTCAGGCCATGGCCGGTGATGTGTGGGGATAGGCAACAAGCCATTTTCCCGCCCTCAGGTGCAAAGACCACAAGTCCTTGGTCCAACCAAGCACAAAACAAATAAGTCAAGAGATCTTGAGGCAAGGCGCGCTACCGAGACCTCCGAGAACTCAAGACGAACACGAACATGGATGATCATCGAGTGTTCAAACGATGACGTCCAAGTCTTGAGGACGGTCAAAAATGGGGTGTCTACACCACCGTAGATGATGAACTGGATGGCCAGACGTTGTATTCCCTGTTTGTCTTAGGCATTTACCCCTGGTGGATATGTATCATTTTCTAGAAAAATTCCAAATATCGTAATACCAGGGGTTTTTGTCTTGCACTTCATCTGTCGCGACGATGGTTTCGTAAGCCGGTGTGTATTTCTGTTCGATGATAACCAGGCGCATCTTAACTCCAAGTGGGACGTCTATCATAAAAGATAGAGTTGGTAATGCATTAGAGAACCGATTATTCTCTCTTAGCAGGTGCGTAAATGTTAGTTTTTCTAACCTCGGAATAAGAATATCCAGGGTCTGATGATAAACCTTCATTTTCTCTTCTTTGACTTTCCAATCTCTGTTTGCTTGACTTTCCTCGAGTCACCAATGACATCCAACCTTGTTGCCCCTAGTTCTAGGGCAGCTTCTAAACCAGCAATACATGCTTCGTGTTCTGCTTCGTTGTTGGACACTTTGAACCAAAGTTTGAAGGCTAAGGGTATATGGGAATCATCGAGTGCTATCAGCAATAACTGTATTGATTGGACTCTTCATCAAAGTTCATTGTCCACGTTTCCTCTTCTACTTGCAGAATGTCTTCACCTGGGAACAAGTATTCTACAGCCTCATCCCCTTCTACCAGATGATCTGCCAAGAATTCCGCTACAGTTCTCCCTTTAACTGATTTGCGTGTAACATATTTAAGGTCAAATTTAGAGAGAAGAAGCAACTAACGAGTTAGCCTACTCGTAAGTTTCGATTTCTCAAAGAGATATTCGATGGGATCTAATCTCGAAACTAGGATTACAGATTAAGCTGACAAGTAGTGACTCAACTTCCTGGTAGCCCTTACCAAGGCTAAACAAGCTTTCTCGAGAGGAGTGTAGTTGGTCTCATAATCCAACATCTTCTTGCTCAAGTAGTATATGGCCTTCTCCACCCAATCTTTAGATTCCTGAGCGAGCATGCACTCCATAGTTGAATCTATCACTGACAAGTACAGAATCAAAGGCTTTTCCGGCTCCGGTGGCGACAACACAGGTGAATTCTGGAGGTAATGCTTGACCTTTTCAAGAGTAAACTAACATCGATCATCCCATCAGAATTTCTTCTCTTTCTTCAGGAGACCAAATAGTCGTTCACAAGTCAAAGTTAGTTTTCAAATAAACTGCCTTATTAATTGCACTTTACCCAAAAAGCCACGCACCTCCTTTTCAGTCCTTGGTGGTGGCATTTCTAAGATGGCATTGATTTTGGAAGGATCTACTTCAATGCCCTTCTGTGTGATTAGAAATCTCAGTATTTTCCCTGCTGTCACCCTAAAAGTGCACTTTTGCGGGTTTAACCTCAATCCTTATTCTCTAATATGTTGGAAGAACTGTTCTAGTGCGGTGTAGTGGCCTTCTTGTTCTTTGGACTTGATGATCATATCGTCGACGTACACCTCAACCTCTTTGTGGATCATGTCGTTTAGAATGGTGGTCCCAACTCTTTGATAGGTAGCCCTGGCATTTTTCAATCCAAACGGCATAACCCGGTAGCAGTAGGTACCCCACAGAGTGGTGAATGTAGTCTTCTCTCTATCCTCGGGTGCCATCAGAATTTGGTTATACCCAGAAAATCCATCCATAAATGATAGCAATGCATGGCCCGCAGTGAAGTCTACCAACTCATCAATTTGCGGCAGTGGGAAATCGTACTTCGAACTAGTTCTGTTCAGGTCTTGAAAGTTGACACAAACCCTAATTTTGCTATCCTTCTTCGGAACTGGGACGATATTGGCCAACCAGGTCAGATACTCGGACACTAACAAGAATCCTGCATTAATTTTCTTAGTGACCTCTTCCTTCATTTTCAATGCCCAGTACGAGCAAATTCTGGCAGCTTTTGTTTGACGAGTCAGGCCTCAGGGTCAAGAGGGATCCAGTATTGTACAATCTCAGGATCGATTCCAAGCATGTCTTCGTAGGACCATGTGAAAATATCTTTGAAATCTTTTAATAAAGCGATTAAACATTCACGTTCCTCCGAAGACAACATGGGCTTGATCTGGACCAAGCATGGATCCTTCTCAGTACCCACAGTAATGGCAATGATTTCATCAATACAGGGTTTAGCAAACCTCTCGTCCTCTCGATTAATCAAGTTTTTCAAAGCCAAAGGAATTTTTTCCTCTTCGTTTTCATTAAAATTCTAAAAATCTTGGTTAATGCAATAAACCACTGGCATAGAGAGGTGCATAGAATCTGTTGAGTTCTCATTAACAAAAGCTGAATGAAGACCTAGACAGGACTTTGGTATCCGGGTTACCACCCCCAGAAATACCAGACTCAAACTCAGAAGAACTTGAATCTGATCTCGACTCCATAGACTCAGTGGAATCAGATTCTGGCTCATCACCTGATTCAAAACTGGAAAGATAGTCTTTCTCCAGCTGCCAAGTAAGACGTGGTGTCCTCGATGCATCCAAAATTTTAGTGGTTGGGTTGACCCCCAGTTCTTCCCCAATCATCGAGGCAGTAAAGTTATCCCCCAAGTTCTCTGTGTCGAATGCGGGATTATCGAGAGACTGGCTAGTGCTACCCTTACTCCAGGCTCGCTGTCGTCTTAGTCATCTTCCGTGCTCTGGCTAGCTTTGATGCTTGGTTCAACCCTTTCTTCATTACTGTCCTGTAGTTAATGGTCAAAAAAGATCTTGAACCCGAGGACATGCTCGTTCGAGGAATTTACCCAAGGCTCAAGAAAGTCACAAAAAGGGAAATCCTCTCACTCTCGAACAAAACGGCCTATCAGCGTCCCTCGGATTGGCCTGTGGACGAGCTCATAGTGCTTTCCATCTTTCTTTGCCTTGGCTCTGCCCCTTATCTCTTCCCCCTTTCTTAATCAGTCCTCTTTGGTAGGCACATAACCTAGTCCAAAGGAATGCGGGTTGTGTGGTACCTCTGCCAGTGTTGTAACACCTTTCCGACCGCTCTTTCCAAGCCCCATTCCCGGAACATGCCATAGTTTGTTCATGAAGTATATTGACTGGGCACTAACGTAAATGCCTTCTTTCGTGGCCAGAATTGTTTGTACTACCCAGGCTTCAACCAGAGTGAATCCCGAGAGGAACACATCTTCGTCACCATGATTGATCTCTAGCTCTGGCATTGTCACCTCCGGAGGTGAATGGATGGATGAGTTCCCAAAAACAATTGCTACTCCTCCTCCTCTATGAGGATATTTCAACATTCGATGAAGGGTGGAGGACACAACCTTCTTGTGATGTAACCAAGGCCTCCCTAACAACAGGTTAAAGGTAGTTGGTATATCTAGGACATGAAACTCGATCTCTTGCTCTAACGGGCCAACCTGGACTCGTACTTTCACCGTACCCATGACCTCTTGGCTTGTGTTATCATATGCCCGTATCACCTGGGCTGTGGGAACAAAGTCAGCCAGTTTAAAGCCAATTGCGTAGGCAGTACGGGACAAACAGACATTAATAGCAGAATCGGTATCTACCAACACCTATTTCTTCCTGCATTCCATAGAAATGTATAACGGTTTGTTATGAGCCAATCCTTCCAGTGGCTACTCTTTGTTAGAGAAAGTGAGCATCGGCTTGGCACCACTTGGAAAGCCTAAGCCCACAAGTTGCTTAGGCGTAGTATCAATGGACAATTTAGCCTTGTCCATTGCCGACAATATTGTCTGTCGGTGTACTCGTGGGACCATGAGGAGCCCCTAGATAAAAATATCAACTTGGATTTTCTTGAGCTACTTCAAAACTAGCTCTTCTTCTAGTTGCTTCTCCTTCTGTTTCTTGACCTCCTTGTCCTTTCCTAATGGCTCTGCTTGATCTAGGTGTGGCGGCTTAAAGTACTGTCCACTTTGGGTAGGATGATCTATCTCCTCAGCATACCATGTATCATTTGGGGCATAATCGCCTCAGTCTTTGTCAGTATGGGCTAGATACAGATCATTGTTATCCCACCGGTCACCCTCAGCAGCCGACAAATAGTTGTCTGGCTCCACTTGGATCATTTTCACAGCATAAGTGTCCCTCACAAGGTGCCATGCAATTACGATTTTCTGACTGTCTTCATTTATTTCTCTTTCAAACTACCTCAGTGCAGTTTCCTATTCAGTGTCTACAGTGTTTACAACACCCACTTCTTGGGCTAGGTTTTCTGTACATGTGCCCTCCAGCAATTTTCCTTTCTCATCAGCCTTTTCAATTACTGCAGCTACCTCTACTTCCTTTCCCTCTGGATTCATCCTAGTTTTTTCTTCCTTGTCCGGGTCATCATTCAGCCATCTGGTATTATTCGTTAATCCATTCAAGTCAAACCACCCCGAGTTGTACATCTCCTTGACCGTGCTCATCGAATAAACGTAAGTTGTCTAGATCTTCTTCAGGATCTCCATGGTTGTCCAATCCTTGGCTTGGGCTAGCCTCCCTAACCACATTAATGCCTACCGAGATTAGTGGCACCAATTCAGGCTTAGTTTGACTAGTTGGAACAATATAGAAACTCAGGTCATACACCCTCTCAGATAAGTCCCCAGGATACTCCGACAACAGATTAGTATCTTCCTCCAAGGTCGACCTTTCTCCTATTGCAAATATCATTACCGCAGGCATGGGTTATGGTTTGAACGTGCCTATCGTGCACAGATTTGTGCCTTCAGGAATGAACAATGTCGGTTTTGTTAGGTGGGAGGGGGTAATGTATACGCTGGGGTCATAAATGGCGGCCAGTATATGGATAGGTTTTGGTTTTGAGGTGGGGGGACTTGATTTTGGGTTGGAAACGGTTTGGTAGTCATATTTGGTTTCTGGGGTGGGGCGATGACCTTGTTGTCAATGAGATCCTAAATCTCGTGACGCAAATAGAAGCACTGGTCGGTGTCATGACCGTGCTATTGGTGAAAAGCACAGTATTTTGTAGGGTTTTGTTTAGGCGGAAGGGGGTCGGGAAGTGGACAAGATTCTAAGGGTTTTAGATGCCCTTTCTTGACTAGCACTTGCATGGCTTTGGATAGGGTCTTGTATAGTTGGTTAAAAGTCCTACCTTGAGCTCGGGTAGGGTTGGATGCTGTTTGTGGGCCTATATTAGCGAAGAGATCGGCTATTTTTGTTGTGGTGACAACACTTATGTCTGATCGCCTCGCAACTGTGCTATCACTGGCAATATTGGAACTACGAACAAATGGCCTCTTACCCGGCTCCTTATCCTCAGCAATATGTCCCTGTTTCATGGCATCCTCCATTTGAACCCCCATTTCATGAAGCTCTATGAATGTGAATAGACATAGAACAATCATCTTCTGTAACAATTTGCCATGCAGATTCTAGACAACCATTTTTTACTGATCTTTTTCTGAAGGTCGAGTGGTCATCATCAAGGCTTTGACCCTCCATCTTTTCACAAACTTAGAGAAACCTTCTTTTGCCTCTTGATGCATTACCTCGAGATCGCGGGTTGTGACCTCGATTTGAGTGTTATAAGAGTTCTATGCCATGAACGACTCAACTAATTCATCCAAGTTCTACTTTACTGAGTCTTCCAACTTGGCATACCAGATGGCCGCTATACCCAATATAGTCTAACCAAAAAGGGATAGCTTTTATAACCTAGTCAAACCCATCGGTCGCAAGATATCTAAAAACAGCCGTAAGTAAACCATCGGGTCGCCAGAACTGTCAAAACAATCAATGTGTGGCATCTTGAACCGTTTTGGAAATGTAACCACAGACTCGGCGGATTCAATATACCCATCCTTTATGTTTGGAATGGAATTAACCCCTTGTGTTTTTTTGAACAATTTCTCTAGTTTGACCTTAAGTGTAGTTGGATCAACCTTGAACTCGAATGAAGCCTTGGTCTGATAAATCAAGGCTTTGGAAGCTTATGCTGGGATTGGTTCTGTTTGAATCGGGACAATTGGATTGCCCTGGGTTGTGGATCGTAAGCATTGGCAATATTAACAATGCCACTGGGCACAAGAATAGCCGTGGTGGGAGCATGGGATGCAGAGGTCGCAGCCGACTGTGGTTGCTATCATTGTCACCTAGTTATCACCTTCGCCTAACAGGCGGCAACTTCGGCCTGGCGAGCCGCATCATGTTGTAGTGTTTCCACTATTTGCTATAGCTGAAGTATTAATTCCTCCATATTGGCTAGGGGATACTGTGCCATCGGAATAGGTGATTGTTCTCTTGCTGGGCTAGAAGTAGATGACTGTTCCGGAATCGGATTGAACACAGGTCAGCTAAGGGGTGACTGCTGTAAGAATTGGACTGGTGAACTCTGTTTGATTCTCCCCCATCTTGTAACCAGTGAGAGTGAGGTAAACACGGGTTATCCCTGAGCAAGATCCCCGGCCTTGCACAGTCTTTCGACTCGGGTCCAAAGTACTTAGGGGATATCTGAACTTTCTGAAGCTATAGTTTAAAATACCTAGCATAAAGAAATAAAGCAAAAGAGTAGTAATCAGAAACCGCACAGTACCTCAGCTAAGATGTTATCAACATAGACACAATCAAACCTGTAAGACTGTACTCCACACTGAGTCTTGCCCCAAAATAGATACCAACTTGCCACTAATATGAACATTCTTGTACAGTCTCACTGTAAAGCACATACCAGTTAAGGAAGAACCAAAAACACCCTTATGATGGGGAGGATTACCCTATCCTAGTTTCGTCATGAACTAGGGTTTCACTACTTCAATCAAGCGGTTTTATGCAATCCTGCATACAGATAAGCATCCTGTCCTAATTTCGAACAATCATTATGGCTTTACGATATGCAGCTAGGCCAAATGGTCAAAAAGGGTACTTCAGGAAGACTACCTAATATACCTCTCACACCTAACACCGAGAAGTGAAAGGAGGATCAAGCGGTACAGTGGTAGTCCAGATCCATGGGTTGTGTTTCCAACATGGAAGAGCCCATGACCGGTCAGCCTTTTGGCAAGCTTTTGGGCAAGCCTCCAGCAAATCGTCTCAGAATAACAGATGGCAAATACAGTGACTTAAGCGCACCAATGCAAATGCAATGCAAAGAACATATAAGTGTAGATAAAATTTGACATCATGAAGTTTGAGTCAAGTTCTGTAAATTCCACAGCAGAGTCGCCAGAAACTGTAGCTTGATTTTTCGTGCTCCTTTCGGATACGACTAGCCCTATAGTTTGGACTCTCGTGGTTCTGAATCTGATCCCACAAATGCAATGTGAAATAGATAAACACAAATGAGTCCAAATACGACAATTCTTTTGGAAAATCGATTTTGAATAAAAAATATGCCAAAAATGGATTGCTTTTCCAGATTACAGAGTTGCCACCTAAATATTTTTGAAAAATCTAGGAAACCCGAGACTTATGCCAAAGGCCACTTATCCGTCATCACCAAAGTGTCTCGGGTCGGGAACTTAGGTACGAGAGGGGAATTTCATGAATTGAGCACCCCACTTGCCTAATCAAAAATCAGCCTCTACTAATTATGATGTGATTCTTATTTACCTTATATTCTCTTGTTCTGATATTAGGCTAATTTTACTATGTGATGCACATACAAGTATAGACTAATTTGCAAAAGTTGAAACATTTTGATTTCATGTATGTTTTGAAAGAGGTTTGAATATGTACCACCTTGTGCCACTTTGAAAAAGTGATCTCATATGTACATTACTCAAATTATTCCAATTTAAGCAATTAGCCTTCATCCACAGACATTTAAGCAGTTATATCATTTAAGCACTTAGCCGCATGGTATATATGTTAGATATGGCCATAATCACACACATGCGATTTGCTAAAGCAATAAATGCTCACCTAGTACTCCAAGGCAAGCCGAAAGAAACAAAAGACTTAGAAAAAATGCATGATCCTATAGATGCAAAATGACTAATGCAACGCATGCAAAGATGCAACTAATAGGCCCGGCTACTAACATGGCATGTGACTTAATTTGATAGCATGCGGTTTTAAGCACGTTTTCAAGGAAGCAATTAAGAACAATGCTATTAGAATGATGAACCGAACCTTATGCATGCAAGACAAATGGATGTAAATAATGGAAAATGCTAATTAAAACATGAAGCTTTACACTATCCATCATAAGCGGGTAAATAAAAGGGACAAAGACGGGGGGTTGGAAGACATACATATTATTATAATTTGCCCTTGCACAGGAGGGTCCAAATAAATGCCCTAGCTAATTACTACGAATTAACTAATTATTACAAACCAAATGAAATAATTGACTACACTAGCTAATTAGTACAAATTGGCCCTCACACAAGAGGGTCCGAATAAATGAATTTGCTGAGCTACTTAACTAACTACTATAACACTGAATTTAACTAACTATTCTAGCTAATTAAATAATTACAACACAAAATTAACTAGCTACTTTAACTAAGTAATTACAACACAAAGATAATAATACAAAGGACTAACTAAGTAGTTATACTATAGAATTAATTAAGCTAAGTAATTAAGTACTCTAACTAATCAACCCCAATAAGTAAGGAATGCTCATGCATGAAGGCAGTTTCTACCCAAAAATGTCTCTGTTTTGCTGCCAAAAGGGTTCTGTTTTGTGGTCAGATAATTGCATTGTTTTCAACTCATCTTCTGTTCTATTCTGCAGGAAAAATGGTACTGCCTTCCTAAAAAGGTGGCCGGCGGACCGGCCAGAAGTAGTGGACAGTATAAGTGGCTAGTCGGCCACTAATTTTGGGTTTCTACCTTGCTGCAACAGATAACAAACAGAGCACAAACAAAGCATTTTTAGGGGATGTCTGTCCACCCTGCCTCTCCTTATCATTAAACAGCTCAAAGGAGAGGTAGGCTTGATTCGCAAGCCATCAATGGAAGCAATTTCATTGCGTGATGACTTGTAAACCAAGGGATTCAATTTCAATAAATGCAGCTACAGATAAACAAGAACCTCTCCCCTATCATGGAATTCGATCAAGGGAAGTGGTTGACCTTGAATCTCGAATCATTTTCATCACTAGTTAGTATGAAATGCCTCAAGACTCAACGGGGTTCAATTAACGTTCAATTGAACCAAAGTTCATTTTATTCTCTTGCTTCATTTTAACCCCAATTTTATTACTCCATTTCATTACCTTTTCATTCATTAATCAATTGAGTCCAAAATGAGCATTAAGTCCACTAAAAGCGAGAAGTGTCAAACCAAGGGTTGGTTTAGGCAAGAGAGAGAGGTCATGCCATTGATAATGAACCTCTGAAGAGATTAAACCATTAAGGACAATAATCTCTATCCCAAGCTTAAACAAATAATCGGTTTGAAATGACTCTTAAAGAAAAGAAGAAGCCAAGAAGTGAGAGAGGTGCAAAGATGATTAGAGATGAACACAAGTATAGAATGCTTGAAATAAATGCTATCAACTCAAATAGGTTGGTGTCTAATGTCTAAAACACCAAACCTACGAGGACTGTTACACTACAAACATGCAATACAAAAGCATAGATGATATGAACAATTGACAACAGTCCTAAAATAGGCTAAAACATCACTGAAATTAAGGTAAAAATATCTATAAAAGTAAGCTAAAATAATGGAGCAATTAAGCTAGTAAACAAGCCAAAGGAGGGGAGGTTAACCCCTCCATTTTTGGGACTTCAAAACCACATTTTAACCTCTAAAAAACCTCTGAAATCAGTGGTAAAAAGCTCCAGAAAAATGATGAAAAGGTGGGAAACGCAAGGGTAAAAAACTAGAAGAAAAGGTGCAAAGAAGGGTGGTCCACCCCTCTTCCTTTAACAGCTTTAAACCACAGGTTTCAACCCACAAATATAGGTGAAAAACAGCCCAAAAACTGTAAGAAAAGATAGAAAAGAAATGGTACAAAAGAGCTAGAATATATGCCTCTTGAGAAGGAGTGATCCTTTGAATGACAAACCACCTATTTCGCACCCTCAAGAGCTAAAATGCAAGCTCAAACCCCTTAGCAAAGAAACTTCAAGATTTGGTTTAGACTGTCTAAACAAAGGGTATAGAAGTTGCAAGGGAGAGAGAGAAATGTAGAGAGAGAAATATTTTCCAAAACTTTTTCTCCACAAATTTTTCTAACCCTAAATTATGAGAGGCAGTCATCTATATATTAAAATCTATGAGACTATCTCGAAAATATCCGTATAGACACAGTTGGTGCAGTGCATGCATCTGTGGAGACAACTGGCACCATTGTCAAAAAGATCTGGGTTTTGACACAAGTGGCCGGTCGGCCACTAATAGGGGGCGGTCGTACACTAAAAGTGGCCAGCCGATCACTAGTGGATCTGTAGGTCCCTGGATGGTTAAGCTTGAAAAACTACTGTTTTGGTCCAAAAACGAGGCAAAAGATTTGTAGGTTTTTGAGGCTCAAAACTAAGGTTTCCTGTTGAGGAAATCGAACATTTGGACCACTTGTGTAAATTCATCATTGGGTGATCAATCGGTGGCACCCAAGTCTTAAGGGCAGTAAAAAATGGGGTGTCTACATCCATCATCACACAAATGGCCAGTGGGCACCTCACATTTTCCACTTTTATTGTCCTCACATGATCGGGTACATGGACATCTCAAACATTTTCACATTTGTCGTCCTTACACGACCGGGCAAGTGGGCACCTCAATTTCCCCGTGCGGGTAAAACCATATCACACAACAACAAGAATCCAAAAACTCAAATTTCATCTCAACACAAGGAATCTCAATATATTTCCAATTAACCTATCAATTCCTCTTCTATTAGCCACCAAGACCTATGAACAACAATTAGGGTTTCTCAAGAAATTTAGGGCTTTTCTTTCCAACCTTTAGTTTTCCAAGATTATTAATGTATACATTATTTTTCATTAAGCAATAATCAAATCTTTGGACAAAACTCACTATCACCATTAATGTCTATATATTTATATGTATGTATCGCCCATTCCAAATCACACATCCATATCATAAGATTAATACATATTCAAACCAAACCATAGATATTCAAAGGTAAAAATATTCCTACCTCAAGGTTGTGAGAGAAGAGATGAAGACCCAAGAAATAAGCTTTCAAAATAACACGATTTCGGCGAGATTAACAACTTTTATAGGGAAACATGGATGGGTCCTTACTTTAAATGGCTGAAATCTAGTGTTTTAACACTAGGATTCTCAAAAAAGAGTGATAGAGAGAAAGAAGGTGTTAGAGAGAGAAATGTGTCAAAAAGTGAGCCTAAAAAAAGTTTAGATCGAGTTTTAAAACTGTTGTCCGAAACAGATCTCTCGAGCGAACTTTCCATTGCTTGAGCGATACACATAATATAAACAGACTACTTGAGCCAACTAAACATCGCTTGAGCAGTAAATATAAGGTCTCGGAAGTTTTACAGAGTTACAATGAAAATATTGGAAGCTTTATTTCTATGCTCGAGTGACCATTTTACGTCTCGAGTTGTCTCGCCTACAAACTGGCAAAATACTAGGAGCTTTTCTACTTCACCGCTTAAGCTACTGATTTACTGCTCGAGTAGTAGCCCAAAACAAGTTGTTACATTCTACCCCCTTAAAGAATTTTGTGCCCGAAATCTCGTGATTTCAGTCAGTAACAACTCCGACAATCCCACAGAAGACTAACATCATATTAACCACAGTCCCAATAGTCACAACATCATTAAGTGAGAACGAAATCAAATCACAATTCAAATAATGGTAAGAAAGTTTGAGTTTTTAAGAAAATAACATTTTTCATTACATTCTCTCCTCAAGTCAAAGTACATAATGCTACGAAAAACAACAAATTAACAAGATTACAAATTATTAAACAAATCTAGATACTTCTCATGAACCTTGACTTTTTGCTGCCAAGTAACCTCTTTCACCCCACGGTGGTGCCACATTATTTTCACTAAAGGAATGACTTTACCTCTCAAAACTTGCTCTCGAGAGTCCAATATCTTCACTGCTCTCACCTTATAGGTGACATTCTCATCTTTGCGCAATCTAAAATATGGAAAGGATCAGGTTCATGCTTACAAAACATAGAAATGTGAAATACATCGTGTACTCTGAATAATTGTGGTGGTAAAGGAAGACGATAGGCTACTTCTCCCACCCTCTCTATAATGTCAAAGGGACCAGTGAACCTATGTGACAATTTTCCACTGCGCTCAAATCTCATCAAACCCTTCCTAGGTGATATTTTCAAAAATACATAATCACCTACTTCGAAAGATAAAGGTCTTCTCCTCTGGTTAGCATAACTCTTCTGTTGGCTCTAAGCCATGATCAACCTCTTCTGAATAAGAGCCACTTTTTGGTGATCTAATGAACTAACTCGGGTCAAAGCATGGATGAGCCTCTCACCTTCGTCCAACACACTGGTGATCTACACAGACGTCTGTACAAAGCTTCCAAAGGCTCCATCCTGATACTAGCTTGATAACTATTATTATAGGAAAACTCCGTTAGAGGCTAATGCCTCTCCCATTTTCCACAATTGTGTAATAAAATGAGGGTCTCTATTTGAGATAATGCTTGTTGGAACCCCGTGCAGCTGAGAAATCTCTCGAACATGAAGCTCAGCTAAGAAATCAACCGAATCCCCTATACACGTAGCAAGAAAATGGGTTGACTCAGTTAATCAGTCCACAATGACCTAAACCGCACCATTACCCCTTTATGTTCTAGGAAGGCCGGAAACAAAGTCCATAGTGACGTGATCCCACTTCCACTTGACTATAGGTAAGGGTTGCAACAGCCCAGATGGCTTTTGGTGTTCAACTTTGACTTGTTAACAAGTTAGACACTTAGACACAAACAATGCTACATCTCATTTCATATCCCTCCGTCAAAATTGACAACTAAGATCACGGTACATTTTTGTGCATTCCAGATGCACCGCAAGGCATGAATAACGGAATTCTTGAAGAACTTAATCCCTATAGGATTTTCATACAAAAAGATGTTCTAAAAACTTAACACTCGAATCAAAATGGACCTTCAACCCCTTCTCTTCCTTCCCTTGGGAGATTTTCCCTCAGACTACGTCCACTTTTGGATCACCCCACTGAGCTTCAATAACCCTTGTGACAAGTGTTGGCTATGCAAAGACTGTAAACAAGGTGGCATGCTTGGGAAACTCGCCAAAATGCAATTCAAATTCACCCAAATCACCTAATATTTCTCCCTCTCTCATAGCAAGACTTGCAATGGTACTCACAAATTTTCTATTCAAGGCATCAGCCATCACATTGGCCTTTCCCGGATGGTAATGCAACTCAAAGTCACAATCTTCCATTAATTCCATCCATCTCCTCTAACGTAGGTTCAAATTTTTTTGGGTGAATAAATACTTAAGGTTTTTATGGTCTGAGAACACATCAAACTTCTCCCCGTACAGACAGTGCCTCCAAAGTTTTAGAGTAAAAATGACTGTTGCTAATTCTAGGTCATAAGTTGGGTAGTTTCTCTTGTGAGTTTTCAACTGACGCGAGCCATGTGCTACAGCTTTTCCCTCTTGCATTCAAACACACCCCAAACCTTTCTAGAGGTTGTAGACAACCCATTTTTTACCGTCCTTAAGACTTGGGCGCTACTGATGGTTTACTTGGTGATGAAAGATGTGCAGGGCAAAGGTTCGATTTCTTCGGCAATGAGAGAAACAAATCCCAACCTCACACCCCCTTTTGGACTAAA
Organism: Camellia sinensis; assembly: GCF_004153795.1. Taxonomy (NCBI): domain Eukaryota; kingdom Viridiplantae; phylum Streptophyta; class Magnoliopsida; order Ericales; family Theaceae; genus Camellia; species Camellia sinensis. The sequence continues at coordinate 1,180,532 of NW_021024578.1, forward strand.
ACTATTTTGACTAAATGATTTTGAGACCTTAAAACCCTCTCTTTCAAAATAGCTTTTGAAAAAGTTCAAACGATGTTCCGACGCTCGCATTTTGTTAAATGTTGCGCTTTTCAATAAACCGAGCAAGGACAAAGTGGAAATGAATGAAGGAGAGATGAAATATTTTGAAAAATATTTCAAAACACCTTGTTTAGGGGTTTTGATTTGAATAAAAGAGGAGAGGAGAGAAGAAAAAAAGTTGGAGAAGAAGTTTGGCATGAATCCGGGTAGGATCAAAATTGAGCAGTCTTTACTCAAACAGGCATAACTTTTTGCACACTTGGAATTTTGATGTGAGGATGCCACCATTGGAAACAATACTTCCAGGGCTTCAATTTAGGCTCAATAACGACCTGCAAATGTGCTCATATGAAGGAGTTATGTCCGGTTGATGTCGGGCCTAAACAGTAGATTTTTTTGTCCAATCAAAGGTGGAAGTTTCTGACCATGAATGGGATTTTTTGGCCATGTGCCAGCCATGAATGGCCAATGCCGGCCCCCTGCCATCCAGGAGTGTCCTATTCCAGCCAACAATGATGTAGTGCCAGCCAATAATGATCATGTGCCGGCCATTGATGCTAGAAAGTAGATTTTTGCAGATATTTGTTGTCCAGCTGGTACAGCTGTCTCTCTTGAGATATTTTCGACCTAAGGCTCTTATATTGCTATATATTGAAGCCATATATTTCATTTTTGAAAGGTTAGAACATTTTAGGAAGAGTTTGGGAGCTTCTCTCTCTAAAACTTCTCTCTCTACAATTCCCTCTCTATAAAGCTTTTGTGCTAGAAGCTTGCATACATCCATCTTCAACCTATCAACCCTTAGCAAGAGTGGTTCATCTTTGGGCTGAGGTTGCTTGAAGCTCTATTGGAGCCTCCTTGGAGCTCTTGAAGGTCATTTTGCTTGGTTTTGTTGCCTAAAAGTGTGTTGTGCTTCAAGAGGTATAACTATCACCCTCTAAGCTTGTCTTGCACACTTGTTTTGCCACCTTTGCAAACTATTTTTGGCTTGGCTTTGAATAGAAAAAAACTCTATTTTTCAGTCCTAAAAATGGTGGTTTAACCCCCATTTGAATTTGGGAGTGGTCCACTGTAGACACCCCATTTTTGACCGTCCCCAAGACTTGGACGTCACCGTTTGAACACTCGGTGATCATCCATGTTTGTGTTCGTTTGGAATTCCCGGAGGTCTCGGCTCGCGCGCCTTGCCTCAGGATCTCCAAAATTGATCGTTTGGTGTCTGGTTTCACACCAAACACTTATGTTTTGCCTTTGAGGGGCAGGGAATGCCTTGTGAGGCATCCCCACACACAACCGGCAGTGGCTAGAGGCCACCGGCTGATTTTTTGCTGCCATCGGCACTATTTGTTGCCGGTCGGCATATTTTGTTGCCGGTCGGCACTCTTTTTTGTCGAAATGACATTTTTGGGCAGCCGACCACTTGTTAAGCTTTTGTGCCATCTTTCAAAGCTTTCTAAAACAAATTTTTTTGGCATTTTAACCACTGAATTCCAGAGAATTTTCAGTGGTAAAAACCTGTTTTGAGGTCCAAAATAGGAGGGGTTGGCCTCCCCTCCTCGTGTCTTGTTTGCATGAGTAGATAGCCTAACATGTGAGCATGTTTTTCTAGCTTATCTTAGTTTATTTCCAGCATATTTTTGCCTCTGATTTGGCATGTTTTAGGATTGTTTTGGGCTGGTTTGGTCCTTTGAGTCTTGCTTTGTATGCTTATAGTGCAATTGTGCTTAAGGGTCTAGTTTGTGCTATGTGTTAGCCTTTCATTCTAGCCTTTTTTAGCTTACTTCAAGCATGTTTTAGAACTTTTAAACTGTTTTAGGGCTGTTTTAAAGTGTTTGTGCCTTTGGGGCCTTATATTGTATAGCTATAGTGTAATGGCCTTCACTAGCTCATTGTTTTAAGGCTTTAAGCATGCTTTGCTTGAGATGATTGCATGCCATAGCATCATTTAAAATATGATTTCAAAGCATATATCTTTGTCACACTCTCACATATTCCACTCTTTCATTGCTTTTGAGAGTTGTGTCTTATGCCTTGTCTATGAGCCAATACATGAGCATGTTTTTCTTGCTTTTCATGCTACCATCTCAGCTCATTTTAGCATTTTTTTGGCATGTTTAAGCTCTGTCCAGAGCTGGTTTGGTCATTTGTGCTTGATATTGCACGGTTCTAGTGTAAAGCTCTTCACTAGTTTTAATGCTTAAATCTCCTAAAATGTGGTACATGAGTTGTTTGCATGTTAGGGTCTTGTGTTTCATGCCATTTCAGCGCTGAAATTCTGCAACCTCCCTCATTTCCTCACTTTTGATTTGTTTTGAGGGATGGTTAGTCTTAAAGTTGTACTTAAGCTCTGGGATTGAGGCTTGTGCTTAAATGGCTTTAACCCTCTTTTAAGGGTTCCCCATAGTCAAAGACATGGTCTCTCTCATGTCTTAAGTCATCGTTTGATTGACCTCTCTCTCATTAGAGGACTTTCACATTTGGACAAATCAATTAAGGGATGGTTTGATAACTTAAAATGTGCAAACAAGAATTGAGCTAAGTAAAACATGCCAAGATAAACATGTGTTGTGTTGCATTGCATTGTGTTCAATCGGACGTTATATTGAACACAAGGTGGATTGGTCCATTTCATACTCAAAGTGACGAAAATGAGCCAATCCCCTTTGTCTCTATTGCCTTTGATTATCCATGATGAGGTGATGGTCCTAGAGTCTTGTTTGTTGTGCATTTATTGAATGTGTGCAAGTTATATCTTTGGCCATCATGCATTGTGAATGCTTGATTGATGGTTTTGGATCCAATGGTGCCTCTCCCTTGATGTTTTGAGATGATAAGGAGTGGCACAGTACATACATACCCCTGGGAGACCCTCCATTTTCCTCTGTTTTGTGCTCTGTTGCAGTTTGGTGTTGGAGCACACTAGTGGTCGACAGTGCCACACCATTCGCCGGCACTGCTTCATCGTTGGTCGGCAGTTCACATCCTTGACTGGTAAATGGCCGACAACAGCTTTTCATGGCCGGCAGGCCACTGGTGCACTCCCTAGCAGTGATTTGGTAAGGTTCCGCAGAGAGTTCTTGGAGACACCCTGCAAACAATGCCTCTAAAAAGCAAACCGGAAGGCATTTCAGGGCGGCAACCGAGAGCATGCATTCTTCATTACTCAAGGCAGAGATCAGGCAGCCTAGCTTGCATGTTTTACCTGCTTAGTTAGTTTTGTAATTTGTAATTAATTAATTTGTTAATTAGTTAATTGTTGTAATAATTAGTAAGTAGTTTACTAGTTGTTCAGTTTGTTGTGTAATAATTAGTCTAATTAGTTTAATTTGATTGGTTAGTTAGCTTAGCGTAGCTTAGCTTATTTATTCGGACCCTCCTTCGTGAGGGCATATTGTTTTAATAAGTGTGCGTGTGTGTGTGCATGTCTTCCAACCCCACGTCTTTCTCCCTTTTATTTATCTGCTTTCGGTGGTTAGATTAGAGCATATTTCAATTAGCATACCTTATGCTTACATGATTGCATCATTCATTTGTCATGCATGCACCGGGCTTGGCGCATCATTCAAACTGCATCGTATTTCAATACACTTACTTGAATACGTGTTTAACAGCATGTTATCAAGTGTTACATTCATATGCCATCTTAGATAGCTGAGCCTATTTAGTTGCATTATTGCATGTGTTGCATTAGGCATCTTGTATAGCTAGGATCATGCATGATTTCTAACTAGCTTTTGTTTTGACTCGAAGTACACTGTAAGTGTTTACACTTTAGCATCCTTGCATGAGTGTGAGTGTTGCCATGATAGCATGTTTGCCATGAGGCTATTTGCTTAAGTGATTAATTGCTTGAATGCCTATGGATGAAGGCTTTATTGCCTGAATTGGAACAACTAGATGATTATGAGTTTTAAGCCCACTTTGAGAAGTGGCAAAATCATGTTTTAAAGCCCACTTGAGGGTGGCAAATCCGCGCTTTAGCCAACTTGAGAGTAGCACTTTCAAACTATTTTCAAAAACAAACATGAGTTATTTTGTTCTAATTCTCGTGATTGAGTCTATACTTGTATGTTGTACGCATCACGTAGTAAACTAGCTAATAATTGGAATAAGAACACATATGTTTATGAAACAACATATCATGTTAGTAGAGGCCGATCTTTTGATCGGGCGAGCAAGGGTGCTCATTTCAAGACCTTCTCCTCTCGTACCCAAGTTCCCGAGCCGAGGTAACTTTGGTGATGACAGACACACGACCTTAGACACGAGTCAGGGTTTCCTAAATTTCTCCAAAATAAATAATTTAGGTGGCGACTCTGTAATCTGGCAAAGCAGTTCATGTTTGGCGCTTTTTTTTCAAAATCGATTTTCCAAAACGATTTGCTAGATTTGGACTCTTTGGTGTTCATCGGTCTCACATTGCATTTTGTGAGATTAGATTCAGAACCGTGACAGGAGTCCGAACTGTAGTAAGACCAATTCACGCCTTCTCCGAAAAAGGGGGCACGCAAAGAAAGTCGGGTGCTACAGAGGCATCACAAGAAATAGTATAACCCAACCCTCTCTTCGGAACAATCAAAATTGGTGCAGTAGTCAACCTAGACTTCAATTCTAGAAAAGACTTCTAGCATGACTCACTCCAAATGAACTTCACACCTTTTCTAGTTAGTCTAGTCAGTGGAGAATCTTGGGTCGAAAAGTCTTTCACAAACCTCCTATAATAATTGGCAAGACCCAAAAAGCTACGAATCTCAAAACCATTCTTTGGTCGCTCCTAATTTTGCACAGCCTCTATTTTTGAAGAATGCACTGTGACCACATCCCCAGAAACTACATGACCCAAGAACTTTACATCGGAAAGCCAAAATTCACATTTCTTATATTTGGCATACAATCGATGTTCCCTACGCAACTGTAGAACGATACGTAGGTGTCCTTCATGCTCCTTCTCGAAAGGTGAATAAATAAGGATGTCATCCAAAAAAACCATTACAAATTCATTGAGATACTCTCAGAAGACTCTATTCATCAAGTCCATGAAAGTGGCAGGGGCATTGGTTAAGCCAAACAGCATTATAAGAAACTCATAATAACCACATCAAGTACGAAAGGCCATTTTCAGAGTATCCTCCTTCATTACTTGCAAATGATGATAGCCCGATCTTAGATCTATTTTTGAGAAACATCGAGAACCCTTGAGTTGGTAAAAAAGTCATCTATTCAAGGCAACGGATACTTGTTCTTAACAGTAACTCTATTTAACTTGCGGTAATCAATGTATAACCGCAACAAAACATCTTTCTTCCTAGCAAAGAGAGCCAGTGCTTCCCATGGTGAAGTATTGGGGTGTATAAAGCCCTTGCCTAATAACTCTTGTAGCTGTTCCTTCAAGACGAGCAATTCTGCCAGCGCAAATCTATAGGGTGACAAGGAGATGGGTGCCATGCTGGGCACTAAGTCTATAGAAAACTCGACCTCACGGTGAGGCAAAAATTTAGTGAGGTCTTCAGGAAAGACATCAAAATATTCACAAACCACTCTACGAAATAAAACTAGAACCCTACTATTCCCATCATCCATGAAGGTTACAAGAAGAGAACTAAGTTTGCCTTGACCACGTGGGTCATACAATGGTGGCAACAATCTATCGGTTCTACCCCCTAAAAAAGAGAAACAATCACCACCCTATGTGTACACGGTAACTCTCCTATGGTAACAGTCTATAATGGCACAGTAGGAGGACAACCAATCCATGCCAAGGATGACATCAAAACCCGACATATCTAATAACACAAAACTAAAAGGCAGTCAATGATCAGCGACTTCAATCACACACTCGTGACATCCCCAATTCAAGACAACTTTACCCCCAATAAGTAACTCTACCATAAGCGAAGACTCTAGTTATTCAATCTCTAACCCCAAAATGGATGCGAATGTATCTGCTATGAGTGAGTGTGATGCTCTGGTCTCTATCAACACAGTGGCCCAAGTATTGAAGATAAGATATGTACCTCTCACTACCGATGGCCCAGACAACTGCCCAGATGAGGTAATGGCATAAACTCGCCCATTGTGGTCCTTGTTTGCTCCGATTGGCCTTTAACATTACTTCCACATGAGCATGGACTCCACTAACCTCTCATAATCATGGATCATATTTCCCATCACTTTCTTCAAGATTTCCGGCCTTAACCATTTCTCAAACTCTAGTCACTGACGTTCATCCGTTGCTACAATGTCAAATACAAAACGAGATAAACTAGTAAATGTGGCCTGGTAGAGTCAGATTGCTCAAGATCCTCAAATTCCCTCCTTAGATGCTTCGTCACAGTAGAAGGAATGTATATCTCCTTAAAATTATGTGACAATGCCTCCCAAGTGTGCTCAAGTTGGCCATTGGTGTACTTCCACCATTAGCCTGTGTCCCCCTTCAACTAGTAGGTAGCAAGTGCTACCCAAAGTTCACCCTCACATATGTGTGAGATCTCAATAGACAGTGATTTCATCTAGCCATTCGTCAGCCTTTAATGGTTCAGCTATAACGCCCCACTTTTTATTTCACAAATAACATTACCAAAAACCATTATTATAATACAATTTCAAAGATAACGAATGGACGTTCTAATACATCAATAAAGATAAATAATGAAGATTCACTTATTCACATACGTAATGAATGCAACATGTGACACAATTAAATAAATTGCCCTAAGGCTTACAGCACTACATAAAAGAGAAAGGGTTAAACCCTTTTACAACAATGACATTCCGCAAACAAATATAAGGCCCCATGGCCAACAGATAAAGAAGATCATCGACCTTGAAAACACTTCTCGTCATTCACCTAAAAAACGATTAGCAACGTGGGATGAACATAAAGTCCAGTAGGAATCCCAACATGATCCTAAACAATAACAACTTACAGATAGCTATGATCATGAATGCTTCATTCCAAACTATGTGAATAATGTGACGGTTATGACCAAAATATATTTATATAAATACTTTTTCCAAAAACCATTTCATTCTTTCAATAATACAGATAGTTCACATTTCCTTCTTGTTTTCCATTTCAACAATATCACATAACAACTGTTTTGTTTTTGAAATACATTAACAAAACTTCTAATTTCTTACTTTTACTTACAAACTCAATACATAACCTATGTCCATTTCCAACACATTCATCTCAATTTCAACCTTAAGTCCAAAGTTGAAAAGATACTTTTAACAGTTTATTTGATATGCTCACATGTATACATAACATCCAATATGAAAAATAAAAACAACAAACACCCAACAACTGCTTACTCAACATATAAGACAACTCGCGCTTCCTAAACCATAATCATCATAACACATGATGTACCTGGATACACTAAGACAATAACTATAAACAAAACATTGCTCTATCTGCCTTAAGCACAGCAAGTCAATGATACACCTTTCCATAACACAATACCAATTTATCAGTCACCAACTAGAAGGGAATGGGACCTCTACTAATTTACTTGACACCCGCTGGAAGGTAATGGTACCTCTACCAAGTTCTCCAGGCACTACCTAGAAGGTACTGGTGCCTCTCATTCTAAGCGTATCCAATTCTGCAGACGCTAGCTATAAGGTAATGGTACCTCTTATTCTCAGTGTGTGCATAGCTCCAACCACTACAATATACAACAAGCATAGATAATTAATACCGTAAAACCATGATCGAATCCTCATTAGACATTAAATCCAACCATAGTAACAATAATTAAGTTCACAATCCAACCTCAACTTCATTTTTTTTTTTTTTGAATTTACAAAACGTTAAGGTTTCTTTCTCTTTTCAAAAAAAAAAAAATTCAATTCTCTTATTTTCCAAGTTAACTCACTCCAATCTTTATACAAAATCCGTTCTCTTTATTTCACAAAACTAAATGCGTGGGTATCAAAACCATAACCCAACTCAACGTAACATGATTAATCCAAAATAATCCAATACCATGGTTAATTCTCCCTTTTAACTATAAACACAATGTCACAATCCATATTAACAAAACACAAACATTATTTAACTTTGCCCCTTTTTCATTGACTAGGTCAAAATATTAAATTAGGGCTTTTTCTTACTCTCCACATAAACATGTTCAGCTACTCCCCAATTAACCCAACCAACAATTAATTTAACAATTAAAACCCCCAAATATCAAACCGCAGATCCCTCTTTCATGCTTTTCAAAAATTCATAATAAATATGGTTTTTATGCAATAAAATCTTCCACATGTCTATCTATAGATGAGGTATTGAAGAGGCACAAAGAAATCCCTACCTCTTGAAGCAAAGAGAAGATGACCCAAAAATCACCGGTGACGAAACAACAATCCACTCAGATTAAAAGAAAGCCCTCCACGAGCTCTATGTTTTGGTCTAAAGAACTCTAGGTCAAAGATGGATAGAAGTAGCTGAAATCAAGGGAAGAAGAGCTTGGTGGCTCAAAAATGGCGAAAGGAGAGAGAAATGAGAGAGGAAAGTGATCCAGATGTGGCCCAAAGTGACTTTTATAGATGTTGAATTTGAGTAGACTGCTCAAACGGTGAAACCGTCACTCGAGCGAAGAATGCAAGCTCCAAGAAGTTCAAACTATACAAGGCAGACCACTCAAGCGACCAATCTTGTGCTCGAGCAAACTTTAATAACTCCCAGAATCACAGACTTGCAAAAGTGCTAGATGACACACTAGACCGTTCGAGCGACCAATCCATCACTCGAGCAATGGAGAAAAATCTCAGAATGCTACAACCTCCCTGCCTAAGGAAATTTCATTCCTGAAATTAAAGATAAGGTTGAAACAAAGGCAACTCAATCATAACCGAAAGTACAACCACCCACTTAAGGTTGAATCCATACTTGGGATAAATTCATGGTTTCCAATTCAACATTTCGGGGCCTCAAGGACACTCAAATGACAAAACTCAAGAAAGAAATCACAAATGCCTACTTGACTCATAAAATTCAATGGGTCTATGAGATAAGAACAAAACTACACCCACACGCCTACCAAAGGCATCAACCACGCGACAACCACCACAACACGCCCCAAACACCCCCGAGGGCTGAGCACTATAACATAGAAGAAAATCTCGTCAATAAAGGTTCGGTGAACGCATAACAAAATAAAGTCAAAGACAACACCCCTCCATACAAACCTCAACAACACCAAAACACTCCTCAAAACCAAATGCCCAAACCGAGAATTTGCAATTCAAGCTAAGTTACTATACATCATCCATCATTCTAGATAAAACAAATGATAACAGAACTTTGTTAAAAAGAAAATTTTCATCATTTTCTCGATTCTTTGAAAACCATTCTTTTGATTGTAAAACATTTCCCGAAAACAAAGGTGTTAATCGAGACACATAATCATCCACAAGTAAGTTGTACTAAACTGTTTAGTGAAACCCCTCATTACAATTTTGATTAACTCCACAATATTTCCGCTCAACAAAGCCATCCGAGGCTATAGCACTAGGAAAAATTCATTTTCCAAACCAGGCTTAACAACCGTCATCTCACAACATCCATCACTCTTACCATGATGCCATAACAAATACATACGCCACATTTATATAACAACCATTACTAGAATTAACAGTTGAGTTATCAACGCAACAAAACACAAGAAAGTTCACCATCTTGAAATTCCATTTTATCATAAACATTATCATAAGTTATCACCCACACAAGGCATAATGCACACAGAAAACAATGACCTTACATGCACTACTCCAACCTGAGGAGTTCCATACGCAAATTCCCCCATACTCTTTTGTGAGACCATGAAATATCCTCTCACATGGATGTTGTTGGTGAGATTCAACAAAGACAGCTCCATGAACCTACAAGAGATAAATCTGGTTAATGCCACCCAACCGGGGTTACCGGCCGGGGACACTCCGATGATGAAGTTAGAATCCGTGAATGAAGAATCAAGAATAGTAAAGTGTGTTTGTGTGCTGTGTGGAGTAGAAAGAGATCATTTCATATGCCATGAGGTACCTTCCTTTTATAGAAAGGGTTAGGCCGAATAAGCCCAATAGTTGGGCCCTTGGCAGGCCTTGTTTGGGTTAGCCCAACAAGTTGATATATATTTTTTCTGGCTCCCACAATTGCCCCAAAACTTTCATTGTCTTCGGTAGAAGGAATGAGAGTTTTTATTACCGAGTTATGTTGCCCAAATAGATGTTAGGTCCTTTGACAAAGAATACATTTGATAAATGAATAACATAAATGAATGAATGGCTGGATGAATGCATGTATGTATGAATGTATGTGTAGACACCCCATTTTTGACCATCCTCGAGACTTGGTTGTGCTTGCAGGTACACTAAACAACTAGTTCAATTGCTCGCAAGTACTCGACTGTTGCGGCGGAACGTCACCGGTTCGAGCTTCTCGGACCCTGTATCCTTTCTGTCATTTTTTGGATCTTGACTAGGTCCATTCAAAGTGACCTTCTTGGTGCACTGCCGGTCATGGCATGAAACTGTCGGCCATTGCCTTGTTCCAGCCGGCCGATGGTGATGCCCTGCCGGCCATCAGTGAGCCATTGCCGGCCATTGATGATGGCCGACACCCCCCTGTCTCAACTGGTTTTCCTCCAGATCTTTTGAGCCCGCTGGTTTTTGGTTTGCTCCCCTCCATACACGTGTAAGGAGGGATGAAACCCTTGTAAAGCTTCTTGAAGAAGCTTTGGCTTTGCATCCCTCTGTATAAGCAAGAGACCCCCTTCTTTGCCAAGGATTCTGCAACTTTGAAGAGAAAAACTTCTCTTTCTCTCTATATTGTGTGTGTTTTGTGCTTTGAAGTTGGATTTCCTTACACTTTTACACTACAACCCATAGAGATACACCACCACCATTGAACAAAGCTTCTTGTGAAGGATTCTTAAGCTCTGAAAATTGGTTTCCACCCCCTGAAGTTGCTGGTTTCGAAGAGGGTCTTCAAGGGTGAGTATTTCCCCCATTTATGCACTTTCTTGCACCTTGCTTTAGCCCTCTTTTCATATTTATTTAGGATTTACTTATAACTTAAAAAAGTCTTGTATTTAAGTCCTTTTTAAGTTTGCTTAAGGTCATTTTGCTCTTAGGGGTGTGTAGCCCTCTTGCATGCTTTGTTTGGCTTTGCTTTATGCCATATCTTGGAACCTCCGAGCTAGCCTTGGTTTGGCCATCCTACCATTGAAATCCAGTAGATTTTCAGTGGTAAAGGTGTGGTTTTGAGGTCCTTAATCGGAGGGGGTGACCCCCTCTCTTTTGGTTCCTCTTTGCTTGCATTTTTGGCCTTGCAAAGGACCATCCTTCTATGTATTTTTGAGGCTTGGTTCAGGCCCATTTTTTGTGACTTTTAGGACCAGCCTTGGCCCTGTCCATGGCTGGTTTGGTCATATTTTGCATGCATATAGTATGTGTAGTGTAACGCCATCCATAGCTCATCAAAGTAGCATGTGTGCATAGTCTTCATTGAGTCCATTTCAGTCCATTTTTGGTGATTTTTTTACCATGCCATGAATTTTTTTTGGGTCGGTTTTGTCACTCCATACTTGCATGATGCACTTGTAATGTAAATCCCCTAAACTAGCTTCATATGCTCCATGCCATGCCATGTCATTTTAGCTTGGTTGGTTTACATTTCAGCATGTATTTGGTCATCATTTGGCATGTTATGACCCTATCCATATTCGGTTCGATCATCCTTTCCATGCTCCATATAGGTGTAGAACAAATCTTGTTTACTAGCCCTTTGTGCATGATGTTTGACTCATCATACTAGTGTATTTTGGCTTCACTCAAACATGATTTTATGCTTATTTTGAAGTGTTCTAGGACTATTTTGGGCTGCCATGGCCATATCACTCATGCTTTGTATAGCTATAGTGTAAATGCTTAGGTTAGTCTTGGGTTTTGAGGCATCTGTCATGCCATACATGTGATGTTCGCATGCCTTGCCCTCATTCCGCATGCTATTTCAAGCCATGAAATGTTGTTGTACACTTGCATTTGACATGCCTTGAATGCTTTGTATAGCTTGTGCTTTATGCCTCAAGAATGAGCTTTTGTGCATGCCATTAAGCCTAAGCCTTCAGCTCATCATTTCAGTGCATTTTGGGTCTTATTATACCATGATGTAACTCTGTTTTTGGTTGTCCAAGTCATGCAATGATTGGTTCTCATAGGTGTAGTGCATTGCCTCTTTTGTAGCCTTGCATAACCTATGTTTTAGCATTGTATGCTAGCTTGCTTTGGCCTACTTCCATGCATGTTTTAGTCTCATATCAATATGTACTAAGACTGTTTTGGGTTGCCCTTGCCATACCCTTCATGCTTCGTATAACTGTAGTGTAATTAGCCTTGCAAGCTTCGTGTTTCGGTGATTCACGCATGCTATCCTTGAGCTATTTAAATGATTTGGCATCATTTATCATCTCATTTCAATGCATATAGTGCTGTTACACTTGCACATTTGTCACTTCTTAGGCACTTTTGAGAGTTGCCCTTTTAGGCCCCTTTGATGAACCTTTCGCATTTCGCAGGCTTGAGTGTGTTGTGTGGCTTCATTCATCACTTTTGGCTACTGATTTGGACCTAGTTGAGAGCCGTCCATCTTTGGTGTAAGCCCATCTTACCATGTTGTTGCATGCTTGTTTCATGTCGTATGTTGTTGCATACTTGTTTAGCTTTGTATACCTTGCATGCTCACATGTTCATGTTGCATTTTGTCATGTTGTCCATGTAACGCCCCACTACTTGCTGGCCCAAATAACTTGTGGGTCGACCAACAATACCCAAAAGCTTAAGTCCAAGTTATTTAGTAGCAAGGTAGTGGTGCTATATATGCCCAAGATCACCCATGCAAACTTCCGATGTGGGACAGGGTGTTACAAACTCCCCCACTTATAAATCCTTCATCATCAGACTCATCATTAGAGGAGAAGGAGGAAGAAGAAGAGGATGAAAATGAAGTCAATATCATGAATTTGAAGGTATTCATTATGCTCTGTTTTGTTTAAGTTATGATCGTATCAGTTGTATGGAGTTGTCTGGCATATGAATAATGTGTTTATATGAGATTTTAGAAGCAAATCATGGTTGGAGGTAAACCAAAACGACATATATGTAATGGAGGGAAAAAGAAATAGGAAAAGAATTGGGAATAGAAATTGATTGGACTCTTAGCCTTGCATGCTCACTTAAATGAGTGTGCGGCGTTGTCACGGAGCTTGGGGCGTGACAATTTTATGGTATCAGAGCCAGGTTGTAATTTTAAAAGTTGGTATAGAATAGTGGTGAGATTGGGTAGATGTAGGATTGGGAACGCTTATAATTTGGTAAAATGTTAATTTTATTTACGTGTTATAGGGACTTTAGAATAGAATAAGATGAGGTTTTATTATTGATGCATATAGGTTGCAATGGAACATGAGGAGACATTGGCAAATATGGCTAGGAATACACGCTAGGGTCAAACGAATCGACGGACTGGTAATAACAATCGGCGAGGGAATGTGACTAATATTGGTAGTGGTTCTTAAGCAGTCGAAGGAAATCAGGGGCAAGAGTTGAAGGAACAATTATAAGAGTTACTAGATAAGGGTTTTATTAGGCCTAGTGTTTCTCCTTGGGGTGTGCCCGTTTTATTTGTGAAAAAGAAGAATGGTAGTTTTCGCCTTTGCATTGATTATCGAGAGTTAAACAAGGTGACAATTCAAAATAAATATCATTTGCCTAGGATAAATGACCTATTTGATCAATTGCAAGGAGCACAAGTCTTTTTCTAAGAATTGACCTTCGTTCTGGCTATCACCAGTTGAAGGTTAGGGTGGAAGATATACCTAAGACAACCTTCTGAACTAGATATGGGCATTATGAATTTTTAGTGATGTCGTTTGTGTTGACCAATGCACCTACAACTTTTATGGATTTAATGAACAGAGTATTTTAACCCTTCTTAGATCAGTTTATGGTAATTTTTATTTATGACATTCTTGTGTACTCGAAGAGTAAAAAGCAGCACAAAGAACATTTGAGAATAGTGGTGCAGATATTAAGGGAGAAGAAATTATTTGCCAAATTAAAGAAGTGTGAATTTTGGCTGGAGAGTGTATCATTTTTGGGTCATGTGATATCTAGAGATGGGGTGTCTGTTGACCCCAAGAAAGTGGAGGCGGTGGCAGAATGGAATTGGCCTACTAGTGTCACTGAAATTTGTAGTTTCTTGAGTTTAGTAGGTTATTATAGAAGGTTTGTTGAGAGATTTTCCCAAATTTCTATGCCTTTGACTCGTTTAACACAAAAAGGGGTTAAATTTGAATGGTTTGATGATTGTGAGAAGAGTTTCCAGGATCTAAAGAGTCGATTGGTGTCTACTCCAGTACTTCTAGTTCCGTCCGGAGATGAAGGTTTTACCATCTATAGTAATGCATCGAAGATGGGTTTGGGTTGTGTCCTGATGCAGAATGATAAGGTAGTGGCATATGCGTCTAGGCAATTGAAGCCATATGAGCAGAATTATCCTACGCATGCTTTGGAGTTGGCTGCAGTGGTGTTTGCATTAAAAATCTGGAGGCACTACTTGTGTGGGGTGAAATGTGAGATATTCACTAATCATAAAAGTCTGGAGTATATTTTCACTCAAAAAGAATTGAATATGAGGCAAAGGAGATGGTTGGAGCTATTAAAGGATTATGATTTGACTATCAATTATCATCCAGGAAAAGCCAATGCAGTGGCTGATGCCTTGAGTAAAAAGACCCCAAGTAATTTGGCTACCTTG